>CM031606.1:27537801-27605301 GCA_018398815.1 Conus ventricosus
AACAAGGAGAGAGTGATCAATAGTGTCAAAAGCTGCACTTAAGTCAAGCAAAGTCAACAAAGATACATCGCCACAATCCAGGGCAGACAGAATAACACGCATAACATCTTGTACACACGTAAAATCCCATCACCAACTTTCGGAAGAGTAGGCCAGTTTGGCCGTTGGTATGGATGACACGTTACACATAGCATGCACCCTGCGTGAGAAATGGAAAGAATGAAGGAAGTAAGGAAAATGAATGAACGATATTGACTGGATGACACGGGAATATCATTGGTGATCTTGATCAGTGCCGTCTCAGTGCTGTGCGAGGGTCGGTAAGCAGACTGGTTAGGGCTGAGCAAAGAGTGTGTGTTTAAATAGTCAAAATACTCTTCCGAAAGTTGGTGATGGGATTTTACGTGTGTACAAGATGTTATGCGTGCGTTCACACACGGAACCTCGGTTTATAGTCTCATTCGAAGGACTGTATGGGAAATGGAGCCAGAACCAATGTTAACTCCGAGGGGAAAATCACCCTGTACCGAAACGCCCCGGCGGAGGTTCGAACCCGCAACCCCAGGATCACCAAGATTACGAGTCCGGCGCTCTACCAACTGAGCTATTCCGGCTCCAGTTCACTCCAGTTCTCATGTAATTTTGTAAACTCAGTCTTCTTCTTCTTCTTCTTCTCTAGCCCCAACACACATGGAGACTTGTCTTTATGATGAAATGAGCGGTTCTTCTCAGTGGCTTGGCAGTTTGTTTCAGTTTCATCAAGGAGCTGTCACTGCTGCAGACCTGTCCACGTACGCTACATACATTTGCTAACCTACGAGACCACACTGCGCAGGATTTACTGCTGGTGGATAAATGAGTTAACGACTAAGATGAAAGGACTTAAGACGAGGGTCTCATAGAGACGACTTACCACACGTCTGACCTAAGCACTGGCCCAACGCGTTGGTCAGACCTTGAGTGACTAACTAACATTGTTCTCGCCACTATTATCATCATATATGTCTGTCTGCGTGCGTGCGCGCGTGCATGTAAGTGTACGCGTGTGTATGTGTGAATTTGTACGTGTGTGCGTGTATATGCCTGCGTGAACGAGTGTTTGTGTGTGTATACGCGCGCGCGTGTGCAACCCGCGCACAGTTTCTCATGTAGAGAGATGGATATCAGCCATGTCTCCCATCTCGACCCCCGACGGGTTCCGCGGTCTTAAAAAATGTGTTCCTGGTCTCATGTCTTCATGCTGACGGTATTTGTTCAGAATTAATAACTATTGAAAGAAAACAAATAAGAACTGGTAGTTTCTGGTTTTAAAGTTGAAACATATGGAATTAGCATAACTATCACTATAAAAAAAAATCACAGAATCAAGAGTGGGAACAAATGACCTTTGTGAGCAGCAAGGCAGAACCAGTTTGTCCAGGAGAGAGGCGGGGTGGGTGTTTGTTTGGGAGGGGGAGGCTAAAAACGGTAAAAGTGCACCGTAAACAAACAAACTAGACGTGCGCGGGGCCAGAGAGGAGGTCTGGAAGTTATAACGGGGCTGAGAGAGGGAAAGGGCGGGGGTGGGGGTGGGGTTGGGGGGTGGGGGTGGGGCATCGTGAGAAAAACAAGCAGGTAACCAGCCGTCAAGTTAGCAACCCTACAACCTTCCTGTGTGACTGTGTTTTGTTACTTGTTTGGGTAAGGGAGAGGATTCTTTTTTCGGGAGACGCTTTTTGTGCGTACTGTCGGGAGAATGGGGAGGGATGGGGGCATGCCGGGAGGAAGGGGGGGAGGGGGTTGAATCGACAAAACCGCTGTTACACCTACCCCATCCCCATCCCGTCTCTGTGAATGGTGGGGAACTCTAGCAAGGGGAGCGTCCTGTGTTGTAAAGACCCTGTCATGTCGTTTCCTTTCCACGTGTACAGGAGACGAGCGAAAATGATTTGTTCTGTTGAAGAGAAAATATCACCCACAATGTAAGGGAGGATGAAGTCCATTTACGTTCTGATGTAGGAGAGCAGATACATGGCAAATCTCTGTGAAAAGAAATGCATAAGAAGAAACTGTCAGGCCGAATTCATGAAACATTCCTTTCATTATTTCTCCATTCCTCATCCGCTTTCCACCTCTCACCTCTCCTTGCCCCTGTATCGTGACAGTGGGCCCTCGCCATCGGCTGAAGAAGGCGGGCACGGGGTCGTACAAGTTCGGCGTGCGCGACAAGGTGAAGGGCGGGGTGAGGTGGGCACGGCTGTGGGTGTACAAGATGAAGGATGCCAACGATCTCCACGGACAGACCCTGGTCATCACCCAGCTCAAGATGTCCAAGAGGCGGCGCCTCAGAGAAGTCAGCCTGGTGGCCCGCCTCGACACGCACGTGCGGGAAGGCTGGGTCAGCTTTGACGTCACGCAGCTCGTGCGAAGGTGGATGGAGAACGAGTCACCGACCTCGCTTCAGCTGCTGGCTATCCGGTGCAAGACGTGTCAGAGGACCAACTACCGCACCATCTTCGGCGTCAAGGTACGTCATAGTCACTACTGACGTAGTAGACTTTCACCCACGTCCTGTCTCACGGAAGCAGAATTTGTGTACCCACGCCCAAATTTAGACTTCACCGACATCAGTAACTGACGGTGCAAAAGCACACCAGCTGAATCTGAACAGAATCATGCATAGAAATAATTCTGTGATTCAAATCTACATGAGTTAAGATGGCGTCCACACATATTGTTTGCAGATAATGAGGTCATGTCTGGTTGGTTGTTAATAACGAGATCATCTGTTGTTTGTTGATAGTGAGATCAATCATCTGTTGTCTGTTAATGATGATTTCATCGGTGGTTTTTGCTACGAAGGTCACTATTTGTTGATAATGAGGTCACCTGTTGTTTGTTCTTAGTAAGGTCACCGGTTGTCCGTTGATTATAAGGTTAGCTATTCTTTAATAAGATAGTCTGTTGTTTAATGAAGTTATCTGTAGTTCGTTGATGAGCAGGTCGCCCCAATAATCTCAAAACAGGTCCCAGGATTTATGACAGTGACATAAAGTAGTGTCTTAACGATATACAGACCCGTCACCTTTCTCACACGTCCCTCAAATGATCAGTCACTGACGTAGAAGTCGCATGCATGACGATACTCTTCTATGACGTGTTTTCAGAGTCACTTTCGGCCTGTGCTGGAGATCCGGGAGTCGGAGGGGCAGCTGAAACAGCGAGAAAAGCGCAGCCTGTGTGACCCCACCATCACCTGCTGCAAGTTCGACATGACCGTGAGCTTTGACGAACTGGGCATCCACGAGATCTTTCAGCCCCCAGATATCAAGGCCGACTACTGCTACGGCACCTGTGAACGTAGGTGGTCGAGGGGTGGGTGAGGGTAGGGGTCGGGGTTGCAGTGTGCTGCTTCCTTCGGTTCAGTGTGTTTGCTACGATTTAGTCTGAACAAGTTCACAACATAGAAAGGGTTTAAGACGCAATTAGGGAGCAGATGAAAAGAATTTCAGATATGTGTTTCTACCTTCTCCTTCATCCGAAAATAAAAAAAATTATGAGGACGTTGTCGTGTTCCTGTTAAATATAACATCCCTCACCAGCCGCCGTGGCGAAGTGGTTAGCGTCGCGGACTCCCGGCTGGTAGGTCGTGGGTTCGAATCCCATCAGAGTCATGTGGGGTTTTCTGCCCCGACCGGCTCCTACCCAGGGTTGAGTTTGCTGCGGACTCAGTTGAGAAGACTGGGACCAACAGTCGAGTTTCATCCACTTAATGGATGCGTTTCTGAGAGTGTTGCTCAAATTTCCTGACCAATACTGCAGGTGCCTGTATCTCTCGGGCCTGGTTGACGCCGGGATATAATATGAAAGGAAGCGTAGAGTGCGGCCCTGTCATGTAGTCTCAGACCGAAATGGAAATCCGTAGCATCATCTTAATCATCCTCATTCTCATCAATCAGCATATTAAAAAAAAGTCAAATTCTGTGGTCCTTCATGCCCTGTTCTCATGGTGACCTCAATTTCGATGTCCTCTCCGCGTCTGTGGCCTTGGTTTGGTTCCGTCGGGATCACCGGTATCGGCGGGTCCATGGGGGCTGTCGTTGCACGGACGTGGTGGCGCCCTCCGGAGGGAGAGCTCACTCACGCCGGCTCCGCGACTAAGCAATTATTGTCGTCAGTAGGGGGCTTAGTAGGTGGTGTCCTGCGTATGTTAGATCAGAACAGGCGCCACTGAACACCACCGAAGTGACTCGGCAGTAGTGCAGTGTCTCCTCCGGTGGGTTGCCTCTTGACGACTTGACATTGACTGCTCCTGTAGATTGCCGGTGCCCGGGCTGCGGCGGGGCCGACCGGGCTGTGGCTGTGGACGGGGTGTCGGAATGAGCGGCGTGGGTGCACTGCCTCTGAGGTGGGGCAGAGGTTGGGACATCGAACCCCCCCCCCCCCCCCAAAAAAAAAAAAAAAACAAAGAAAAAAACCATCCCTCCACATCTTTCCCGTTTTCCTTCTCCCTCTCCCACCACTTTCCCGCTCCCTGTATCTCCCTACTTAGCCCCCCCCCCCCCCCACCCCCACTTCCCCTTGCTGTTTTGAGTATATTGGATCACTGATGAAAATCATTCCGTTGTGTGTAGCCTGCTCTTTTCTTTACATTTATATGTATATATGTATGTATGTATGTGTAAAGTACATACCATTCGTCCCTATGTGTATAGATGACATGCTTGCATTTGTTCGTGTATGTGTCTCTGCATCTGTGTGATCTCATGCAAGAGCCATGAATATCTGTAACCCAGATTAATCTTTTAAAGTAATATGCTAGCACTGGGATGCACTTTGACGTGTGAGGAGGTAAATGGCATCAGGACCAGGTGTTACCGGCGTTTCTATTGTGCGTGTCTCACATCATGTGAGACCGTCCATCATGTAAGACGGTCACATTTGTGGCGTAAGCTGTTGAAACGACAGTCATTCTTTATTCCTACAGACTTTTGTCCCTTGACTCTGGCCTACATAAGCCGTGACTTTAAAACATTTTCACCCTTCGGTGTTTGGACACATTCCCGTCGATGACCTTAAAATAGCTTCTTTCTTCTCCCTTCACTGAAATCTCAAGTTTGCTGTTTGGAGACGCTTTGCGCACACGCAGGAAGATCAACCCAGTTGGGGGAGGGGGGGGGGGGGCGGAATTCCCTTTATCTTTTTTTTTTTGAAATGCTTCACATCACTTTGGGGTAAACCTAACGTAGGCAGAGCCTCTATCGGAGAAGAATTCCGCTTTGTACCCTCTTTCTTTGTAACGCGGGTCTATCTTTAAAAACAGTTTATCACTATGAACATGGTCTTTGACGTTTGCATTATACTACCTGAACCTGGAAAGGTGGAAGGAATTTGGGATCACACACACACACACACACACACACACACACACACACACACAATATATATATATATATATATATATATATATATATATATATATATATATATATATATATATATATATATATATATATATATTGTGTGTGTGTGTGTGTGTGTGTGTGTGTGTGTGTGTGTCCTGTGTATGTTTCGTCTAGGCCCGGATGCCCACCACTACAACCACACGATGATCGTTCAGCGCATGCGCTTCAACAGTCACGTGCACAACGCCACCCTCCGTCAGCGGCTGCAGCCCTGCTGTGTGCCCGTTGTGCTCCGCGAAGCCACCATCTACCACTACCTGAACTACGGCCTTGACTCCCAGGTCAGCCTCGTTCCCAACCTCCTCGTCGACAGGTGTGGATGTGCCTGAATGGGAACTGATCCGAGTTGGAATTTCTGCTTCTACCGGAAGTCATGCTCAGCTAGCTCCGTTTTTCTTCTTTTTTGTTGTTGTTGTTGTTTGTTTGTTTGTTTTTTTCCAGCGTGTACGAACCTTTGCTTTTACTGCAATCGTCATTCTGCCAACGTTTCTTTTTATTTACACCATTTGTCATTCTGTGTAAACAATTGCCAACTCCATGTGTGAGAAAGAAACGCCATCTCTTAATGTTGTATCTTTTGTTATGTCCTTAATGTGTTCAGATTCAGGGAGCTAACTCCAACATCACCAACAGCGCAGTTCAGAAGAGATCTGATCGCATAGCTAGCTCCCTGCCCTCTGCGTTCTTTCAGAAGTATGACGTCTGCAGGTTTCATGAGCTGGCTTCGGAAGACTGATGACTTGTAAAAGTCATCCGTGCTTTAGATCCTCTATTAAGTTGTTTTTTCTTCTTATTCTGTCCCATCTTCTATCCCACATTCCTCCACCCCTTCCCCACAGAGGTATTATTCCCACACCGTCCCTGGGACACCCACAAACAGCCGAATCCAGACTCATTCTGGCTTGTCCCCAGCACCAGCGGGCCACAGGGAATAGATATCCGATCGTTATAGGGCAAACCACCGGAAAAGACACTGCACTGTTGCTGTGTTCTTTCGGTGGTGTTCAGTGGTGCCTGTTTTGATACATCATCCACGGTACATCACCTGCTAAGCCCCCTACAGAGGGCATTAATTGCTTTGTCGTGGTGCCAGCGTTAGTGAGCGTTGCTGTATGTAAGGCGCCTTTACGTCCATCAGACGATAGTCCCCGGGGCCTTTCAAATACCGACAACTTGGATTCGGTTTTCCACAGGCATGGGGGTGCGGAGGAAATCAAAACTTACGTCAACCCAAGAGCAGGCCATGAAGGGCCATATACTTAGGGATTTTTTTTCAAACTGGCCAGTAAGGATGACGAGGTATGGAGTTTCATTTTGGAGCAGGACTAGGTCTATCGTCTTCGCTACCTTTCATAATATGTTCCAGCGTCGACCAAATCCGACAGATGCGGACACCGGCAGTCTTGTCAGAAAATTTGAACAGCGCTCCCAGAACTGCATTCATCAAGTGATAATGCTTAACAGCGCGGTCAGCGTCTGCCCATGTGAGCCCAGGGCACAGTAAACTCTGGGTAGGGGACTGCAGGGTTGTCAACAACAACAACAACCGCCAAGAAACGCCTCTACTGAGACTTGAACCCACAGCTCTCCAGCCCGCAGTGGTGTCCCTCGACCGTGATTGGTACTGGCATCGTCACAAACACCGGGCCGGGCCAGTCAGGGGGGGGGGGGGGGGGGGGGGGCTCCACTGCCCTTTGCCCTCTGTCGGGCGTCACAAGGTAGAGGTATTGTGGCCACATCAGTCACGTTTTTTTATCCTTCAACGACTTCTTTGAAACTGTTCCTTCCTATGGAATCAGCTCTACGTCCAATATTTCAGTGTAACCAGACCATACTCCCTCCCCCCCCCCCCCCCCCCCCCCCCCCCCCCCCCCCCCCCCCCCCCCCCCCCCCCCCACGGTAGATTGTAAACAAAGGCGTTCCTTTTCGATGTCACCAGTATCTTTGTCACACATTTCTCCGAGAATGAAAACACATCCCCACCCTCATCCTCTCCCGGTGTTTGTTTCTGCAGCACCGGCCCTTTGCCCAATAACTCTGCCACCCAGAAACACCCCATTATCACCACCACCACCACTACCACTGGGTTGTAAACAAAAGCGTTCATTTTTGTGGCACTGACCCTTTGCCAGTATAACTCTTGTCAACCACCGTGGGACCGCCACCACCACCAGTAGGTCGTAAACTAAAGTGTTCATTCTGTGGCTCCGGCCCTTTGCCAGTATAGCCCAGTCAACCACCGTGATACAGCCACGACGACGACCACCACCAGTAGATTGTAAACAAAAGTGTTCATTTCTGTGGCACCGGCCCTTAGCCCCATATGTCTCTGTCAAGTGGACGGCCCCTTCGCCTATCCTAACCCTCTCCCCCATTAAATTATAAACAAAGGTGTTCCTGTTTATGGAACCTGTCCTTTGTCCTGAATTTCTCTGTCAAACTGACACCTTCACTCCACCCCCATCCCCCGCTGGAAGTTGTGACCACCCGTATATATCTACGTAACAATCTTCAATTTGTCGTCATCGTTGTTGTTGTGATGTTGTTGTTTCAGATTATATGTAGCCTGCTGCTGGTGTTGTTGTTTTAGATTATATTTAATTCGTTGTAAACCTGATTTCAATCACTAACAGCGGTTTGGTGTGTACAGAAGAAGTTACAAAACACATAGAAAAGTAACAAGTTTTATTGTTGCTACTGCTGCTGTTGTTGTTCTCGTTGTCGTTATTGTAGTTTTGGTTGTTGTTTTAATGTTCAGTTTGAATGCTGTATGCAGTTCCAGTGAAAAACTCTTTGTAACACTTTGTAATGCATTGGTCTTTCTTTATACAGCCTTTGGTAGGAGACACAGGACACCGTCAGACTGAACAGTTATGAAATTATTTCCCTTTGAAGACCGCGTTCATTTTGAACGTGCACGCGTGTGTGTATGTGAGTGTGTGTGTGCGTGCACGCGCTTGCTTGTGTGTTTGCAATTTGCCACAGAGAACCCACCCTTTCTAAGAGTTAAACTGGTCATTCACTCCAAAACAAAATTCACGGAAATAAACTACTTGCCCTGTTACTTACAGATGTAGCAGTGAAGCTAGGTTGTTGCTGATGCAGAGTATTGGGGTCAGTCCTGCACCGAAATATGACCAGACTTTTAAAAGTAGGGCTTATTCAAGGCAAACGAATGACCGACGACTGTATTGTGCGAACTGACGGGATTCAATTCTCGTCTTGTCCACCGAGAACTGGACACCTACCTTCAAGTAACAGATGACACAATCTAAGCACATCCAAGACTTACGTTATCATATTTTTGACTTGTTCATTCATTTCAAAGCATTCTAAGTTGTTGTTTTCAACCCAAAGCAAAAGGTAGCATGGCCATGCAGCAGGATCCAACCGCCTTCCTGGGAACTATTGAAAGAGGGAAACGGAGGGGGGGGGGGGGGGGGGGGGAAGGGGTGAATACAGAAGGGGGAAAATGGACGACAACACTGCAGAATTGACAGTGAAAAAACAATGCGGACATTCTGGCCTTGGCTCACAACAGATAGAACTAGAGGATTCTGGTGAACAGTTCTACAGTGTGGTGCTCGTCATGAGATTAAGGGAGGGGGGTGGGGGGGGGGGGATAAGTAGTTTTCCGTCTGAAGCAAACCATTCTTTTATCAAAGGAATGCATTCTCGCAGTCCACGTGTAGCCTGAATCCTATTTGCATCTTTTATTGTTCATGTATCGTCAGTGTTTCACACAAACAATGTACCAATGTTATCAATGGTATTGATCAACAGAAAGTTCGATTCAAAGTAGGCTTTCAAGCTTCTCGGTTTAGAATTTTCAAGCCTGTCAGTTTTGTTCATGTAGCGTACAAGTCATTAATGAAAAAGCTGATTGATCAAACGTTTGTTGTTTCACCTGATGCAGTGACCACTGTTTAGAAGTTGTTTGGTTGAACAACTGAATTCTCTTCTAGATACTTAGCTGTGTTCTAATGTTGTAGTTTGAAATATAAAAAAAAAACTGGCTGTGTATTGACACTAGGAAAAACAGTGCCAGGTTAGACGATACATGTAGTGTATGCGTGTGTGTTTATTAAAGGAAATGCACGAACAATGCAGTAAGTAATGTTAATTTCAGGAAATGCACCAACAATGCAGCAAGTAATGTTAATTTCAGAAATGCACCAACAATGCAGCAAGTAATATTAATGTCAGGAAATGCACCAACAATGTAGTAAGTAATGTTAATTTCAGGAAATGCACCAACAATGTAGTAAGTAATGTTAATGTCAGGAAATGCACCAACAATGTAGTAAGTAATGTTAATTTCAGGAAATGCACCAACAATGCAGCAAGTAATGTTAATTTCAGAAATGCACCAACAATGTAGTAAGTAATGTTAATGTCAGGAAATGCACCAACAATGTAGTAAGTAATGTTAATTTCAGGAAATGCACCAACAATGCAGCAAGTAATGTTAATTTCAGAAATGCACCAACAATGTAGTAAGTAATGTTAATGTCAGGAAATGAATGCACCAACAATGCAGTAAGTAATGTTAATTTCAGAAATGCACCAACAATGTAGTAAGTAATGTTAATGTCAGGAAATGCACCAACAATGCAGTAAGTAATGTTAATTTCAGGAAATGTACCAACAGTGCAGTAAGTAGTGTTGATTGAGTGAAATGTACTAACAATGTAGTTACTGATGATTGAAGGAAATGCACTAACAATGTAGTTAGTGATGATTGAAGGAAATGCACTAACAATGTAGTTAGTGATGATTGAAGGAAATGCACCAACAATGTAGTTACTGATGATTGAAGGAAATGCACTAACAATGTAGTTAGTGATGATTGAAGGAAATGCACTAACAATGTAGTTAGTGATGATTGAAGGAAATGCACCAACAATGTGTAAGTGGTGATTGTAGGAAATGCACCAACAATGTAGTTAGTGATGACTGAAGGAAATGCACTAACAATGTAGTTAGTGATGATTGAACGAAATGCACTAACAATGTAGTAAGTGGTGATTGAAGGAAATGCACCAACAATGTAGTAAGTGGTGATTGAAGGAAATGCACCAACAATGTAGTTAGTGATGATTGAAGGAAATGCACCAACAATGTAGTAAGTGATGATTGCAGGAAATGCACCAACAATGAGTAAGTGATGATTGTAGGAAATGCACCAACAATGTAGTTAGTAATGATTGGAGGAAATGCACCAACAATGTAGTTAGTGATGATTGAAGAAAATAATGCACCAATTATGTATATCATCATTATTGACGGAAATGTACCGACAATCCACTTAGTGATAGTTGAAGGAAATGCACCAACAATGAAGGTATTGGTGATTGAAGGAGATGCACCAACAATGAAGTTATTGATGATTTAAGGACACGCACCGACGATGAAGTTATTGATGATCGAAGAAAATGCACCAACAATGAATTATTAAGGATTGAAGGAAATGCACTAACAACGCAGATAGTGATGATTGAAGCTAATGCAGCAACAATGCAGACAGTGATGATAGATGTGAATGCACAAACAATGCAGTTAGAATCATTGAAGGAAATGCACCAACGATTCACCCTGTTCTGCTTCATACTGTGATTATGTAACAGGTGCTCTATGCAGGAGTAAAATGTTTGGTTAAAAATGTTTCTTATATCATGAATGTGTGTGTGTGTGTGTGTGTGTGTGTGTGTGTGTGTGTGTGTGTGTGTGTGTGTGTGTGCGTGCGTGCGTGCGTGCATGCGTGCGTGTGTGTGTGTGTGTGTGTGTGTGTGTGTGTGTGTGTGTGTGTGTGTGTGTGTGTACACGCGCGCGAATGCGTGTGTGTCTGTGTATGCGTGTGTGTGCGTGAGCGCGTGCGTGCGTGCGCGTGTACGCGCGCTTGTGTAAAATAACTTGAATGAAAATGTCAAGAACCTTTAGTAAAAGACAAAGGACGACTGCAATGTTTATGTGCTAACAAAGGCAATTCTCCTCCCACCCACTTCCTACTGCTGCTGCTCCCACCCACCCCTCCCTTTATCCTCCCCCCACTCTGTCTGTCTCTCCTTCTTTCTCGAGCACTCGTCGTGTGCATACACACAAACACGCGCGGGCGCGTGCACACACACACACACATGCACAGAGAGAGAGAGAGAGAGAGAGAGAGAGAGAGAGAGAGAGAGAGAGAGAGAGAGAGAGAGAGAGAGAAATTCATAGGTGGCGCCTAATACACATCCCCCCCCCCCCCCCCCCCCCCCTTTTGGGGCATGGAGGACTTAAAACAAATCAAACAAATGTAAATGAAACAAATCAGACATCCAAAAATTTACCCTATAACCAACACACTGAATATAATGTTACACAACTTTACTAAGTTTTAGAAATTTCGCTAAGTTTAGCAACACTTTTTTACCACCACAGAGCAAACGACAATAGTTAAATATGGACTTTATACATGTACATTTTCTTGATGTATACTGATTTCTAATGTCATTATATGTGGTGCATTTCATTACAAAATGAAATTCATCACCAAGGTCATTCTGGTCGCAGTCCTGACAGCATCGTTCATCGTGAGGTATTCCAAATCGTCTGCCAATTTTAATAATGAGTTTATAATTACCACAACGAAACCGAATTAGTGGGTATATATGAACATCAGGCAACATTTCAATACATTTTTCACGTCAAAACTCTGTTTTAAAATTTCCATGAAATAAACACTTATTTCAAGATTTTAAAGCATCATTCCATGTACGTATGTAAATATCTTCTAATGAATTACGAACATTCCTACAAAGACTGTGAACAGACGAAAATTTTGTGTCTCCAAAACACAGTCGAATCCTATTTCTATTAGGATATCCCGTATACACATCAACCACCTAGATGTAAAAGCCTGATTTCTGTATAAATCATATAATACTTGATACAATCTAGATGAATATTTTGTTTGTTTGTGGAGAAAGTAATGCTGGCCAGAATTTCATCTCTCTTGCATATACTTGAACTGAAAAAAGATATATTCGTAGTTCTCCATACATCAATTCCGTTTTGGTAGAACGATATAAATGAAAAAGATGCTTAAAAATTTTAAGCTGAAAACTTTCCATCAGCTTTTAAATCACTTTATCCCCAAATTTCACACCCATATAAAAGTAAAGGCAGTAACATTGACTGGTATAAGTCCAGTACGATGTTCATAGGCAAATTTTGAAATCTTGTCATCTTTAATAAAGAAAACATTGCAAATATTGCTTGTTCATACAAATACTTCTTACATTTATAAAAATTCCTGTTTTTGCTAAAAATTATACCTAAATGTTTGAAAGTTTAATTCTAATGATCTGAGAATAACAACACACTTTTGGAAAATCAAGCTGGTTTTCGACGAGGTCATTCTACAACAGATCAAATATTTGTTTTAAAGTTTAACTGATGTTTTCAATAGTCGTAAAAAAGCAATTGTTTTGTGTTTTTGTTGATTTCACAAAAGCGTTTGATCACTGGAGTGATGGACACTGTCTTGAAGAAAAACATGGAAGTACTTCAACAAGTGCAGAAATCGAACCTTCAGCTGCACTACTCCCTGGATCGCCAGGAACAATACACCAGGCGGGAAACAGTGCGGATCATCAATCTGCCTGAAGAAGAAGGGGAGAACCTCGATCAGAAGGTAATGACGCTATTCCGAGAGGCAGGGTGTGAAGTGAAGGCGTCGGACATTTATGTTGTTCATAAGAACGGCAAGAAGATGAGTGGCAAGTGCAGGCCCATGCTTGCGAAGTTTGTTTCAGACGTGTGAATGGTGAGGTCATGAGAAAGAAGGAACTGCATAAGAAAGAACAATACAAAGGGTCTATTTGAACCACGACCTGACGGTCCTTTGCAGCAGGTTTCTTCAAATGGTGAAGAAGTCGGACAAAGTGGACAAGATATGAACTACTCCTGATGGCAGACTTCAGTGCGAGCTGAACAAGATCCCTGGTCAGGAGAGAGCGCAAGTTGTGCTGGTGGACAGCCCAGACGACCTCTCCAAGGTGCGCGCTGATGTGGGCTTCAAGTTCCTTGGGCTGCAGCACCTCCTTGTCTGTGGACCATAGGGGTCTGCTGGAGGATGTGGTGATGTGCATCCGTATTCAAGCCTTGACAGTGTTTCTCGTTTGAGTTGTTCTTTACCCTAAATGTAGTTTGTCCTTCCTGTCCCTCAGTGTTTGTGACTTTCTGAAGTATTTCCATATTTTTCTTCAAGACAGTGTCGGTCACTCTAGTGATCACCCTCTCCAACCCCTTCACAAACAAACTTTCCATTTGTTCGGCAATCACTGGAACAAGAATTTCGGCGACGCGCATCGCAATGACGTAACTATCAACATTGACGTCATTCTGGTTCTAATTCTTCCCTTTAAAATTTGTATTTTTCTTGCTGCTGCTTTTCTGCTGTAACGTTTTCGTGGCAATTATTCTGTGTAAAATGCTCTTCTGCACCTCGTTGCACACTCCTGCTGTCGAATACCTCACCAGCTTCTGCACGACACTGTTCAAACTATAGTCCTGCCACTGCACTGCCGAAGTAGACGCCTCAACCGACATTCCCGCACAGGTCAGTTCAGTTTAAAACCAAAATAATAGAAAATAGATCACTCACTTGATCAACAACAACAACAACAAAAGCGGCACAAACTGAAGTCCAGAATACTTAACCACTTGATGACTAAATTTTCAGGTTAAAAGTAAGAGATAAACTAATAGAAAACAAGAAAAAAACACAGAGCTCATAATCTCAGCTGACCATCAGAGTGACCCGGAAGTCACACACACACACACACACAGTTGTTACATTTTGCGTGCATCATGTACGCAAATTATAAAAGTTGTTATATTTTGCGTGAATTATGTACGCAAAATGTAGCAAAGTACATTTATGACAATTTGCTTTCTGCAAAATATTACATTGTAACATTTTTCACTGTTGTTTTGTTTTGCGTAATATCTTTGGCTTCCTCTTAAAACTGTGAGGTTTGCTTTTGTGACTGTAATTTGCATTCCAGTATCACCCAATGACAATATTGCATGCGTCATAAAATATATGACATCGGGCCTCGAAATAAAATAGCAAGCTGGTGTTTCCAAGCTTGGCGACTTCACTGTTTTTCTTGCAGGTCTCTCTCTAAACTTACCTGAGCTGTAGCGCTGATCTTCTGCTCATTCGAAGGCATACCAAATGCAACAAAAACAAAATGGCGTTCTCTGCCGGAGTGCAATCAGTTCATCTGGACCTTCTTATCTGTGTGATCTAGTTCATTGTATCACCACCACTAGTCTTCCGCTCTTCTGTCAGTCTGGGTCATTCTGTTCATGTATTCCCATTGAAACATTTGGTGAACGCTCTTTTTCGTTTTGTGTCCTTTGTGTTTTTAAACTCTCTTCCATAGATGTTCCGCTTGTCTGAATCTGTTTTTGCTTTTCTCACAACCCTAAAACATAATTATCTTCTTTTTTTGCAACACCTTTGACTTTACAGCAGATGCTTGTTCATGTTTGGCTGTTACGCTTTGTCAGCATTTTCGTGCAGACCCCCCACCCCACTCCACCTCCTCTCTCCCGCTCACCTCCTTCGCCACACCCCCTCCCTCCCCACCCGCTCATCCTCAGTTTTTAAATGTTTCTTAATAGGAATTAATGCATGCGTGCCTCTTTGAGCGCTAGTGTGCGTGTTGTTGATGCCGTAATCGAAGAAAATCTGCATGGGAGGTAATATGTGTTGAGAGTTAAACTTCGATGAGAATGGCCTCGCCGTTTTCATGGGACAGATGCCACTGGTGAACATACGTAAAGCATTTTCGCTCCATCAGTCAGCGTAACAGTTCTATCAGTCCCTCCCACAAACGTTCCTAGAGGACTGCCTCAGCAAGGGGATGGGGTCTTTTTACAGCACTATACTGGAGTAGTTTTGTTTTCTTGACTGATGTCCATAGCTGTTCATATAGTCCTATGAGCGGCTTGACAGTCTGATGTTCTTGTTAATTGGTGACATGATCAGTATAGCTGATGATTAGTATCGTGCGGTAACATTCATGGCCTGGATTCTTCTTTCCTGACCCGCTGTGATTGTTCATGTCTCATATGAGAACAGCAAGACGGAATATGCAATTGTAACCAGGAGTCTGATCTCGTTATTTTGCAATAATTCAACCATCAGGGTTTTCCAATAATTCACCACCGATATATCCAGCAATTCAACAATCGTTATTTTCCAGTAGTATACGAATTAAACGAGAGCCTCCGAAGTATTGGTAGTATGTTATATGTTAGTGTGTGTGTGTGTGTGTGTGTGTGTGTGTGTGTGTGTGTGTGTGTGTGTGTGTGTGTGTGTGTGTGTGTGTGTGTGTTTCCCATGGAAAACTGGTTATGAGGCGGTCTTTTCGTGTGTGTGTGTGTGTGTGTGTGTGTGTGTGTGTGTGTGTGTGTGTGTGTGTGTGTGTGTATGTGTGTGTGTGTGGGTGTGTGGGTGTGTGCGTGCGTACACGCGTGCGTGTGTGCGTGCGTGCGTGAGTGCGTGTGTGTGTGTGTGAGTGTGTGTGTGTGTGTGTGTGTGTGTGTGTGTGTGTGTGTGTGTGTGTGTGTGTGTGTGTGTGTGTGAGAGAGAGAAAAATGATGCCCTTTTCTGGCATGAACAAAGAAGTGCCGGCCAACAATTCTTCTGTCAAGAACGCTAGGCAAAAACTGATGTTTAAAAAAAAAAAAGGAGTTGTGTGTATGCATTCAATGTGGACGTCAGATTGGAAAGGGCTCTCGTTCGTCACTTCGCAACAAAACATGCATATACCAAGAGTACGCCTTTTTTTTCTGTGCGAACAGGAGACAGTGTCTCTCTCTCACCGGACAACAGCAGGGTCACATGAAGTGATGTTAGCGTTTTCGATGTACCCTGAGCAGAGCACATGTAACAGGCATCGTTTACCACATCTGTTAACACTTGATTCGGTTTTCAGCAACAAAGCTTTCTTGAAAATGAAACTACCTTACGGAGATAGAATTACATAGGCATGTATTGCTCATTTCTCGTCCCCCACACCTTCGCCTCACTCTCTCCCACGCTATCTCTGCTTCTCCAACCCGTCGAAACGCGCGCGCGCGCGCACACACACACACACACACACACACACACACACACACACACACACACACACACCACACGCGCGCGCGCGCGCGCGCACGCACACACATACACGCACACACACACGCACGCACGCACGCACGCACGCACGCACGCACGCACACACACACACACACAGTGTCTAACTGACGCAAAACAGTGTATTGTCAGATTAACCTTTAGTTCAGTTTTTTAATCATAGTAGGAGTCAACAATGTTTTCATGAAACAGAAAAACTGGGCATGAAAAAAAGAACAAACTTAATTAAACATCTATTCAGGTATGAATCAGGACTCTCTCTCTCTCTCTCTCTCTCTCTCTCTCTCTCTCTCTCTCTCTCTCTCTCTCTCTCTCTCTCTCTCTCTCTCATAGAAAAAAGGAGGAAGGAAGGAAAGGAGGGAATCAGAAAGCGGTACAAACACACTTTAAGCAGAGCCCCCCTCTTCAAACAAAAAGCTCATCATCCCAGGCGACCTCCGTGTCAGAGCAGACCAAGAAGCCTGAAAAGGAATATTTGGCAAACACGGCGTTGGAAACTGAAAAACAGTTGGAGTTTTTTGCGGAACAACAATACGCCACGACAAACATCTTTTTTGCAACAGAATGACGGCCTGAAAGCACCCTCAGTCCAAACCCTGGAGACTGTCGTATTGACCGTCTTGCCATGTCTGCTGCAGCTCGGTGTTCTATTCTAAAACCAAGCCGCAAAGAAGAGGTGCTCCAGAGAAGAAGTTTCAGATTGGAAGTCTCTAGTCAACTGAAGGGAAAGCTGTCTTCCAGGGAAACCTTCAGCCGAGGCTTGAAAATCTCTGTTAACCCACAGACAGGTTCGATGAAAACGACCAGGAGATCTAAGAACTTCTGGCGAAGAAAAGATCTGCTCACCAGGCGCACTTTACCCAACCGTGATGTCCTATAAGAGGGCAGCCTTCCACTTCACATGCCTCGACCTTCACTGCCAGACTCGAGAACCCAGATCGGGTGTCGGGCCAGTTTCGCAGAGAGGACTCATTTTGCGCAGACAGCAGTGACAGCGGCGGGATTTCTTAAGCCTTGAAATCGGTTTATGGCCCTTCCCACCAAGTCCAGAGTCCTCATTGCAATTGACGGCAAAACGCTCTTCAAGGACAAGGCGTCAATTTTGAATTGGTCGGAACAGTTCCAGACGCTCCAGGCTCAGTTGCACTGAGCAGACAGCAATTCACCCCCCCCCTCCCATCCTACAACAGTCAGAGAACACAGAACTGGGCAAGACTCCAACCCTGATGAAGGCTGTCAAGGCAATAAAAAAAAAGCTGAAAAGCGTCCAGGCAGTTGGAGTCGATGGGAAACCACTAGACAGTGGAACCCACCGTGGAGGTTCAACGTTACACCATTCTTTGTCTCATGCTGGGGACAAGACAAACCATCACAGGATCTCCCCCCCCCCCCCCCCCCCCCCCCCCTTACACAGTCATCATCATTCTGTACATGAACAGGAAGGAAAATTCCAGCCACTCCGACAAGCAGTGAAGGAGGGGGTGGGGGGTGGGGGCGGTAACCTAGCTCTTCCTCACAAGAAAAATCCTCGCAGTATTTCTTTTGAACATACAAGCAGCAACCACTGCAGACGAACATTTTCCAGACGGCCGGTGTAGCTTTATAGCGACGGCCGGTGTAGCTTTATAGCGACGGCCGGTGTAGCTTTATAGCGACGGCCGGTGTAGCTTTATAGCGACGGCCGGTGTAGCTTTATAGCGACGGCCGGTGTAGCTTTATAGCGACGGCCGGTGTAGCTTTATAGCGATGGCCGGTGTAGCTTTATAGCGACGGCCGGTGTAGCTTTATAGCGACGGCCGGTGTAGCTTTATAGCGACGGCTGGTGTAGCTTTATAGCGACGGCCGGTGTAGCTTTATAGCGACGGCCGGTGTAGCTTTATAGCGACGGCCGGTGTAGCTTTATAGCGATGGCCGGTGTAGCTTTATAGCGACGGCCGGTGTAGCTTTATAGCGACGGCCGGTGTAGCTTTATAGCGACGGCCGGTGTAGCTTTATAGCGACGGCCGGTGTAGCTTTATAGCGACGGCCGGTGTAGCTTTATAGCGACGGCCGGTGTAGCTTTATAGCGAAAAGATGTAAATCCTGCACTGTGAGCAGATGGTGTGTAGCGTATGTATCCTAGTCCGCAAACAGCGATACCTCCTCGGCAGAAACTGAAACTGCCAGAAGCACCGCCTTCATGAATTTGTTCTAAAGCTGCTCCAACAGATATGTACAGAATAGAATAAGGGACTGTATGTGACGTTTGCTGAATTAACACTGTGAGCAGGAAAGATCTATTGCCCCTCCACTCTCTCCACAAAAATTCTTATACTTGTACTTGTACTTGTAATTTTCGATGTTGAAAGATCTTTCATAGATCGGTTCATCGCTCAATTGATATGACATACAACTGACTGACGTAATGGTGGGAAGATTGTCAATGTCAGTTGAAATTAGTTGTTTGGCTCATAGCACTTTGGGTTATAAAGCCTAAGGTGATCTGACCAATGGGCATCAAGTCTGTTTTTGAAGGTATTCAGGGTGGGTGCTGTCACTACGGACTCGGGAAGGCTGTTCCACGTCGTCACCACTCTCTCTGAGAAGAAATTGCCTCGGACTTGCCGGCGCACTTGATTTTTGGCGAGTTTCTTGCTGTGACCTCTGGTCTCTCGTCCTGTGTACGGCTCAAATTGCGGCTTGTTGCATTGTAGATCCCTGTGACGTACTTGTACGTGTCAATCATGTCGCCTCGGAGCCTTCTGAATTCTAGGCTGGGGAGCTTCAGTTCTCGGAGACGTTCAGGGTAGGGCTTCTCTTTCAGTCTTCCGATGAGTTTTGTAGCTCGTCGCTGCACGTCTTCCACATCCTGCTGTAGACTTTCTGCCAGCAGTGTGGGGACCAAACAGAATGTCCATACTCCAGCATCGGTCTAACCAGTGACTTGTTGAGCTGAACGAAGGTACGATCCGAGAGGTGGTCGAAGGATCTTCTGACTACTCCAAGTGTTCGATTGGCTTTGGCTAGCTTGGGCAACGTGGTTCTTGAACGTCAGTTTCCTATCGATCACTACTCCCAGATCCTTCTCTGCTTCTGTCTCGGCTAAGTTGTGCCTGCTTTCCTGGCCGTCTGTTGTCATCTTCATGGTGTACGTGTGCTCATCCGGACTGTGCCCTAATCTCATCACGCAACACTTCTGGGGGTGGAAACCAAGGAGCCAGTTCTCTGACCAGTCGCAGAAGTTGTCCAGATCTTGTAAGGACTCCCGGGCCTCAACCTCATCACCCCGTGCGAATAGCTTAGTGTCGTCAGCGAAGATGCGGACTTCGTTCTTGGCATGTCGGGGCAGGTCACTGATGTAGGCGACAAACAGCAGGGGGCCGAGGACGCTTCCTTGTGGGATGCCACTTGTTACTGCAGATTCCTCTGATGTCTCGCCGTTCACCGTGACCACTTGCGTTCGGTCTGTCAGGAAGTCTTTGATCCACGCGTGTACATTGCCTCGGACTCCAAGTGCATCAAGCATCAACAGTCCTGTCAATGTAGGCTATGTACAATATCTTCAGTCTTGTCAATGTAGGTTATGTACAATATCGTCAGTCTTATCAATGTAGGCTATGAACAAAATCTTCAGTCTTACAAATGTAGGCTATGCACAACACCTTTAATTCTATCAATGCAGACTAATCCTGTGTCCTATTTATGTAGGCTATGTACAATATCATCGGTCTTATCAATGTAGGCTATGTACAATATCTTCAGTTCTGTCGATGTTGGCCATCTACAATATTTTCAGTCCTATCAGCGTAGTTTATGTTCAATATCTGAAGTCCTGTCAACCTAGGCTATGCACAATATTTTCAGTGCCATCAGTACTTTATCTTCAGTCCTGGCAACATGGCTATGTGCGATGAGTTTAGTGCTACCAGTGTAGGCTACATGCAGTATCTTCATGTAGGCTGTTAACAAAATCCTCAGCAATACAAGCTACGCACCATATTTTCAGTCTTATTAATGTAGGTTATATACAATATATTCAGTCCAATCAATGAAGGCTATGTACAACATCTTCGGTCCAATCAATGTTGACAATGTACATCTTCAGTCCTGTCAATGTGGGTAATGTACACTATCGTCAGACCTATTATTGTAGGCTGTGTACAATATCGTCAGTCCTGTCATTGCAGGCTATAATAATATCTTCAATTCTATTGATGTGGGCAATGTACAACAGCTGCAGTTCTATTAGTGTAAGCTACATACAACAGCTTCTCTTCTCTCCGTATTGTGTGTGTAGGCCTACACAATATCTTCAGTCATTAATACAATAATTTCAGTCCTACCAACGTAGGCTATGCACAGTCTCCTCAACATCGGCGGAACAAAACATTTTGTATTCACATCCACCACTCAAAGCATGCAGAACAGTTCGCAAGAAATTTCTAAAAGATGTGCGAGCTCTCTCTTCTCAGCAGCAGGCACACAGGAGCTCTTCAGCCATTTAGGGCACACGGGTCTTCCTTCCCGCCATGCACGCTGGGCGAGCGGAAATAAGAGCTATCTCAGCGGCAGTGACTAGCTGACCAGGAGGACATAACTGGCTCTGTGTCGAAGAGTGTCAGTGATGGCTGACGGGACATCATCACTGGCTGTATTGGAGAGTTTCAGTCCCCAGAACTTTCGTGTTCTTCATGGCTGGGAGGGTCTTCCATTAAAGTCAGTAACTGAAATAAAAGTACGAAAAATTGATGAAAAAGCTGAGAGAACTCTGTACTCTGAAATTTTATTACCATAATTCAGCAGCCCCCTAATAGAGGGGAGGAGCAAACAAACTTTAGCATCATCAACAAGAAGCACAGGAATCTAGCTTGATAGGGATAGTTGTACAGTGCTAAGTTGATATGATAAAGTGCTTAAAAACGAGAGTTGTACGAAAACACCGTGTCTCTGCTTTACACCGTCGTGTGTAAATAAATATTAGCATTATATTCATCATCATCATCATCATCATCATCATCATCATCGTCATCATGATCATCATGAGATTATTGTTATCATCATCATCATCGCCATTATTACTATTGCTACTACAACCATATTATTTAACTATCCTCTGACTCCTCTCCTTTTCTCTTTGTCAGTGCAGTTGATATTATTACTACAGTTACTATTGTCATCTTTGTTATTCTTTCTTTCTTTTCTTTCTGCGTACGCAGGCTGATACTCCTGCGGACACTCCCTGTATAGCCAGGCAGTGGAGTTTTGTGTGTATGACCCTTTTTCATCCCGCCATTAAGGCAGCCATACTCCATCTTCGGGAAGGTGCATGCTATGTGTCACGTGTCATCCATACCAACGGCCAAACTGGCCTTCTCTTCCGAAAGTTGGTGATGGGATTTTACGTGTGTGCAAGATGTTATGCGTGCGTTCACACACGGAACCTCGGTTTATAGTCTCATTCGAAGGACTATATGGGGAATGGAGTCAGAACCAATGTTAACTCCGAGGGAAAAATCCCCCTATACCGAAATTCGAACCCGCAACCCCAGGATCACGAGTCCGGCGCTCTACCAACTGAGCTATCCGGCCCCCCATCTTTGTTATTATTACTATATGATTATGCTACCATCAATCTTGGTATTAAAAGTAGTGGTAGTAATAGTTTTATTATCTTTTCATTAGGGGGATGGGGGCAGAGAGAGAGAGAGAGAGAGAGAGAAGAGAGAGAGAGAGAGAGAGAGAGAGAGAGAGAGAGAGAGAGAGAAGAATCGGATGGTTTATTCATTAATAGGCCTTCGCCCCTAATGGAAGGGTATGTGAATATTATACAAAAGTACAAAAACAAAAAAACAAACAACAACAGGAAACTGAATAGATCAAGACATGTATCAATCATAAAATAGGTCATAAAGAATACTGTTAGTATGTGATGAATATCATGAGACAACTATTTATTGAAGCTTAAATGCCTTATATAAAATCAATGAGAAATTGTGAACGTCTTCAGCAGAAGATGAAGACATCAACGAGACCAATGTAAATACGGAAGGAGAGAGAGAGAGAGAGAGAGAGAGAGAGAGAGAGAGAGAGAGAGAGAGAGAGAGAGAGAGAGAGACAGACAGACAGACAGACAGACAGACAGACAGACAGACAGACAGACAGACAGACAGAGTGCAAACAATGACACAATCATGAGATTCCACTACTAAACCTAGCCAGACTTTGCCTTTACAGATGACTACGTTCGTTCAGACAAAATGCAAACACAGACAGACAAACAGACAGAATACAAACACTGTTGTGGCCGTTACAGTCACCCAGTTTCAGCCCAGTTGAAAAACTGAGAGGCGTAAGATGGCTAAAGATGGACAGACATACACAGGTCCTCCAAGAGGCTGAAAAGGATGAAGGGCGGGCAAAGCACAGACTAACTCACCTAGAGGGAGAAGGAGGTACGGAGCGGACAGGATACACCACATTGATCCACCTAAAGGCAGAAGGGGTGAGGGGTAGACAGACATACAGAGACTTACCCAGAGGTAGAAAGGGGTGAGGGGTGGACAGATATACAGAGGCCTACCCAGAGTAGAAAGGGGTGAGGGGTGGACAGACATACAGAGACTTACCCAGAGGTAGAAAGGGGTGAGGGGTGGACATACATACAGAGGCCTACCCGGAGGTAGAAAGGGGTGAGGGGTGGACAGATATACAGAGACTTACCCAGAGGTAGAAAGGGGTGAGGGGTGGACATACATACAGAGACTTACCCAGAGGTAGAAAGGGGTGAGGGGTGGACAGACATACAGAGACTTGCCCAGAGGTAGAAAGTGGTGAGGGGTGGACAGACGGAGCGGACCCTGTGTTCGTTGAGGTGACCTGTCGACAGAAGGTCACGGGCCTTGGTGACGTCGGTAGGAGGCAGGGTGCCACGGTTTACTTGTAGGACGGCGTCCACGAAAGCTTCATGGTCATCCTCGCTGCTGCCTATCAGCAGCTCTAAGGAGGACCAGTCCAGAACGTGCACGTGCACACACACAAACAGACACGTGCGCGCGCGTTGAGACGAATATTGATATCCTGAAGCAAATGTTTGAACATGTTCTTTTATGTTGATTATTCGCAACCTACTTTTAATAACTTGTTTCTTTATATTTCTCTTCAATTCCCTTTTTCTATCCTTTCGGAATCAAATTGTTTCCCCCTAGAGTTGTATATCGGTGGACTTCCACAACCGCTGAAGCCCATGACTTCCGAAGAGATCTTAATTAGGAGAGGAAAGTCAGCTTTCGTGGGGTATTAGCAAATGGTTCCGTTCAAAATGAGGAAAGTCATGATTCCCACAGCTGTCACTGAAGAATTGAATCACCCCTATTCAACGGTGTCCTTTACATCCCATCTTGGCTGTTCCGCCATCCCCCCCCCCCCCCCCCCCCCCCCCCCCCCCCCCCCCCGCTCCCCTTCCCGGTCAAATCATTTTCATACAAAATGAGGACTCCTTCACCTGCACTTTTTTTTTTCTCCACCACGTTTATATCCGATATTTGTTTGTTGTTGTCCTGTTTGGAGATGATCGATAGGTCCAGCCTCGCTTCCTCAGTGTGTGTTGCGTTCATATGGCGGCTCGGTGCTTCAACATTTATTGTCATTTAAGTCAAATACATTCACGCAATAAAAACTAGCACTTTATGAACATAATCTACAACTATCTAACAGAATGTATATGTTCAGAACTCCAGATTTCACAGCCGGACAGTAAGGCACACACAACGCCAAATGTTGTAAAGATGCACGGTGGATCCGAGAGGAAGCTCTGATTTCAAGCCGTCGGTAGTTATGATACCATAGCTTACTGAGCTCTGCCACGATTTACATTTTGCCACTGAAGACATATCCTGTCTTGCAAATAGCGATTCTTGAATATCTACGTGTATTTACAATTTCTTGCTGTTTATGACGTTGATGAAAAATGTACTTTGAGTTTTTACGGCCATGAAACACGGCAATTTCAGACGTACTTAGTTAACATGGAGTTTCCATTGATCTCACTGATGTAAAAGAGCACCTTATGCTCTTTGCATGCCATCCATTGAGTCAGAAGCAAAATCTATATAATCCGTTCATGTACTTTATAGCCCAGCCGACCACAAAGAGCCATATCATGTCTGTGTTATCTGGGCAAACCAAAACCAGCAACCACAAATAAAGACTGTGGTTAAAATCAAGGGAAATAGCAGTGCTATTCATAGGTATGCAATCATGATCCATCAAACATTGGTCAAGACCCTTTCAAAAAAAGAAAGAAAGAAAAAAGAAAAGAAACAAAATTGTGCAGTGTCTCAGAACTATGTCTGTTAAATGCCGAAAAACTGAAGTGTTCCTCCATGAACAGAACAACCATACTTAATCTTAAGTTAATGATATACACCTTCTATGACACAAATACATTTTCCAGACACTCCTTCATGTAACTCAGCCAGAAGTCCTTATCTCCAAACATAATCTCTCTCTCTCTCTCTCTCTCTCTCTCTCTCTCTCTCTCTCTCTCTCTCTCTCTCTCTCTCTCTCTCTCTCTCTCTCTGTGTGTGTGTGTGTGTGTGTGTGTGTGTGTGTGTGTGTGTGTGTGTGTGTGTGTGTGTTAAATTCACCTTTATCCTTAGTCAACTGGCAGTCAGGGTGACAAGTTTATCTGTACTCATCTAGAGGTGAAGGTGTATCTATACTCATCTATCTGTACTCCTCTGGAAGTTAGCATGAAGGGTTTATCTGTATTCATCTAGAGGTCAGATTTCTGTGCATTCACCTGTAGGTAAGGTGAAGTGTTACCTGTACCAATCTAGAAGTCAGGGTGATGAGTTTGTCTGTATTCACCTGTAGGTCAGAGTGGAGGATTTACCTGTACCCATCTAAAGGTCGGATGAAGAGTTTACCTGTACTCACCTGTAAGTAATGGTGAATGATTCACCTGTTATCGTCTGGAGGTCAAGTGTACCAATCTGGAATTCAGGGTGAAGAGGTTCTCTGTACTCATCTGAAAGTGAGGGTGAAGTGTTTATCTGTACTCACTCGGAAGTCAAGGAGAAGGGTTACCTGCACTCAGCCTGAGGTCAGGATGAAAGGTTTTCCTGTACTCACCTGGAAGTCAGTGTGAAGGATTCATCTGTACTCACCTAGAGGTCGGGGTGAAAGATTTACCTGTCTTCACCGGGAGGTCAGGGTGGACGGGTTACCTGTACTCACCTGCATCTTGACCTCAGGGACTCCCAGGGCGAGGAAGACAGCCTTGAGTACCGTCAGCTGGATGGGGTGAGGAGGAAGCTGCTCCATCATCGTCCTCAAGGAACCTGATGTCTTCACCTCCTGAAGGAACGTGGTGACGAAGAATTTATAGCAACAAAACGTGAATTACAAAGACTGTTGAATATTCACAGGTACGTTAAGCAAAGGGAATCTAGCCGAACTTTCGCATCGCTAAAATATTTTTTAGGAATCTGATTCTAAGAAAAAGGAAAGACTGGAATGCAACGTCGATAAATAGATAGGTAACTTGTGTTTATTGTCGGGAGACTTTCTGACAGACAGTGAAGAATTCCTGGTAATGAAACACAGAACATACCAACGGATAGATGGTTTGCCTATTTACGTCTCAAGGATGTAATAAAAAAAAAACAACAACAACAGGAAATTATCTGGTAGAAACAATGGGACATTATCTGGAAGATGAAACAGATTCATTTCTAGACAGATCCAGACTTAGAAAGGACCTACTTTTTAGAAATAAATGTGGTAAATATGCTGGACCAGGTGCTTTAATTACTGTGCGCTTTCAACGTTCTTGGGAGATTTCTGCTTTATCTTTTGTAAAATTGATAAAAGAATGTGCGTTTTTCTGTCTCATCTTTAGGGGAATTTTTCAATCATTCTTTAAAACGTTGATATCCAGAAAGTTCAAGAAATTGAAATAATTTTACTTCTTCTCACAGAAATGCAAAGTGAATAATATACATGCAAAGTATTGTAGAGATATATCACCGTGTGCAGTAAAATTGTCATAATTCCAGCTTAAACAAGTATAAATATTATGAAGGCGAACATCATTTTTTCAAAGTCATTTTACATTCAATCTCATTTTGCTTTATTACCAGCTATCTAAAAAACAGTTCGATATTAATCGAAACTTATGTGCCGCATTTGTAGATTTAAAAAAATGATTCTATGTCAGTAGAACTGTTCAGGCCTGTGTTGCTTGAGAACTGAATGAGGGAGAAGTTACACACATGTGTTCAACATAAGTGTTGGATAGTTAAAACAAGAGTAAGAAGTCGGACAAGTGTTTAGACTTCATGGATGTGTATTGGAGGAGAAGTCGGACAAGTGTTCAGACTTCATGGATGTGTATTGGAGAAGTCGGACAAGTGTTCAGACTTCATGGATGTGTATTGGAGGAGAAGTCGGACAAGTGTTCAGACTTCATGGATGTGTATTGGAGGAGAAGTCGGACAAGTGTTCAGACTTCATGGATGTGTATTGGAGGAGAAGTCGGACAAGTGTTCAGACTTCATGGATGTGCATTGGAGGAGCACAGCAAAGGCTGGTATGGAGCGCTGTCTAATTTTTCGTTGTCTGTCTAGTTGAAAACGGATTTTGTGCATATTTTGATTTTATAACTTTTTTTTTAATGATAATATTTAATTGTCCAGTAGCTTATCTAGTTGTTGAAAACGGATTTTGTGCATATTTTGATTTTATAACTCTATTAATTTTTTTAATGATAATATCTAATTGTCCAGTAGCTTTGCAAAACCCGTTTAATAATTCAAATGCCGCTACGATGATCTTAGAAACAAAAATATCCGGGAATAAAGCTAATACTGTTCAATTTCTCTCAATAATGAAAATAAGAGCTTGTGGTAATGACAGAGCCAGTGTTGTAAATGCATACAGGTATCTTTTTCTTTACAACCAAACTCTCTTTTCGTTCGGCTTGTCAAAATCTACTGAACAAGGAAAAAAGAGAATGCTTCCGGTAGCTTTTTATTGCCTTGATATGCATTAATTCATTTCTAATCCTTTACAAACGTTCAGAAAGTTATTTATCTCTCAAATACAACATATCCAGTAGAGTGGTAAAATACTGGCCTTCAAAAATAGTAATGATTCCAAAAGGCATATTTTAAAGCGATTTCGAATTGTTGATGCAGGAACACAAAACGAGTTCATTTATGGCGATCTCAAGCGATATCCAAACACCGACAACCGTACTTAAAATGGATAACTTATCGAAAGGAAGTAGCGAGAACAGACAATGAATCGAAAACGTTTTAATGTCAAGGGCAAAAAGACTTGGGTGACTATATATATATAGTGCGAGAATATTTACGTGAATACTGTTTTGAATGTATACAGAAAGATCCGGGTGTTCAAAGTATTACCATGTTTTTGAAATGCTAAACACAGAATTATTGAATGTTGTGGGAGAACTGGGATGAACATGCCCTGAGGGTATGTGACTAAATGAGTCTTGTACAATCACTCTCCTTCGGTTGTCTGTATATGGTGGATGAGTGGACGGGTGGGTTGGTGTAATTCCTTACAATGAGGTTGAATTCATTGTCTTCTTACATCAAGTACATGCATAACTAATCATTGTTTCAATTACTTCTTGAGTCAGAATTGTATTCACGTTATGTTTATGATCCTAGTGTCATTGCCCTCTTTATGTCGTTGTGATTGCCTACTCCGATCAAACGTACGTGATCGTCTTTCTATACGTATTCGAAATTGATTCTCTCTCTCTCTCTCTCTCTCTCTCTCTCTCTCTCTCTCTCTCTCTCTCTCACACACACACACACACACACAGGCATATCCCTCACCACAATGACATTCAAATTTTTCTTTCTTTCTTTCTGCGTACGCAGGCTGATACTCCTGCGGACACTCCCTGTATAGCCAGGCAGTGGAGTTTTGTGTGTATGACCCTTTTTTATCCCGACATTAAGGCAGCCATACTCCATCTTCGGGGAAGGTGTATGCTATGTGTCACGTGTCATCCATACCAACGGCCAACCTGGCCTTCTCTTCCGAAAGTTGGTGATGGGATTTTACGTGTGTGCAAGATGTTATGCGTGCGTTCACACACGGAACCTCGGTTTATAGTCTCATTTGAAGGACTATATGGGGAATGGAGTCAGAACCAATGTTAACTCCGAGGGAAAAATCCACCTATACCGAAATTCGAACCCGCAACCCCAGGATCACGAGTCCGGCGCTCTACCAACTGAGCTATCCGGCCTCCCTGACATTCAAATGAACGCATGCATACATGTGTGCTGCACATGTACACACATGATGATGATGTCGCCGCCGCCGCCGACGACAACGACGACGACTACTACTACTACGACTACGACGACGATGACAACGATGATGATGAAAATGATGATAATGACTCATGCCATGGTGGTGACGTTATATACGTTTTTCAGTCTGTCCGGCAGACGTCTGATATGATAAAGATGCTGCTGCTGCTGCTGCTGCTGATGATGATGATGATCATGATGATGGTGACGACGAAGACGACAACGACGACGGTGACGACGACGACGACGACGATGAGAAAGAGGAGGAGGAGGGGAAGAAGGAGGATTTGTAGGAAGATGGTGACATGTAGCACATGTTACAGTCTGTCCAGCAGCTATCTAGCATGATGATGATGATGATGATGATGATGACGATGATGATAATGATGATGATGATGATGATGATGATGATGACGATGATGATAATGATGATGATGATGATGATGATGATGATGATGATGATCTGTAAGCAACACTGACGTGGTGCAAACGTCTGACATGATGATGACAATGACGATGACGATGATAATGATGACAATGACGACGACTACGACGACGACGACGATGATGATGACGATGATAAGGAGGGCGAGCAGGAGAGGAAGAAGGAGGATTTGTAGGAAAGTGGTGTCAGATTACACATGTTATAATCTGTCCAGCAGATATCTGGCGTGATGATGATGATGATGATGATGATGATGATGATGATGATGATGATGATGATGATGATGATGATGATAAGGAGGACGAGCAGGAGGGGAAGAAGGAGGATTTGTAGGAAAGTGGTGTCAGGTTACACATGGTATAATCTGTCCAGCAGATATCTGGCGTGATGATGATGATGATGATGATGATGATGATGATGATGATGATGATGATGATGATGATCTGTAAGAAACACTGACGTAATGCAGACGTCTGACATAATGATGACGATGACGACAACGACGATGACGACGACGACGACGACGACGACAATGATGATGATGATGATGATGATGATGATGATGATGATGATGATGATGATGATGATGATGATAAGGAGGACGAGTAGGACGGGAAGAAGAAGGATTTGTAGGAAAGTGGTGACATGTTACACAAGTTGTTATAATCTGTCCTGCAGATATCTGGAATGATGATGATGATGATGATGAATGATGATGATGATGATGATGATGATGATGATGATAAGGAGGGCGAGTATGAGGGGAATAAGGAGGATTTGTAGGAAGGTGGTGACATGTTACACATGTTATAATCTGTCCAGCAGATATCTGGAATGATGATGATGATGATGATGATGATGATGATGATGATGATGATGATGATGATGATGATGACCTATAAGAAGTGGTGAGATGGTGCACGTGCTTCAGTCTGTCCATTAGACACCTGGCCTGCTGCTGCTGCTGCTGCACATAATGATGATAATGGTGATAACCTGTGGGAAAGAAGTGAGGTGGCTCAAGCATTTCAATCTGTCCCACAAACTTCCAGCCTGCTGTTGCTGATGATAAAAATGAAGAGAAGGAGAAGGGAAATAAAAGGAGGAGGAAGAGGGGAAGGAGGAACAGGAGGAAGGGAAGCCGGAGAAGAAGAAGGATAAGGATGATGATTACTAGCTTTTGGGGGGAGTGGTGAGATGGTTTCAATCTTTCCAGAAGACGTCTAGCCTGCTGCTGCTGTTGCTGCTGAAACTGTTGTTGCTGATGATTATGATAACTGACCTGTAGGGGTTAGTAACGCGGTGCACGTGAAAGTCTGCCTAAAAGACTTTTGGCTTAATGGTGTTGACAAGGATGATGATGATGATGATGATGATGATGATGATGATGATGATGATGATGATGATGATGATGATGATGATGATGATTACGACGACGACACTGACCCATAGAGAGGTGATGACGTGGTGCACGAATTTCAGCATGTCCAGACGACATCTTGAATGACGATGATGATGGTGAGGTGGTGCTGGTGCTGGTGGTAGTGATGATGATGATGACAACGACGAAGACGACGACGATGATGGTGACGTTGATGACGATGATGATACGCGATGACTGACCTGTAGAGAGGTGGTGACGTTGTGCACGTGTTTCAGTCAATGCAGCAGACGTCTGGCCTCCTCTACCTCCACGTCCATCTCCTCCCCCGCCTCCCTCCACTGATCCAGTGCGTGCAGCACATCCTCCAGCCGCCCCACATCCCGCGTCCTTACCGCCAGGCGGAGGGCTGCGGGGATTGCCGTCACCATCATCAACGTTATAGTGCTGTAGTCATCGTTAATCGTCATCATCGTTATATCTAGGCCATTCTCGTCATCATTGTGTCACCATCGTCACCAGTAGTATCATCACTAGCTTCGTCCATATCATTATCAATAACGTATCAACTTAAACGCATTGAACATAAACAAAAACACGTAAAACATGAAAAAAAAAAGCGCGGGTATTGTGCATCAATGTTAACACACTAAATATTAATAGGATACACTGACCATCAATATGGACACGTTGAATGTCAGCATAAACATGATGATTGAATATCGACAAGAACAAATTGAATGGCAACATGAGACATCCTGAATATCAATATGGACATACTGAATATCGACATGGATATACTGAATATAGGCCTACTTGGACATACTGAATATCAATGCAAACACACTGAATATCGACCAACACATGCTGAATATAAATGTAAGCATACTGAATGTCAACATGGACACACTGACTGAATACCAACACAGACATAGTGATGGAGACACTGACAGATTTAATTTGCTTAATTCGTAGAATACCGAGCTCGTAATCCTGAAAATCCTGCGGTTGCCTGTTCGAATCTTCACAAATCTGTTTCGGTACAGGGAGATTTTTTCCCCCGGCAGTTATTAGTTGTTCTGACTCAAAAAAAAAAAAAAAGACAACAACAAAAAAGTGAAAAATTCTTCAAATGAGTGTTGAACTGACAGGCTCCGTGTGTGAACGCGCACATGCTGTCTTGAACACTGGTAAAATTCAGTCACATGCTGTCTGGAACACTGGTAAAATTCAGTCACATGCTGTCTTGAACACTGGTAAAATTCAGTCACATGCTGTCTTGAACACTGGTAAAATTTAGTCACAGTATGCTGCTATCTTGAACACTGGTAAAATTAGTCACAGTTCTGGAACCCCTGGAAAAATTCAGTCACATGCTTTTTTAAACACTGGTAAAATTCATCACAGTTTTCTTGAACAGTAAAATTCGTCAATGCTGTCGGAAACTGTAAAATTCCCGACATGCTATTTTGAAACACGGTAAAATTCGTAAAATGCTTCTAAAAACAGGGTAAAATTCAGTACATGCTTTTTTGCCCCGGGTTTAAAATTCTCACATGCTTCGAACATGGTAAAATTCGTCACATGTTTTGAACACGGGAAAAATTCAGTCACATGCTTCTTAAAACAGGGGAAAATTCAGTCACTGCTTCTGAAACAGGGTAAAATTCAGTCCCATGTTCTTGAACCGGTAAATTTCAGTCACATGCTACTTGAACCTGGTAAATTCGTCAATGCTTCTTGAACACTGGTAAAAATTCAGTCACATCTTCTTAAAAAACTGGAAAAAATTCAGTACAGCATTTTGAACACTGGTAAAATTCAGTCAATGCATTTGAACCTGGTAAAATTCAGTACAGCTTTTTAAACCGGGTTTAAAATTCAGTCACATGCTTTTTGAAATGGTAAAATTCAGTCCATGTTCTTAAACAGGTAAAATTCAGTCACTTTCTTGAACACTGGAAATTTCAGCACATGCTTCTGGACCATTTTTAAAAATTCAGTAAAGCTTCTTGAACACTGGTAAAATTCTTTCATTTTCTTGAACACTGGTAAATTCAGTACATGCTTCGGGACACTGGTTAAATTTCGTCAACTTTCTTGAACCGGGTAAAATTCAGTACATGCTTTTTTGAACATGGAAAAAATTCAGTAAATGCATCTTGAACACTGGAAAATTCAGTCCAGTTTTTGAAAAATGGTAAAAATTCAGTCATGCTTCTTAACACTGGTAAATTCAGTCAAGCTACTGAACATGGTAAAATTCAGTCACTGCTTCTTGAACATGGAAAATTTCAGTACTGCTTTGAACACTGGTAAAATTCAGCACAGCTTTTTGAACCTGGTAAAATTCAGTAATGCTTTTGACACTGGTAAATTCAGTCACATCTTCTTGAACATGGTAAAATTCAGTCACATGCTTTTTGAAAACACGGAAAAATTTCAGTCAATCGGTCTTGAACACTGGAAAAAATTTAGTCCCCTCTTTTTAAAACATGGTAAAAATTCCAGTCAAATGCTGTTGGAACATGGTAAAATTCGTCACTCTTCTTAAACACTGGAAAAATCAGTACTGTGTTAAACACGGGGAAAATTCAGTCAATGCTGTTTTGAACACTGGTAAAATTCGTACTGCTCCCCTTGGAACACTGGTTAAAAATTTTCGTCCATGCTGCTTGAACCGGTAAAATTCAGTCACTGCTGTCTTGAACACGGGAAAAATTTTCGCACTCTTTTTGAACCTGGTAAATTCAGTCACGCGTCGGGAAAACAGGGGGTTTAAAATTCAGTCAAAAGCTTTTTAAAACATGGTAAATTCAGTCCTCTATTTTGAACATGGAAAAATTCGTCACATGCTGCTAAACATGGTAAATTCGTCCTGCTACTTAAACACTGGAAAAATTCAGTCCATGCTTCTTGAACACGGGAAAAAATTTCGTCACTTGTCTTAAACCCTGGTAAAATTTCAGTCACATGCTCTTGAACTGGTAAAAATTCAGCACATCATCTTGAAAACTGGTAAAATTCATTACATGCCTTGAAAACATGGAAAATTCGTCACATCTGTTTTGAACCTGGTAAATCGTCCTGCTTCTTGACACTGGTAAAATTCAGTCACCTTTCTTGAAACTGGTAAATTGTCAATTGGTCTAAAAACACGGAAAAAAAAATTTCGTCAATGCTGTCTTGAACCTGGTAAAATTCATTTAAATTGCTTCTTGAACACGGGTTTAAAAATTCTCACATGCTTTTGAACATGGTAAATTCGTACATGCTGTCTTGAACACTGGTAAAATTCGTCACATGTTCTTGAACACGGGGTAAAAATTCAGTCCAGCTTCTTAAACACTGGTAAAATTCAGTACATGTGTTTTGAACACGGGTTAAAATTCAGTACTGTGTTTTGAACACTGGTAAAAATTAGCCCAATGCTTCTTGACATGGAAAAATTTCAGTCACTGGGTCTTGAAAACTGGTAAAATTCGTCCTGCTGTCTTGAACACTGGAAAAAATTCAGTCACGTTCAAACGGGGTTTCTTTGGTTCGAACATGGTAAAATTCGTCCAGCTTCTTGAACACGGTAAAATTCAGTCACATGCTTTCTTGAACACTGGTAAAATCAGTCACATGCTTCTTGAAAAGGGTAAAATTCGTCACAGTTCTTGAAAACTGGTAAAATTAGCACTGCTGTCTTGAACATGGAAAAAAATTCAGTCACATGCTGTCTTGAACATGTAAAATTTAGTCACTGCTGTCTAAAAACATGGTAAAATTCAGTCCCTGCTGTCTTGAACACGGGTTTAAAATTTCGTCACATGCTGTCTTAAAAAATGGAAAAATTCAGTCACATCTGTCTTGAAACTGGTAAAATTCTCACATGTGTCTTGAACATGGTAAAATTCAGTCACTGCTGTCTTGAACACTGGTAAAATTCGTCACATGCTGTCTTAAAACCCTGGAAAATTCAGTCACCTTCTTGAACACTGGTAAAAATTCGTCAAAGCTGTTTTGAACATGGTAAAATTCAGTCAAAACTTCTTGAACAGGGTAAAATTCAGTCACATGCTGTCTTAAACAGGTTTTAAAATTCAGTAAGCTTCTTAAACACGGTAAAAATTCAGTCACATGTTTCTTGAAAACGGTAAATTAGTACATGCTTCTTAAAACACTGGTAAAATTCAGTCACATGCTTCTTGCATGTAAAATTCAGTACTGCTGTCTTGAACACTGGTAAAATTCTTACTGCTGTCTTGAACACTGGTAAAATTCAGTATTTTGCTGTCTTGAACACTGGTAAAATTAAGAAATTGCTTCTTGAACACTGGTAAAATTCAGTAAATGTGTTTGAACCTGGAAAAAATTCGTCACATGCTTCTTGACACTGGTAAATTCGTCACATGCGTCTTGAACCTGGTAAAAATTCGTCACATGCTTCTTGAACACGGGTAAAATTCAGTCAATGCTGTCTTGAACACTGGTAAAATTAGTCAAGGGTTTCTTGAACACTGGTAAAATTCAGTCACGCTGTCTTGAACACTGGAAAAATTCAGTCAATCCCATTGAACACTGGTAAAATTCAGTCCACTGTCTTAAACCGGGTAAAATTCAGTCACTGCTTTTGAAAGGTAAAAATTGTAAAAATGTATCTTGAACCTGGTAAAATTCAGTAAACAGCTTTTGAAACGGGAAAAAATTCGTCACATGCTTTTGAACATGGTAAAATTCAGTCACATGCTTCTTGAACAGGTAAATTCGTCCATGTGTCTTAAAACCTGGAAAAATTCCCCGTCACTGCTTCTTGAACAGGGGTAAAAATTCAGTACTGCTACTTGGGCACTGGTAAATTCAGTCACATGTTCTTGAACATCGAAAATTTTCAGAAATTGCACTTGAACCTGGTAAAATTCGCACATGCTGTCTTGAACACGGAAAAAATTCAGTCACATCTTCTTGACATGGTAAATTTCACCACTGCTTGAAACACTGGAAAATTCAGTACTGTATCTTAAACAGGGGTAAAATTCGTCACAGCTTTTGAACCTGGTAAATTCAGTACTGCTTCCTTGAAACTGGTAAAATTGCCAGCTTCTTGAACACTGGTAAAATTCGTCACTGCTTCTTGAAACTGGTAAAATTCGCACTGCTTCTTAAACCCCTGGTAAAAAATTCATCACTGTTCGAAACTGGTAAATTCGTAATTGTTTTGAACCTGGTAAAATTCAGTCCTGCTTCTTGAACACTGGTAAAATTCGTCAATGCGTCTGAACACGGGAAAAATTCAGCACAGCTATCTTGAACCTGGTAAAATTCAGTCACATGCGTTTGAACCTGGTAAAATTCAGTCCCGGCTATCTTGAACAGGTAAAATTCAGTCACATCGCTTGAAACTGGAAAAATTCAGTCACATGTTCTTGAACACGGGGTAAAATTAGTACTGCTGTCTTGAAAAATGGTAAAATTTTCAGTCCCCTGCTTTTTGAACGGAAAAATTCAGTCACTGCTTCTTGAACAGGGTAAAATTCGTAAAAGCTATCTTGAAACTGGAAAAAACCCGTCACTGCTATTTTTGAACATGGTAAAAATTCAGTCACAGCTTCTTGAAACTGGTTTTAAAATTCAGTCAATGCTTCTTGAAACTGGTAAATTCAGTCCATGGTCTTGAACACTGGTAAAATTCAGTCACATGCTGTCTTGAAACACTGGTAAATTCGTCACATGCTTCTTGAAAAAGGAAAAATTTTCGTCACGCTGTTTTGAACACTGGAAAAAATTCATTCCCATGCTATCTTGAAACCGGAAAAATTCGCCATGCGTCTGAACACGGTAAAATTCGTCACAGCATTTTGAACACTGGTAAAATTCGTAAATGCTGTCTTGAAACGGAAAAATTCAGTCACGCTTCTGACACGGGTTTAAAATTCAGTAAAGCTTTTGAACACTGGTAAAATTCGTCCATGCGTCTTGAACAGGGTTTAAAATTCGTAATGCTTTCTTGAACATGGTAAAATTCAGCCCAAAATCTGTCTTGAACAGGGGTAAATTCAGTCACAGCTTCTTGAACAGGTAAATTCTAAATCTTCTTAAACCCCGGGTTTAAAATTCGTCACGCTTCTTGAACCCTGGTTTAAAATTCAGTCAAGCTATCTTGAACATGGAAAATTCAGAATGCTATCTTGAACACGGAAAATTCAGCACATGCTTCTTTAAACCCTGGAAAAATTTCAGTCACTGCTTCTTGAACATGGTAAAATTCGTCACTGTGTTTAAACCTGGTAAAATTCGCACTGCTTCTTGAACAATGGTAAAATTCTCCTGCTGTTTTGCCCCGGAAAAATTCACCCAATGCTATTTGAAATGGTAAAATTCAGTACTGCGTTTTAAAACCACGGGAAAAATTCAGTAACATGCTGTTTTGAACCCCGGGTAAAATTCAGTACCCCCCCCCCCCCCCCCCCCCCCCCCCCCCCCCTGCTTCTTGAAACACTGGTAAAATTCAGTCCTGCTATCTTGAACACTGGTAAATTCAGTCACATGCTATTTAACACTGGTAAATTAGTCACATGCGCTTGAACACGGGTTTAAAATTCATTTCAAGCTTCTTGAACCGGGGAAAATTCAGTCACTGTTTTTGAACACTGGAAAAAATCAGTCACTTGCATCTTGAACCGGTAAAAATTTCCTCTGTTTGAACACTGGTAAATTCAGTCACATGTTTATTTTGACCGGTAAAAATTCATCCCTATCTTGAACACGGGTAAATTCGTCACTGCTATCTTGAACACGGGTTTAAAATTCGTACTGCTATCTTGAAAATGGTAAAATTCAGTCCATGCTGTTTTTGAACACTGGTAAAATTCAGTCACATGCTATCTTAACACTGGTAAATTCAGTCCATGCTGTCTTAAACATGGTAAAATTCGTCAATGCTGTCTTGACACTGGTAAATTCGTAAAATGCTATCTGGAAACTGGTAAAAGTCCACATGCTTTTTGAACACGGGAAAAAATTCATCACATGCTGTCTTGAACATGGTAAAATTCAGTACATGCTTTTTGAACACGGGTAAAATTCGTCACATGCTGTCTTGAACCTGGTAAAATTTCAGTCAATACTATCTTAAACACTGGTAAAATTCAGTCCATGCTTCTGGAAAATGGTAAATTCAGTCAATGCATCTTGAACAGGGTAAAATTCAGTAAATGCTATCTTGACACTGGTAAATTCATCACGCCTATTTTTGAACAGGGAAAATTCAGTCAAGCTATTTTGAACACTGGAAAAATTCGTAAATGTGTCTGAACACTGGTTTAAATTTTCGTCACGCATCAAACAGGTAATTTTTGTCACATGCTGTCTTGGAAAACACGGGTTTAAAATTCAGTCACATGCTGTTTTGAAACGGTAAAACAGTCACATTGCTATCTGGAAACAGGGTAAAAATTCGTCAATGCTTTTTGACATGGTAAAATTCGCCTGCTGTCTTGAACCTGGTAAAATTCGTCCATGTTTTTGAACGGTAAAAATTCGTCACTGCTTTTTTAAACCTGGTAAAATTCGTCACATTTATCTTGAACACTGGAAAAAATTCAGCCATCCCGTCTGGAACACTGGTAAATTCAGTCAATGCGTCTTGAACAGGGAAAAATTCAGTCCTGCTGTTGGAACTGGAAAAATTCAGCCTGCTGTCGGGGAACAGGGTAAAATTCGTACATGCTTTTTTGAACACTGGAAAAGTTCGTCCATGCTGTCTTGAACATGGTAAATTCGTCAATGCTTCTTGACATGGTAAAATTTCAGCCCACTGCTGTTGGGAAACACTGGAAAATTTTGTCCATGCTGTCTGGACACGGGAAAAAATTCAGTCCATGCTTTTGGGAACAGGGTAAAATTCAGTCACATACTATTTGAAACTTGGAAAAATTCAGTCACTGCTGTCGGGAACATGGTAAAATTCGTACAGTATCTTGAACACTGGAAAAAATTCGTACATGCATCTTGAACACGGGAAAAAAATTCGTCATCTGTCTGAACACTGGTAAAATTAGTAAATGTACCTTAAACATGGTAAAATTCAGCCCCTGCTATCTTGAAATGGTAAATTTTCAGAACATGCTGTCTAAACACTGGTAAAAATTCAGCCCAATGCTGTTTTTAAACCCTGGAAAAATTCAGTCACAGCTATCTTAAACTGGTAAAAATTCGTACATCCCTATTTGACACGGGTTTAAAATTCGTACTATGTTGAACAGGAAAAATTCCGTCCATGCTTTCTTGAACACTGGTAAAATTAGTCCAGCTGTCTTGACCAGGGTAAATTCAGTACTGTGTTGAAAGGGAAAAATTCGTCACATGCTGTCTTAACACTGGTAAATTTTCGTCCTGCTATCTTGAACACTGGAAAAATTCAGTACATGCTATTTAAACATGGTAAAATTCAGTCCATGCGTCTTGAAAACTGGTAAAATTCAGTCACATGCGTCTTGCCCCATGGTAAATTCAGTACAGCTGTCTTGCATGGAAAATTTTTCAGTCACTGCTGCTAAACACTGGTAAAATTCAGTCACATGCGTTTTTAAAAACACTGGAAAAAATTCAGTCACATGCCTTCTTGAACACTGGTAAATTCAGTCACTTTGTCTTGAACCTGGAAAAATTCAGTCACATGCTGTCTTGAACATGGTTTAAAATTTCCCAGTCACATGTGTTTGAACAGGGTAAAATTCATCACATGCTTCTTGAACACTGGAAAAATTCGTCACTGCTATTTAAAAGGGTAAAATTCGTCACTGCGTCTTGAAAAATGGAAAAATTTCATCACAGCTGTCTTGAACACTGGTAAATTTTTCCCGTACTGCTGTCTTGAACATGGTAAATTCCCATGCTGTTTAAAACACTGGTAAAATTCATAATGCGTCTTGAACACTGGAAAAAATTCGTACTGCTGTCTTAAACATGGAAAAAAATTCAGTCCGTGTCTTAAAACATGGAAAAAATTCAGCACATGCTGTTTGAAATGGTAAAATTCAGTCACTGCTGTTTTTGAAACTGGTAAAATTCGTCACATGCTGTTTGAACCGGGTAAAATTCAGTCACATCTGTTTGAACACGGAAAAAATTCAGTCAATCATCTAACACTGGTAAAATTCAGTCACTGCTGTTTGAACACGGTAAAATTTTCAGTCCATGTGCTTGACCCGGGTAAAATTCAGTCACATGCTGTCTGAACGGTAAAATTCGTCCATGCTATCTTAAACACTGAAAAATTTCAGTCAAGCTATTTGAACATGGTAAATTCGTCACTGCGTTTTTGAACCGGGTAAAATTCAGTCACATGCGTTTGAACCTTAAACGCCATGCTGTCTTGACAGGGTAAAAATTCGTCACATGCTGTCTTGAACAGGGAAAAAAATTCAGTCACTGCTGTCTTGAACACTGGTAAAATTCAGTACCTTCTTGACACTGGTAAAAATTCGTCACATGTGTCTTGAACCGGTAAAAATTTAGTCACATGTATCTTGAACGGGAAAAATTCGTCCAGCGTCTTGAACACTGGAAAAAAATTCAGTCAAGCTGTCTTGAACACGGGTAAAATTCAGTCACTGCTGTCTTGAACATGGTAAAATTCAGTCACATGCCATCTTGAACACGGGTAAAATTCAGTCCCCCGCGTTTTTAACCTGGTTTAAAATTCAGCACATCTATATTTGAACACTGGAAAAATTCCAGTCCTCTTCTTGAACACTGGAAAAAATTCAGTCCAAATGCTGTCTTGTCTGGTAAACCTCAATGCTATCTTGAACACTTTTTAAAAATTCTCCGTTCTTGAACCTGGGAAATCCCCTTTTCTTAACACTGGAAAAAATTCGTCACTGCTGTCTTGAAAAGGGTAAAATTCGTCACATGCTATTTTGAGCACGGTAAATTCAGTACATGCTATCTTGAAACTCAAAAAAATTCAGTCAATGCTACCTTGAAAAGGGAAAAATTCGTCACATGCGTTTGAACATGGAAAAATTTCGTCACAATCTTGAACACTGGTAAAATTCGTACATGCTGTTTGAACACTGGTAAATTCAGTACATCTTCTTGCACTGGTTAAAATTCAGTCACATGCTTGTTAAAACACTGGTAAAATTCAGTCACATGCATTTGAACACTGGTAAAATTCGTACATGCTGTTTAAAAACAGGGAAAAATTCAGTCACTGCTGTCTTGAACAGGGGTAAAATTTCGGTCACAGCTACTTGAACACTGGAAAAATTCTACAGCTTTTGAACAGGTAAAATTCAGTCATGTATCTTGAACCGGGTTTAAAATTCGTCCATGCTGTCTTAAAACACTTTTAAATTCGTCACTCTGTCTAAAAACACTGGAAATTCGTACGCTATCTTGAACACGGGTAAATTCAGTACATGCTGCCCGGAAACACTGGAAAATTCGCCCAATGTATCTTGAACACTGGAAAAAATTCAGTCCGTGTTTGAACACGGGTTTTAAAATTCAGTACATGCTATCTTAAACATGGTAAAATTCGTCACTGCGTTTTTGAACACGGGTAAAATTCGTACATGCGTTTTGAAACTGGTAAAAATTCGTCACAGCTGTTTTGAACCTGGAAAAAATTCAGTCACATGCTTCTTGCACTGGAAAAAATTCAGTAAAAGCTTCTTGAACAGGGTAAAATTCAGCCTGCTATTTTAAACACGGGTTTTAAAATTCAGTCCAGTTCTTAAACCTGGTAAATTCAGTCACTTGCTGTTTTGAACACGGAAAAATTCAGCAATCTGTTTTGAAACGGGTAAAATTCAGTCCATGCTTCTTAAACACTGGAAAAATTCAGTCACATGTGTTGAACACGGGTTTAAAATCGTCCCCTGCTTTTTAAAACATTTTAAAATTCGTCCAGCGTCTTAAACCGGGGAAAAATTCGTCACATGTATCTTGAACCCTGGTTAAAATTCAGCCATGCTGTTTTGAACCTGGAAAAATTCAGTCACATGCTACCCTTGAACACGGGTAAAATTCGTACTGCTGTCTTGAAACTGGAAAAATTCAGTCAATGTGCTTGAACACTGGTAAAATTCAGTACATGTATTTTGAAACGGGTTTAAAATTCAGTACTGTGTCTTAAACCGGGGTAAAATTAGTCCTGCTATCTTGAACAGGGAAAAAATTTCAGTAAATGCGTTTTGAACATGGTAAAATTTCAGTCACTGCTGTTTTGAACACGGTTTAAAAATTCAGTCAATGCTATCTTGAACACTGGTAAAATTCGTCAAATGCTATCTTGAACATTTTTAAAATTCAGTCACGCTATCTTGAACACTGGTAAAATTCAGTCACATGCTATCTTGAACCGGGAAAAATTCAGCCAATCTGTCTTAAACGCGGGAAAAAATTCGTCACATGCTGTCTTGAAATGGAAAATTGTACATGGTCTTGAACACTGGAAAAATTTCCCAAAATGCTATCTTAAACACTGGTAAAATTCAGTCCTGCTGTCTTGAACATGGTAAATTTCGCACGTGTCTTAACACGGGTAAAATTCAGTCCATGCGTCTTGAAACTGGTAAAATTAGTCACATGCTGTCTTGAACCTGGAAAAATTCAGTAAATTTGTTTGTTTTGAAACTGGTAAAATTCATTCACTGTTCGAACATGGAAAAATTTCAGTCACATGCTTTCTTGAACAGGTTAAAATTCAGTCCAGCTGTCTTGAACACGGGAAAAAATTTTCAGTCACTTGCTATCTTAAACCCGGGGTAAAATTCAGTCACTGCTATTTAAACACTGGTAAAATTCAGCACATGTATCTTGAACACTGGAAAATTCGTACATGCTGTTTTGAACCTGGAAAATTTCAGTACATGCTATTTGAACATGGAAAAAATTCGTACTGTTATCTTAAAACCGGGGAAAATTCGTCACATGCTATTTTGACCTGGAAAAATTTCGTCAATGCTATCTTGAAATGGTAAAATTCAGTCACATGCTGTCTTGAACACTGGTAAAATTCAGTCACTGCATCTTGAAACTGGAAAAATTCAGTCATGCTGTCAAAAACACTGGTAAAATTCATCAATGCTGTTTGAACACTGAAAATTCGCCTGCTGTCTTGAACACTGGAAAAATTAGCCCCAAATTCTGTCAAACATGGAAAAAATTCAGTCACATGTTTCTTGAACACTGGAAAAATTCAGTCACATGGTCTTGAACACTGGAAAAATTCAGTCAATGTATCTTGAACACTGGTAAAATTCAGTCACATGCTGTCTTGAACACTGGAAAAATTCAGTCACTGCTGTTTTGACACGGGAAAAATTCGACTGCTACTTAAAACACTGGAAAAAAATTAGCACTTGCTATCTTAACACGGAAAAATTCAGTCCATGTTCTTAAACACTGGAAAAAATTTCAGTCACATGCTATCTTGAAACACTGGTAAATTTCAGTAAATTTGTTTTTGAACACTGGAAAATTCAGTCAATGCTGTTTTAAAACACTGGAAAATTTCAGTCACATGCTGTTTGAACACTGGTAAAATCAGTAAAATGCTATCTTGAACACTGGTAAAATTCGTCACATGCGTCTTGAACACTGGAAAATTCAGTCACAGCGTCTTAAACACTGGAAATTCATACATGCTGCTTAAACCACTGGTAAAATTCAGTACATGCTGTCTTAAAAACACTGGTAAAATTCATTACATGCTGTCTTGAACACTGGAAAAATTTCAGTCAATGCTATCTTAAAACATGGAAAACATTTTCCATGCTATCTTGAACACTGGAAAAATTCGTACATGTGTTTTGAACACTGGTTAAAATTCAGTACATGTATTTTGAACATGGTAAAATTCGTCACATGCTATCTTGAACCTGGTAAAATTCAGTACATGCTATCTTGAACACGGAAAAATTTCGCCCAATGCTGTCTTGAACATGGAAAAAATTTCGCCCCAATGCTTTTTGAACATGGTAAAAATTCAGTCACATGCTATCTTGAACACTGGAAATTCGTCACATGCGTCTTGAACTGGAAAAAATTCGTCACATGTGTCTAAACACGGGTTTAAAAATTCAGTACATGTTCTTGAACACGGAAAAATTCAGTCACTGCTTTTTGAACACTGGTAAAATTCGTACATGCTGTCTTGAAAAAGGAAAATTCGTCACTGTATCTTGAACACTGGTAAAATTCAGTCACAGCTGTTTTTGAACATGGAAAAATTTCAGTCAATGCGTCTTGAAACATGGTAAAATTCAGTCAATGCGTCTTGAACATGGTAAAATTCAGTCACATGTATCTTGAACACTGGTAAAATTCAGTCACATGATTTTGAACCTGGTAAAATTTCGTCACATCTATCTTGAACACTGGTTTAAAATTTCAGTCAATGCTATCTTGAACAGGTAAAATTCGTCCCCCTGTTTTTGAACCTGGAAAAATTATCACTGCGTCTTGAACACGGGTAAAATTCAGTCACGCTGTCTTAAACATGGTAAAATTCATTTCACTGCTATCTTGAACCTGGAAAAAATTCGTACATGATCTTAAACCTTCTAAAATTTCGTCCTGCTATTTTGAACCGGGTTTAAAATTCAGTCCATGTGTCTTGAACACGGTAAAAAATTCGCAAATGCTGCTTAACACTGGTAAATTCAGACATGTATCTAAACATGGACAAAATTCAGTACTGCGTCTTGAACATGGAAAAAATTCAGTCCTTGTATTTTAAACACTTGGAAAAATTGTCACTGCTTCTTGAACACTGGAAAAAATTCGTCACTTGCTATCTTGAACACGGGTAAATTCAGCACATGCTGTCTTAAACACGGTAAAATTCGTCACAGCTGTCTTGAAATGGTAAAATTCAGTACATGTATCTTGAAACTGGTAAAATTTCGTCACATCTATTTTGAACACTGGTAAATTCAGTAAATGCTATCTTGAACCGGGTAAAATTCAGTCACATGCTATCTTGAACACGGGAAAAATTTCAGTCACATGCTGCCCTTAAACACGGGTTTAAAATTCAGTCAAGCTGTCTTAAAACCTGGAAATTTTCGTCACATGCGTCTTGAACAGGGAAAAAAATTCAGTAAATGCTGTCTTAAACAGGGGTAAAATTCATTTCATGCTGTCTTGAAATGGTAAAATTCGTCACTTGCTTCTTAAACATGGTAAAATTTCACATGCTGTTTGCCCCTGGTAAAAATTCAGTCCATGCTGTCTGAAAAAGGTAAAATTCGCACTTTTCTTGCACTGGAAAAAATTCAGTCCAGCTGTCTTGAACCGGGCTAAAATTCGTCACATGCTGTCTTGAACACTGGTAAAATTCGTCACATGCGTCTTGAACACTGGAAAATTCAGTCAATGCTATCTTAACCTGGTAAAATTCAGTCATGCATCTTGAACACGGGAAAAATTTCGTACATGCTTCTTGAACCTGGTAAAATTCGTCACATGCTGTCTTAAAACAGGGTAAAAACGTAATGCTGTTTTAAAACACTGGTAAAATTCAGTACATGCTGTTTTAAACAGGGAAAAACGCCCAGCGTCTTGACCTGGAAAAATTTTCAGTCACATCTATCTTGAACCTGGAAAAAATTCGTCACATGCTGTCTTGAACCGGGAAAAATTCAGTCCATGCATCTTGAACATGGAAAATTCAGCACTGCTGTTTGAACCGGGAAAATTCATCACATGCTGTCTTGAACACTGGAAAAATTTCGTCACAGTTTTTTGAACACGGAAAAAATTCAGTACATTGCCATCTTAAAAACCGGGTAAAATTCGTACACGCTGTCTTGAACACTGGTAAAATTCGTCACATGTATATTAAACCTGTAAAATTCGTACATGTATCTTGAACACTGGAAAAAAACAGTCACATGCGGTCTTGAATAGGTTAAAATTCAGTCACATGCTATCTTGAACCTGGTAAAATTCAGAAAAATGCATCTTAAAACATGGGGAAATTCGTCACTGTGTCTTGAAAACTGGTAAAATTCAGTTCACATGCTGTTTGAACAGGGTAAAATTCGTCAATGCTTCTTGAGCACTGGAAAAATTCAGTCCCCATGCTTTTTTGAAACCTGTAAAATTCAGTCAATGTACCTTGAAACGGGTAAAATTCGCATTGCTGTTTTGAACATGGAAAAATCAGTCACTGCATCTTGAACCTGGAAAAATTTCGTCACATCTGTCTTGAACACTGGTAAAATTCAGTCACGCTATCTTGAAAAACTGAAAAAATTTTAGTCAATGCTTGTTAAAACACGGGTAAAATTCAGTCCTGCTATCTTAAAACACTGGTAAAATTCAGTCCTTTCTGTCTGAAACAGGGTAAAATTCCTACTTGTGTCTTGAACACTGTAAAATTCAGCACATCTTCTTAAAACATGGTAAAATTCAGTCACATGCTATTTGCCCCTGGAAAAATTCGTCACATGTATCTTAAAAACACGGGAAAAATTTCAGTCAATGCGCTTGAAACTGTAAAATCAGTCACATGTTCTTTGAACATGGAAAAATTCGTCCATGCTATCTTGAACACTGAAAAAATTCAGTCACAGCTGTCTTGAAACTGGAAAAAATTCAGTAATGCTATCTTGAACACTGGTAAAATTCAGTCACATGCTGTCTTGAACATGGTAAAATTTTCAGTACATGCTTTTTAAAAAATTGGTAAAATTCGTCAATCTGTCTTAACACTGGAAAAATTTCATCACATGCTGTCTTGAACCTGGTAAAATTTCGTCACATGCTGTTTTGAACATGGTAAAATTCCGTCACATGTTTTGAACATGGTAAAATTCAGTCACATGCTTTTGAAACACTGGTAAAATTAGTCACATGCTATCTTGAAACTGGAAAAAATTCAGTCACGCTATCTTGAACATGGAAATTCGCAATGCTGTCTTGAACACTGGTAAATTCAGTAACATGCGCTTGAACATGGTAAAATTCGTAATGCGTCTTACACTGGAAAATTCCCAGTCACATGCTGCCCTTGAACACGGGTTTAAAATTTCAGTCACAGCTATCTTAAACACTGGTAAAATTCAGTCACATGTGCTTGAACATGGTAAAATTCAGTCACTGCTACTTGAAACAGGGTAAAAAAGTCCATGCTGTCTTGAACATGGTAAAATTCAGTACATGCTATTTTAAACCCGGGTTAAAAATTCAGTCACATGTGCTTGAAACTGGTAAAATTCAGTACATGGTCTTGAACATGGTAAAATTCAGTCAAGTATTTGAACATGGTAAAATTCAGTCACATGCGTCTTGAACATGGTAAAATTCAGTCACTGCTACTTGAAACTGGTAAATTTTCAGTCCAGCTGTTTGAACACTGGTAAAATTCAGTCACTGCGTTTGAACCGGGTAAATTCAGTCAAGTATTTTGAACACTGGTTAAAATTCAGTCCATGTATTTGAAACTGGTAAAATTCAGCACATGCTATCTGAACATGGAAAAAATTTCAGTCACATGCTTCTTAAAACACTGGTAAAATTTCGTCACATGTGTTTTGAACGGGGAAAAATTCAGTACAGCTGTCTTAAACCCTGGAAAAAAATTAAGCACAGGTCTTAAAACACGGGGAAAATTCAGTCACTGCTATCTTGAACACGGGTAAAATCAGTCAATGCTGTCTTGAAAAAATGGTAAATTCGTCAAGCTTTTTGAACACGGAAAAAATTCAGTCCATGCTGCTTAAAACCTGGAAAAATTTTCAGTCACATGCTGTCTTGAACCTGGAAAATTCAGTACATGTGTCTTGAACATGGAAAAAATTCAGCAAATGCATTTTGAAAAATGGTAAAATTCGTCACTGCTACTTAAAACTGGTAAAATTCGTCACATGCTGTCTTGAACATGGTAAAAATTCAGTCCATGTTCTTAAACTGGTAAAATCCCATGCTATTTGAAATGGTAAATTCAAAAAGCTATCTTAACACTGGAAAAATTCATCAATGCTGTTTGAACATGGAAAAATTCATCACATGCTATTTTAACACTGGTAAAAATTCGTCACATGCATTTTGAACATGGTAAAATTCAGCACTGCTATCTTAAAACACGGGTAAAAATTCAGTCCATGCTTTCTTGAACATGGTAAAAATTCAGTCACATGCTGTTTAACACTGGTAAAATTCATCACATGCTATTTGAACAGGAAAATTTTTATACTTGCTGTCTTGAACACTGGTAAAATTCAGTCACATGCTGTCTTAAAACACTGGAAAAATTTTGTACATGCTTTTTGAACACGGGTTAAAAATTCAGTCATGCGTTTTAAACACGGGTAAAATTCAGTAAATGCTTCTTAAACACGGGTAAAATTCAGTCACATGCTGTCTTGAACCTGGAAAAATTTCGTACTGCTATCTTGAACATGGTAAAATTTCAGTCACTGCTGTCTTGAACATGGAAAAAATTCAGTCAATGCTGTCTTAAAACACTGTAAAATTCGTCACTGCTTCTTAAACACTGGAAAAATTCAGTCAATGTATCTTGAACACTTTTAAAATTCAGTAATGTATTTTGAAACTGGTAAAATTCAGTCAATGCTATTTTAAACCCCTTGGTAAAATTCGCACATGCTGTTTGAACACTGGTAAAATTCGTAAATGTGTTTAAAAACCTGGTAAAATTCAGTCACTGCTGTCTTGAACCTGGAAAAATTAGTCCATTATTTGAACATGGTAAATTCAGCACTGCTGTCTTAACATGGTAAAATTCGTACATGCTGTTTGAACATGGTAAAATTCAGTACATGCTGTCTTGAACCTGGTAAATTTCGTCCCAGCGTTTAAAACACTGTAAAATTCGTCACATGTGTTTTGAACACTGGTAAAATTCAGTCAATGCTTCTTGAAAGGAAAAATTCAGTCACATGTTCTTGAACACTGGTAAAATTCAGTCACTGCTGTTTAAAAACTGGTAAAATTCAGTCACTGCATCTTGAACAGGTAAAATTCGTCAATGCTATTTAAACACGGAAAAATTCAGTCAATGCATCTTAAACCGGGAAAAATTAGTAAATGTGTTTTGAACACGGGTAAAATTCAGTCACTGCTATCTTGACCTGGAAAATTCTTTTATTGTTCTTGAACTGGTAAAAATTCAGTCACATGCTTCTTGAACAGGGAAAAATTCAGTCACATGCTGTCTTGAACACTGGAAAAATTTCAGTCACCTGCTATCTTGAACCTGGAAAAATTTCAGTCCTTCTATCTTGAACATGGAAAAATTTTCAGAATGCTGTCTTGAACACTGGAAAAAATTCAGCCCTATCTTAAAACGGGTAAAATTCAGTCCAGCGTTTGAAACTGGTAAATTCAGTCAATGCGTCTTGAACATGGAAAAAATTCAGTCACTGCGTCTTGAACCGGTAAAATTCAGTACATGCTATTTGAACGGGGTAAAAATTCAGTCCTGCTATCTTGAAACTGGTAAAATTTTCAGTCACATACTATCTTGAACACGGGAAAAAATTTTCGTACAGTTTCTTTAAAACCTGGTAAAATTCAGTCACATGCCTTGAAAAGGGAAAAATTCGTCACATGGCTTGAACCTGGTAAAATTCGTCCATGCTGTCTTGAACAGGGTAAAATTGTCAATGCTATCTTGAAACTGGTAAAATTCAGTCACTGCTATCTTGAACACTTCTAAAATTTCAGTCACATGCATCTTGAACATAAAAAATTCAGTACATGCTGTTTGAACAGGGTAAAATTCGTCACATGCTGTCTTAAACACGGGGAAAAATTCGCCAATGTATCTTGAACACTGGTAAAATTCGTCACTGCTTCTTGAACACTTTTTAAAATTCTTTAATGCTATCTTGAACACTAAAAAAAATTCATCACAGCGCCCTTGAACACTGGAAAAATTCGTCACTGCTATTTGAAAAAGGGTAAAATTCAGTCACATGCTGTTTGAACCGGTAAAATTTCGTCCTGCTGTCTAAACCTGGTAAATTTCAGTCACAGCTATCAAAACCTGGTAAAATTCAGCACATGTTTTGAACACTGGTAAAATTCAGTCACATGCTATCTGAACCCCTGGTAAAATTCGTACATGTATTTGAAACTGGTAAAATTCATCACATGCGTTTGAACACTGGAAAAAATTAAATACATGCTGTCTTGAACACTGGTAAAATTCAGTCACATCTGTCTTGAACAGGTAAAATTCAGTAAATGCTTCTTGAACACTGGTAAAATTCGTAAAATGCTGTTTGAACCTGGTAAAATTCGCCCAAGCTATCTTAAACACTGGAAAAATTCAGTCAAAAGCTGTTTAAAACCACGGTAAAATTCAGTCCATGCTATCTTGAACACTGGTAAATTCAGAAATGGTCTTGAACCGGTAAAATTTCAGTCCATCTTCTTGAACACTGGTAAAATTCAGCCCAAATGCTATTTTGAAACCGGGTTTAAAATTCAGTCAACATGTGCTTGAACACGGAAAAATTTCAGTCATTTTGCTTTTGAAACTGGTAAAATTCAGTCACATGCTGTCTTGAAATGGTAAATCAGTCAAGCTGTCTTAAAACACTGGAAAAATTCAGTCACTGCTATTTTAAACACTGGTAAAATTCAGTCATGTTCTTGAAACATGGTAAATTCAGTCCATGCTATCTTAAACCCTGGTAAAATTCAGTCACTGCTTCTTGAACACTGGTAAAAATTCAGTACATGCGGTTTGAACAGGTAAAAATTCAGTCAATGTGTCTTGAACACTGGTAAAATTCGAATGCTGTTTGAACATGGTAAAAATTCAGCAATGCTATCTTAAACCCGGAAAAAATTCAGTCACATGCTTTTGAACCGGGAAAAAATTTCTCACATGCTGTCTTGAACATTTTTAAAATTCGTCACATGCTGTCTTGAACACTGAAAAAATTCAGTACATGCTGTCTTGAACACTGGGTAAAATTCGTAATGCTGTTTGAACACGGTAAAATTCAGTCCTGCTATCTTGAACCGGGGTAAAATTCGTCACAGCTATCTTGAACATGGTAAAATTCAGCCCAAGCTGTCTTGAACCCTGGTAAAATTCAGTCACATGCTATCTGAAATGGAAAAAATTCAGTCACTGCTATTTTGAACAGGTAAAATTCAGTCACTGCTATTTAAAACATGGAAAAATTCAGCAATGCTGTTTGAAACGGGTTTTAAAATTCAGTCACATGCTATCTTAAAACACGGGAAAAAAATTTCAGTCACATGTTTTCTTGACATGGAAAATTCGTCAATGCTATCTTGAACACGGGAAAAAATTTCAGCACATGCTATTTTGAACACGGTAAAATTTTCGTCAGGCTGTCTTGAACACTGAAAATTAGTCACATGCTATTGAACACTGGAAAAATTCAGTCACAGCGTCTTAAAACATGGAAAAATTAGTCACTGCATCTTGAACACTGGTAAAATTCAGTCACATGCTGTTTTGAACACGGGTAAAATTCAGTCCTGTGTTTTGCCTGGAAAAAATCGCCCAATGCTATCTGAACACGGTAAAATTCGTCAACAGTGTCTTGAACATGAAAAATTCAGTCACATGCTTCTTGAAAGGGTAAATTCAGTCACTGCTGTCTTAAAACACGGGAAAAAAATTCGTCAATGCTGTCTTAAACCCTGGAAATTCGTCCATGTTCTTGAACATGGTAAAATTCAGTCACATGCTATCTTGAACACTGGTAAATTCAGCACATGTATTTTGAACAGGGTAAATTCAGTCACGCATCTTGAACATGGAAAAAATTCGTCACATGTGTCTTGAACCTGGTAAAATTCAGTAATGCGTCTTGAACTGGAAAAAATTCGACTGTGTCTTGACACTGGTAAAATTGTAAATGTATTTGAACACTGGTAAAAATTCATAATGTGTTTGAACATGGTAAAATTCATTAATGCTGTTTGAACACGGTAAAATTCGTCAATGCTGTTTTGAACACTGGTAAATTAGTCACATGCTGTCTTGAACAGGTAAAATTCGTCACTGCGTCTTAAACACTGGAAAAATTCAGAAGGCTTCTTGAACATGGTAAAATTCAGTAATGCTATCTTGAAACTGGTAAAATTTCAGTCACATGCTGTCTTAAAAACCCTGGAAATTTTCAGTCACATGCTATCTTAAAACCGGGAAAAAATTAGTCATGCTTCTTGAACATGGTAAAATTTCGTAATGCTATCTTGAAAACTGGAAAAATTCAGTCACTGCTGTTTTGAACACTGGTAAAATTCGTACTGCTTTCTTGAAACTGGAAAAATTCGTACATGCTATCTTGAACACGGGAAAAATTAGTCCATGTGTCTTGAACAGGGAAAAAATTCAGCACTGCTGTTTTAAAAACCTGGTAAAATTCGTCCGCTATCTTGAACACTGGAAAAAAATTCGTCACATGCTTTTTTAACATGGAAAAATTTCAGTAATGCGTTTAAAATGGTAAATTCATCACTGCTATTTTGAACATGGAAAAAATTCGTTCACTGCTTTTTGAAACTGGTAAAATTCAGTCCATGCTTTTTTGAACATGGTAAATTCATCATGCTGTTTAAAAACCTGGTAAAATTCAGTCACATGCTATTTGAACATGGAAAAATTCGTACAGTATCTTAAACCTGGTAAAATTCAGTCACTACTATCTTGAACAGGTAAAATTCTACATGCTATCTTGAACAGGGGTAAAATTCGTACATGCTATCTTGAACTGGAAAAAATTCGTCATTTTGCTGTCTTAAACACTGGTAAAATTCAGTCACTGCTATCTTGAACACGGTAAATTCAGTCACATGCTATCTTGAACACTGGTAAAATTCAGTCAATGCTGTTTGAAACTGGTAAAATTCAGTCACATGCTGTCTTGAACATGGTAAAATTCGTCACATGCTATCTTGAACATGGTAAATTTCAGTCACATGCTATCTTGAACACTGGTAAATTCAGCAATGCGTTTTGAACACTTTAAAATTCAGCCCAATGCTATCTTGAACACTGGAAAAATTTCAGTCCATGCTGTCTTGAACCGGGAAAATTCAGTCCATGCTGTTTGAAATGGAAAATTTTTCAGTCATGGTCTTAAAACATGGTAAATTCGTCCTGCTATCTTAAAACCTGGTAAAATTCAGTCACATGCGTTTAAAAACCGGGGTAAAATTCGTATGCTGTCTTGACACTGGTAAAATTGTAAAAATGCTGTCTTGAACACGGGAAAAATTTTCGACATGTATCTTGAACACGGGGTAAAATTCAGTCACATGCATTTTGAACCCGGGTTTTAAAATTCGTCACATCTATCTTAAACCCCGGGGTAAAATTCAGTCCCCTGCTTTTAAACCCCGGGTTTTAAAATTCGTAAGCTATCTGCATGGTAAAATTCGTCCCCTGTATCTTGAACACTCGTAAATTCATACATGCTATCTTGCACTGGAAAAATTCAGCCCTGCTATCTTGAAAACTGTAAAATTCATTACATGCTATCTTGAAACTGGTAAAATTCGTACATGCTATCTTAAAACAGGTAAATTCAGTCACTGCATCTTGAACACTGGAAAAATTCGTACATGTATCTTAAACCCGGGTAAAATTCAGTCACAGCTATTTTGAAACTGGAAAAATTTCAGTCCATGTTTCTTGAAATGGAAAATTTCAGTCCTGCTATCTTGAACAGGGGAAAAATTCGTCAATACACTTGAACAGGGTAAATTCGTAAATATATCTTGAAACACTGGTAAATTCAGCCCTACTATCTTGAACACTCGAAAAATTCGTCAATACTATTTTGAACACTGGTAAAATTCAGTACATACTATTTTGAACACTCGAAAAATTCAGTCAATGCTATCTTAACACTTTTAAATTCATTTCACATCTATTTTAAACACTGTAAAATTCAGTAAATCTATCTTGAACACTGGTAAAATTCGTCACATACTATCTTGAACACTCAAAAATTCGTCCCTCTATCTTGAACCTCGAAAAAATTCAGTAAAAACTTTCGGACAAAAAGGCCGTTTGGCCGTATAGTTGACATGCAACACCGGCATAATTGTCCTGAAAAACGAAGGAATCGGGGAAAGGTCAAGTGCCCCGAGGCAACTTTTTTTGATTTTTCCCGGGGTGTCCTACCGCCCTTTGGTAAAAGACAGTATAGATGTAAGCCTAAGACGGTCTCCAATCGAGAAAACGCGCTCTATCGTACTTCAATGTGATGATGATGACAGGACAAAGGACTGAAAATGGACGTGAACCGTGAATCCAACATGACATTAGGTTTTAAATGTGAAAAGCGACAATTCAATTCGACTGTGAATTTTGATTACCCCAAGGACATACTAAATATAACCTGGAATACAAATTTTTAACGGGGACTTAATGAATCAACTTTGGCATGTGAGAATATCAACAAGACAAAAAAAATACGACATGGACACTTTAAATTTCGCAGAACTACGAATTAAAAAGGGCCAAGTCTAAAGAAACATCCCGCGTGTGCTACTACGAATTTTACATGGTATTCTAAAAAAACCAAAAGGGGCGAAATGAAAACCTGCAGACCCCTGAAGATAAAATACAGGTAATTTTTTGGTACAATAAGCAGGACTATCTATCAAAACGGATAGAACTCCCTTACCTTTGGTCTGTAGTGACATATGCGACTTTTCCTGTTACGTCCTCTCTGTGAAGTGAGCATACATTTTGAGATCCATTCGGGCCTATGTCCTAAAACACGTGTCGTGGGGACATCATGTTCAAGAATCCCTTCAGGGACAAACTGTCTCTGACCACGCCTGCGTTCGGAAAGGTTCATGTTTGGCCCGGGCCCATTGTTGGATGTTGTCCAACCCATTTCTTTTCCCAGGGGGTGGTCCTCTCCTTCCGTAAAAGATCCAAAAGGACTGTCCAGGATCGTTCATTGTAGTGTGTTTTGACATTTAGTTTCTTTGTTTGTTTTTGGGGCCCGTGTCTTTTTGACATTTTGGCAATGGTGCCCTTTTTGTCATTCACTGCGAAAATGTGCCGAAAGTCTTGTCTAAATCTCCATTATGTGCTCTCACAAATCAGCTGTCGACTAAAAACACACGCCATTCGATCGCCGCTGTCACAAACACCTCATCATGATTGTAGAATGTAGATTGATTGTGGAAAAAAACAAGTTTCACGACCAGCTCTTCACTGTTACACTTAATCCATTCGTCAAGAGAGACCACCGTACAGGTCTGTGTAAATGCCACGTCGTTCTAACATCTTTCTCAGGCTCACTGTTGATTGGTGCAATCAGCGACAGGCAGGAACCATAATGAGACCCAGCGCGTTTCAAACTCTGAAAATCAAGTCAGGTGCTAAGAGTGCTGACTGCAGTGCCACGCACCTGGGGTCAGTAACTGCAGAGGGCAGAGCGCAGTGCTGTTAAAGGCGCTGTCAACTGGTCAACACAAACATTCGTATAGGCTACTCTGTACCGTTTTTGGAAGGTGTGTAGACCGACCTTCTATGGACTGAAAAAATGTGTTGTTGAGATGGTATCTTCTTTGATATACTTTAACTCTGGCACTGTTAGTCTAATAGTGGAGAGGATGTGTCCTTCAACAGACTTTAGCTGTGGCAGAGTTTTGATCGTGGTGTCTTCTTTAATATACTTTAGCTCATGCATGTAGTGCCGATTTTAGAAGGTTGTCTTCTTTAACAGACTTTAGCTCTAGCACTGTTGGTCTGATTGTGGAAAGGATGTCTTCTTTAACAGACTTTAGCTCTAGCACTGTTGGTCTGATTGTGGAAAGGATGTCTTCTTTAACAGATAAACAGTAAACAAGTGGGGTATGTTTTGCTCCCATAAGGAAACCTAACACAGAGTAACTTTTATTCAAGACTGGCACAGCCTTTTAAACTTGAATAAAGTCAGACAAATACATAGACGAACAATCTAATAGTGGGGTGAAAACAAGCGCAGGCCAACAACTGAACAGTCTGGCAAAGATTTGGACTTGAGGGGAGGGGAGGGGGGAGTTTGAAGATGGAGAAACTGGGAAAATGAAATTAAAAAAAAAAAATTAAATTAAAAAAAAAAAAGTTACAGATATGAAAACTCTTCTCTAGCTGCATAAGGGAACCATCGCAATCCCCTTTGAAGGCAGATATATTTGTATTGCCTGCTCCGAGGCCTTTCGCCCGCTGGATCGGGACTCCCTCTCCCCTCCCCTCAAGTCCAAATCTTTGCCAGACTGTTCAGTTGTTGGCCTGCGCTTGTTTTTCCCCCACTATTAGATTGTTCGTCTATGTATTTGTCTGACTTTATTCAAGTTTAAAAGGCTGTGCCAGTCTTGAATAAAAGTTACTCTGTGTTAGGTTTACTTATGGGAGCAAAACATACCCCACTTGTTTACTGTTTATCGTTTACTGTTCCCTACCTCATTTCATTTCCGATTTTTCTTTAACAGACTTTAGCTCTATCACTGTTGGTCTGATTGTGGAGAGGATGTCTTCTTTAACAGACTTTAGCTCTAGCACTGTTGGTCTGATTGTGGAAAGGATGTCTTCTTTAACTGACTTTAGCTCTAGCACTGTTGGTCTGATTGTGGAAAGGATGTCCTCTTTAACAGACTTTAGCTCTGGCACAGTTTTGATTGTAGTGTCTTCTTTATATACCTCCGATTTTGGAAAGGTGTCTTCTTTAACAGGCAGTAGCTCTGGCACTGTTGATTAGCTCAGGCATGTAGTTCCGATTTCGGAAGGTTGTATTCTTTAAAAGACTTCAGCTCTGGCACTGTTGGTCTGATTGTGGAGAGGGTGTCTTCTTTAACAGACTTTAGCTCTGGCAGTGCAGTTTTGATCGTGGAGAAGGTGTCTTCTTCAACATACTTCAGCTCTAGTACTGTCAGTCTGATTGTAGAGTGGGTATCTTCTCTAACAGACTGTAGGTCTGGTAGGCCTACTGTCGGAATGTTTTGAAGGTGTTTTGCAATGTTGGAGAGAAAATTAAAAAAATGCTTTTAAGGATTTTTGTTGAAAACCTGAACAATCTTATGAGATATTATACTTGCTTGGTCTCCAAATGTTCTGTATTTGTATACTTCACGACGTGACAGAAATGTTTGTGATGGTCTGCAGGCTATTTGTGTACATCACAACAAAGTGATAGTAAATTTCTTTCTAGTTGCCAAATTGCTTTTATTTATATATATCACGACAGACAAAGTGACAGAAATTCTAGTTAGTCCCTAAATTATTTACTTTTACCCTTTTGTCTATTTATTACGACAACGTGCCGGAAGTTTCAAAATAGAAGTGACAGCAAATATTTTGTTGCGGTAATTTCTTGTGATAAGCCACTGACGCCGATCCTGTACTCCATATTGTAGGGGATTGTCACGCCTTGGGTTTACTCTCCTTGTAATCCGAGATCAGACGCAGGTATTAAGGGATTAGATAGACTGGAAATAGGTGCGTGCAACAAGAACACCACCGGTCAAGTTTTATCTGGCCATCTTCCAACAGAAATGCTCACAAAACAGTGTTGACATTTCGGTAGGATGTGTTCGTTGACGTATGTGTGTGTGTGTGTGCGTGCGTGCGTGCGAGTGTGTGCATGTGTACTCTCGCAAGTGCGAGTGCGTGCGTGCGTGCATGAGCACGCGCGCGCGTTGTGTGTGTGTGTGTGTGTGTGTGTGTGTGCCCACGCGCGCGCATGTGTGTGTGTGTGTGTGTTGTTACGTGTAATGGTTTTGTACGAAAACAAGGAGCGGCTAGTTCCGGAAGTTAGAGGTCTCTCTCTCTTGAATAGATCGTAACGAGCATGGCACCCTGTCTCCGACTGCTGTCAGAATGAAGTGAGTCTGTTCTGATTTTATGCATGCATGGGATGCACGCAACATGGTGGCAGCGGTGGGATCAGAAGAACTAATTAAAGTGCATTAGGCCAGCATGGAATGTGCAGGAGATTATGAACGCTTTGCAGAATTATAGGCTACTGAAACCGACGGAGTGGAAAAGAACTTTTTGTTGCAGGACGTGACGTCAACAATGAACATTACTAGCTTGAGTAGTGTAGCATGTGCTGTTGGCTACTAACTTGAGTAGTGAAGCAGGTGCTGTTTTTGGTGCAAGCTGCAAACGCTGAAACTGGGACTGAAACAAGTGACAATTTTTAAGTGACTCACAATGTCGAACGTAGGGGACAATATGGAATCACACGACGCCCACTACAAGGCATTCCTACAGAGATGCAGAGAACAGAACATCAAACTTAACGAAGCAAAACTGGACCTGAGGTCGGACAACGTCACATTCATGGGGCATCAGATCACGAAAGACGGCTTACAGACTGACCCTGAGAAAGTGAACGCCATCAAAGACTACCCTGAACCCAAGAACATTGAAGAACTCAGACGATTTCTGGGCATGGTGAACTACCTCTCAAGATACCTGTCACATCTCACAGACGACCTACAACCACTGCAAAACCTCCTAAAAAAAGATGTGCAGTGGACCTGGACTTCATCACAAGAAGAAGCGTTCCAAACAGTGAAGGAGAAGATCGTGAACAGCCCAACTCTCGCCTTCTACAAACAAGATGACAACCTGACGCTCATCAATGACGCCAGTGAATATGGCCTTGGATCGGTACTGATGCAGAAAGACAGACCAGTCGCGTACGCAAGCAGGACACTCACACCAACGGAGAGAAACTACGCCCAGATCGAAAAAGAAATGCTGGCTGTGCTGTTTGGGCTGCAGAAGTTCCACCACTACACCTATGGACGCCCAGTGCACGTAGTGACAGACCACAAGCCACTCGTAGCAATCAGCCGCAAGCCGCTATCAAAAGCACCGATGCGACTACAGTCAATGCTTCTCAGGGCTCAGACATACGACTTCTCACTGGAATACAAACCAGGAACACAGATCCCGGTCGCAGACGCCCTTTCAAGGGCACCAGTCTCAACAGGAAACGAAGCGGAACATGAAGTGCTCAACTCATTGACACTATCACCATTCACGCCCCAACGCCTGGATGAAATAAGACAGAAAACAGCTGAAGACCTCACACTCACAGAGTTGAAAGAAGTTATCCTCAGAGGATGGCCATCATCGAGACAAGACTGTCCACTCCCAGTCACGCCTTACTTTGACTACAGAGACGAGCTCACAGTGCAAGACGGAGTCATTCTCAGGGAGACAGAGTAGTCATACCACACACAATGAGATCAGAAATGAAGGAGAAGGTACACGCTGGACACTCTGGCATCAACTCATGCCTACGAAGAGCACGACAGCTCATCTTCTGGCCCCGAATGACAGCTGAAATTCGACACTTCATTGAATCATGTGATGTGTGCACTTCTCACAGTGTGAAACAACCAGCAGAGACACTCCGCATGCACGAGGTACCAGATCGCCCATGGGAAAAAGTGGGAACAGACATTTTTACCATTCAAGGAAGAAACTATCTCATCACCGTAGACTATTTCAGCCATTTCTTCGAACTGGACTACCTACCAGAGACCACTGCTGAAACGATTGTCACCAAACTGAAACACCACTTCGCCCGCCATGGCATTCCAGACACAGTTGTCAGTGACAATGGACCACAGTTCTCGTCACAACAGTTCAGACTGTTCTCCCGCAACTGGGGCTTCAAACATATGACATCCAGCCCTGGTCACAGTCAGAGCAACGGGGCTGCTGAAGCAGCCGTGAAAGTGGCCAAGAACATGATGAAGAAGTGTCTACGGGCAAAAGAAGACCATTACCTCGGGCTACTGAACGTGAGAAATACGCCGGAAGAGGGAATGACATCAAGTCCAACCCAGCGGCTTATGGGCAGACGTACAAAGACAGCGCTCCCCACCACATTCAAACTGTTACAACCCACCGCCGCAGACTACATCAAACAAGAAAAACACCGCCTTGAAAACAAACGGCAAGCAACAGCGGAAAAGTTCTGTCACCGAAAGGACCTCAGGCCGCTATCTAGTGGCGAGGCGGTCAAAATACAACCCATCGACAAGTCATCACAAACCTGGAAGAGTGGTGTTGTCATCAACAGGCAGACGAGCAGGACATACGATGTGCAGACCCAAGACGGAAGGGTTTACCGGCGCAACAGGCTCTTCCTACGCTCAGTTCCCCACCCCACTCAAACGCCCCCCAGACCCACAAAAAGTGAGCCCCACACTACCACCCAAGCTACCCATTCCTACGCCATGCCGAAGAATGATGGCCACACCGGTGGCCATCGCACAGAGGGGCAGCCATGCCAGAGGGAGCCTACCAGCCAGGAACCGAGCACACCCTTCGCAGGAGCCTCCCGGGCCCAGCTTCCTGATGTGACCTTGGCAACATCCAGCCCCCGGCCGCCACAGGCTTCACGCCCTCAACCAGCCGGTCCAACCACAGGGCCCCAGCCAGCCGGACCAACCCTGGGTCCCCTCTCACCTGGACCAGCTATGACCACCAGATCAGGCAGATCTGTGAAGCCCAGAACCATACTTGATTTATAAACAATTTACAATAGATGAACATGAACAGCCAGGGACCAACCAATTAATATTTTTGTTCTTCATATGATTTATAATATAAAACAGAGGATTTTGTTGGAAGCATTTATAAAATTAATTAAAATATTTTGTTCAAATTGTTGTTGATTTAAATTTATATATTAAGATTTTTTTGTTTTTTTTTCTTTTCTGTCGTTCACGGTTCTTCTTCTTCCAGTAATGTTCAGCGGTCATCAGGTTGACCATTATTAACATCATTGTGTATGCATTGTGTATTTTCGTGTAGCCGTACTCACCCGTCTTAGGACATGAGCATCGGGATCTTTAGAGTCCGTGTATGGTTATATTACTAAATAAGATTTTAACATTTTGTTAACATGATTATTAGCAATGAGTTATAGTGATTGCTAATTTTGCCCTTTTGGCCTTGGATTACATAATAGTTAATATTTTAAGTATAGGAGAAAATATTTGTTTATTAAATTAGTATGTGTTAATTTTGTTTTAATTTGATGATTTAGTTAATGTTGTTAATATTGTTTTAGAAACCTTAAAAGGGGGGAAATGTTACTAAATTAGTATTTGTTAATTTTGTTTCAATTTGATGATTTAGTTAATGTTGTTAATATTGTTCCAGAAACCCTAAAAGGGGGAAGATGTTACGTGTAATGGTTTTGTACGAAAACAAGGAGCGGCTAGTTCCGGAAGTTAGAGGTCTCTCTCTCTTGAATAGATCGTAACGAGCATGGCACCCTGTCTCCGACTGCTGTCAGAATGAAGTGAGTCTGTTCTGATTTTATGCATGCATGGGATGCACGCAACATGTGTGTGTGTGTGATGATCATATGTACGTACACGGGAGGATCAAATCGATTTTCTTCGAGTTTCCTTTTTTCCGTACATGACAGTGTTTCCCATATGGCGGGTAACCGGGATCCAGAAGCTAGTCTGATAAGCTGTTCATATGGCGAAACAGCTGTTGGTTGCTGGTCTTGCCCACCTTCCCTTTGGAGGAACAATAAGACTGACAAGAGTACTCACATGAGGATTTTTCTGATGTCTCCTTTATTTCACAGATGCGCGTCTGTCTTTTAAAGTTATATATTTAAAGTAGGGCGAATTTTTTTTTTACATTCACTCCACTCCTTTCCTGGAAAGTAAAGTTTTGGGGGGTCAAGGTATTATTATCAGATAGATCGATAGATAGATAGACAAACAGACAGACAGACAGACAGATAGATAGATAGATGAGTTCCAGTTGGATCTGGTTTGGGAGGAAAAAACGTGAATTTCTCAAGACTCAAATTTCCCAATTCAGAATTCAGCCATCCTATAGTGACATGGGTAGCACGTCTGCCTAAAGGCATGCCGTTACACACCCACCCATCCAGCAGGGACCTCTAGCAAATGCATAAGGATCAGTTTCACACAAGATGATTCAACTGGCCCTCGAGATGTATCATGTCAGAAAGAACATCCAAGAAATGCTAAAGAAGTCTTTTCACGGTATACCGGTGAGGTTCTTCACAAAGGGATACTGAACAGACAGGATCAGTCTGAAAGTTGGCATAGGAGTGGGCTGTACAGTTTTTCCAGCACTGTTTGTTTTGGCAATGAAGTTCATCTTGAAAGAAGCCATGAGTCGCACAGGTTCAGCAGGCCTGGGGAACGACTATCAAACGCTCCCTTTAAAAGCCCTCGTGGATGACACAATAGTATTTTCCACCACAGAAGATGAAACGTGCAACATACTGAAGCAGTTAGAACAAAAGAACAACAAAAGAAATCATGAAGCCTATCCCAGAGGAAATGGGGGGGGGGGGGGGGGGGGGGAGAAGCTGAAACAGTTACGTTCACTGTAACCGACAAACCGACAGAAGATTCCAAGATTCCAACAGAAGAACCAGTCAAGAGCCTCGGGAGGTGGTATGATGACTCCTTGAAAAGCAGAAAGAGGGGAGAGGAAACCAAGCAAATGGCGAAAGAAAGCCTGCAGATAATGGGCTAATGTAGCCAACCTAGCAATGATAAAGTCTGCAGTTCATGCTAATCCTGAAATTTCTTTGATCTTTACTGATTCACAATACGAACACTAGTGCCATGGAATCAATTGATAAAATCAACAAATACACAAAGAAATAGCTTGGTGTCCAACTGGACTCACTAACGATGCATTTTACTGCCGCCAAGCAAACCTGAAATCATCTCTGAAGCTACTCCGTCTTTGAGGAGCACATAGTGGGTAAAGAAAGGTTACTAATCGCGCTTGAGGATTTGGAAGACAAGCTTGTGAGATCAATCCAGCCCAAGCAAAAGACTACACACAAAAAATTGGAAAGTTCAGGAGGCAGTGGACGTGGCAAACCAAACCTCAAGAGCTGTGACATAACAGGACACATACAAACCAACAGACAGGGACTGGAGTCAACAGAAACAAAGTGGCGGTCAAAGGCAAAAAAAAAAAAAACCACGGCAACAAACAGAGACATAATATTACAGGACTTAAAGAAAGAAGAAGATGCCATGAGAATCCAGCAGGCAGTCTGGCAAGCCAGTGGGGTCTATGGACTACATGGGGAAACGCATTCCAAAGAAGCCTCAGCTGAAAAAAATATGGCACATGGCACCTCTTAGAATCGGCTTCATCCTCGGTCCTGAATGTGACCTCCTGCTCTCGAATGGGAACCTTCTGATATGGTATGATCCTACGTGTCCGCTTTGTTCAGGCCAGCGAACAGTTGAACCTGCCCTGAGTTCATGCAAATCGGCGCTAACCCATGCGAGGAACACGCGTGCAGTTACAACCGAGTGTTTAAGGAGATATCACATGCGGTGTACACTGCCAGAGGAAACACAACGCCATCGGAAGCTCTAACAACTTTTACATGGGAGGAGATCACAAATCATGGTCTAGAACAGCCGGCATGGAAGCGGTGGTTATTGGATGTAGCGAATTACTGAGAGGGAGGGGGGGGGGGGGGGGGGGGGGGGGGGGGGGGGGGCGGGCGGGCGGTTTTTTTTTTCAGGAGACCTGAAATGAGAAAAACCACCCAGGTATGAACAGAAGAGTGGCATGAAACCGGCTATAGCACACTACTCCGATTCATCACAACCCCCCCCCCCCCCCCCCCCAAATGATTCTGGTTGAATTCAATCTGCTGTATGGAAGCGGACTGGAGCAAGCTCATTTCTAGAAGACTGAGAAGTATGCCAATCCAGCCAGCAGCTGGAGGGAACCTGGTTTCCACGCCACAGTCCTCGCCATAGAGGTAAAAGAAAGGGGGATTGTAGATTCATTGGCCTACGATTTCATGAAATTTGATATGATATTTATTATTTGATGCGAGACTTAATGAGAAAAAGACTACAATCCTACAGGAAATGGCAAGGCATCTGGAAAGAGTTTTAGCTGGATCTGGTCAAGGAGGAACAAAACTGAACATCATAAGGCTTAAATTTCCCAACTTAGAACAGGCATGCGATAATGATGGGGTATGATGTCCCCATCTGAAACAAAAGGCACGCCTTAGGACTCCCACCCATCCAGAGGGAGCAGTTTGGCTCCCAGCAGCGTGAGGAATTAAAAATCTGACAGCAGAATGGCATTTAAGAATCATGACATGGTTGCGGCCCACTCCCCTGACCACCCTTAACATAAAACGAGTCCAGGGCAGAAGTCATTCTTTTGTGAAGACCTGCTGTCAAGCTCTCCCTATAGTTTCTTCACACACACACACACACACAGAGCGCTGAACTCACACTCTGAAGGGGCCAGGCTGCATCTAGGTCACGACTCCGAGATGCACTGCCGAGATTTGAACCAGCAACTCCTGAATGCTTGGGAGTGTCAGGTTGCCTTGTGAGGGTCTTTTTGCACACTTGGTTTTTGGACACCTGAATTTTTCAACTTATTGACGTTTACTTTTATACCTTCTTAACTAGACTTCTTCTTCTTCTTCTCGTTGCCTTCACACGCGGAGACCGGTTCGTTCCAGAAATGCCGTGGTCTTCTGTAGGGACGCCACCGTGCCGTACAGCTTGTCCTCGACGGGGGTAGACTCTGGCCACAGCTCTTCTCTCAGCCATCGGAAGTTCCCGCATTCCTGTAGTATGTGGGGCGTGTCCTGTTCAGCCTCTCCACAAGGACACATTGGGGATGGCACAACCTTGAATTTCGAATGGAGGTGTTTATTTAGTCTGTTGTGCCCTGTTCGCAGCCTGAAGATGGTGACCTGCTCTGGTCTTGCAAGCAGGTGGAGGCTGTCATTCTGTGCCAGAGTTCGAAACAGAGCTTTGGTGATGGTATTCAGCTCTTCAAGGCTTACAGCGTTATCTTCCTGCTCTTTTGCGGCGCCCTGTTTGGCCATCTCATCTGCTTTTTCGTTTCCCTCAATGCCGCAGTGTGAGGGGATCCACTGAAGCACTGTTCGAAGACTCTAGACTCATCTGAATCACTTTTCAGCTGTCTCAGCCATTTCCTTCAGGGTTCTAGCCCTCGTGTTATCAGAAATCTACAATTGTTTACAATCAACAAGTTACATTAAATGATAAAAAATGTTTACAATAAGCACTTTTGCTCCAATCTCAATGACAAGGACTTTTTGTTCAAATGGCTATTGCGTTATCGTTGATTTTGTCAAGTTTGTTATTCCTTTTTGCTGGTTTTGGTTGATTTTGTTTGCTTGTGCTTTTGTTTTAGATTGTTGTTGTTTATTTGCTTGTTGGCCTGTTTTGATCAACCCAACACATACGCCATTCTGGGGGCAGGAATAGCTCAGTGGTAGTGCGTCGGACTCGTAATCTTGGCGATCCTGGGGTTGCAGGTTCGAATCTCCGCCAAGCCGTTTCGGTACAGGGGGATTTTCCCTCAGAGTTAACATCGATTCTGACTCCATTTCCCATACAGTCCTTCGAATGAGACTATAAACCGAGGTTTCATGTGTGAACGCATGCGTAACATCTTGCACGCATGTAAAATCCCATCACCAGCTTCTGGAAGAGAAAGCCAGTTTGGCCGTTGGTATGGATGACTCGTTACATGTTGATGCACCCTGTGTGAGAAACTGAAAGAATGAAGAAAGGAAGGAAATTGGGTGAATGATATTGAACAATATTGACTGGATGACACAGGGAATGACTGAATGAAACACCAGGTAGGCAGCCCGTTGTGTAAATGAGTGTGGACTGTATAGCGCTGTGTAAGTATTCATAACAATAATCATCACGGCAGTTCAGATGGATTCCAAGCGGAGGCATGACAAACAAGACTAAGATCAAGGTGCGAAGGTATGACTGAACATACTTCCTCAGTGACGGCTCTTTGTCGGTGCTATTAGACCAGTACTTCCTGCAGTTTGTATTTTGTTCATGTGAATTTTCAGATATAATCCAAATGGATGTCGGGGCACTGACCTTGGTTCAAGGTCACGGAAATCTTTACATGTACTACACTGTTTTAATATTGTTGTAATGCAACAGAGTTTACTATTCCTGTGTGTTTAGGAGATAGCTACTGAAGAAGACACATTGGAACTGTATCAGCAGTCAGTCTCCAAAGCCTGCTTCTGTTGTTAGGTATGTTGACTGCAATAATAATGTAAATGAACATCTCCTGAATGTTTCAAAAAAGTATGCTTTGAGAACCAACTTAAACGAGAGTGCAGGCAGATGTATATATATACAAGAAATAACTCCTCTTATAGTGAAAATTCCATGCTCTCTAATGACACAACTAATACCTACATTGACGATTCTGCTTATTACTTTCATGCTTGATAGTGTTTGGTGTCTAATCATGCATCTCATTGGGTATCTATTTGATTAATTTCTCTTTGACCACACTGTTTGTGATTTTCTTAACATAGTTGTTTGGATTCTCTGTTGTTTCAACAATGTGTTCACACACACACAGACACACACACACACACGTACACATGCATGCACCACACACACACTCTCTCTCTCTCATACACTCACACATTCAAAACACAGCATGGAAGAAATCATAAAATTCAAATGAACAAACATACACAAAAATACAATTAAACCAAGTTATATTTGATCATTGATACAGAAATGACATAGTATCCAAGAAAAGCTGCCATAAAATTTGAAATGGTTTATGTACAACGTTAGTGGAGGCTGGTTATATGCAGGTGGAATGCACTGAAAGGTGCAGTAGCAACATGCTCACACCGGACCCCATCAGTCAAGGAGTCATTATTGATTGAGAGGTCGGTCTTGTACAGACACTGACAACAAGATAACCAGAAAAACAAGTCTGTAAAGTGAGGGAGTCTTTGTAAGATCAACCTAGGACAAAAACAGACAACATACCAGATGTCTACAAAAGTAGGGAACCTTCGTTAGGAAGTCAGTCTAGTATTAGACAATGTAATCGAACAAGTCCATAAAGGGAGAGAATACTCCACAGGAAGTCAATCTAGTGTAGAAATAAGGGACAATGTACCTAAAAACAAGTCCTTAAAGGGAGGGAATGTTTGTTGGAAAGTCAATCCAACACAGATGAAAAAAGACAGTCTTCAATGGGAGCAAGTTTTTGTTAAGATGTCATGCAAGCAAAGTAAATCTAGTATGTGTATACCAGTTGAATACTGCTGTTAGATTGAAAAAACAAAACTCCACAACTATGTCTGTACATAAAAAGATCATTAGCTGTAAGTACAAAATAAAACAGGTAATTTAATGATGTAAATGGACATTGCTTGAAAACAAAACAAAACAAAAAAATCTGTAGATAAAAAGATCATTAGCTGTAAGTACAAAATAAAACAGGTAATTTAATGATGTAAATGGACATTGCTTGAAAACAAAACAAAACAAACAAAAAAATCAAACAAGAGTTAATGTACACAACCAAATATCATTTATGGTATCACAGCCTTCTTTTGAAAAGATGACCAGCATCACTACCCATTACCAGAACAGCAAACAAGGACTTAACTCAGGACTGTAGACTCCGAACAGCAATATCTAATCAATGGAGCCAGTCAGGCCCTTTATGACAAATACATCTTCTGTATTTCACTGGACAGCCGTTCAAGAAAATTAATGTGAAAAAGAAAATGAAAACTTGGAAATCATCTGCAGAAAACCAGGTGTTTCATTTAGTCTAAATACAGCCCATGTAGCATATTGCATACAGTGAATAACTGAGAAGG
>CM031606.1:27610301-27640301 GCA_018398815.1 Conus ventricosus
TTGAACAACATCCAAATGTAACTACAACAGAGGGAAGGAACGCTATCTTGAACAACATCCAAATGTAACTACAACACAGGGAAGGAACGCTATCTTGAACAACATCCAAATGTAACTACAACAGAGGGAAGGAACGCTATCTTGAACAACATTCAAATGTAACTACAACAGAGGGAAGGAACGCTATCTTGAACAACATCCAAATGTAACTACAACAGAGGGAAAGAACGCTATCTTGAACAACATCCAAATGTAACTACAACAGAGGGAAGGAACGCTATCTTGAACAACATCCAAATGTAACTACAACACAGGGAAGAAGCGCTGTCTTCAACAACATCCAAATGTAACTACAACAGAGGGAAGGAATGCTATCTTGAACAACATCCAAATGTAACCACAAGGATGGCTGCTGTCCACTCCAGGGAACACTAGATGATCATTCTGAGTCTGAGAACAGGTCACCTCTGACTCCTGCACCTCACATTCACCAAACTCCTTGTCAGAGACTCAGGTGTGTACCTCTGCAACACTTTTCCTTCACAATGGCAAAACATCTCTAAGCGCTGAGAAAGAAACTCTGGACCTGGGAGGGAGGTCCAGCAGATTGCAGTATTCATCCTGACCACTGGTGCTCCTGTGTAAGTGAAGAGCTGACAGATCAAATCTGTTGATATTACTGTCACCAATTTCAGAGTAATTTACAGATCACCGGTTTAATTCCATGCATTTTATACTAATGTTAACAGAGTTAGCAAGTACAAATGGAAAGTGAACGAACCACCATTTGTTTTTCTCAGGGATTCAGAGACTTACAATGTGCCAGATCAGCAATTGAAACCTGTGTGTCTGTTTTGTCTGGTCATGTTCTGTGGCTGATTCAGCTTTAAGACACCCCAGGTCTCACCCAGCTGGCCAGTCAAAATCAGGTGGGCTTTGCAAACTTTCTCACCACTGAGTTTGTCACTGTTTAGCCATCCAGTGCTGGTGCTCTCATCCCAGGTTTTTGTTCGGTACTGATACATCTTTTACTTACCTGTTCAGCGCTCCTTTGCTGCAGTTTGTATGAAATAAATTGAAATAATACCTGATCTCTTCAGTAGCAAATCAATAAAACATTGAATCTGATCTTCCTCAAAAATAAGATAATATACAATAAAGAAAGTGCTCACATCAATGTATTAAACATCCTCCATACTATCAAAGATTTGACTTCCACACTTGCACAAAAACAAATTGCATGCACATGCAGATTTCATAGGTAACGACATTTACTCTACACAAAACATTTTCTGAAAACAAATAACAGAACAAGTATCCTTTGTCACGCTGTAATTATTATTTAAAAAAAGAGAGAGAGAGAAAGGGAGAGATAGACATTCAGACAGACAAGAGCAACCGAGAGACACAGAGAGAGGGAGAGGAAGTGACACCAACGGTAGCATGCAAAGTGTGTGAGTGACCAGTAACCATGCAAGGAGCATCAGAGAAGCGTCAGTCCCAGTGAGTTGGTTCTACACCTTCTTTTGTTGTTGTTATTCTTGTTGTTTTGCTGTCTCATTACTTTCAACCGTTCTGAGGAACTATTCCCATACTGCTGATTTTGGTTTCCCAGACACACCCACAGCCAGATTTACTCCACTGACCGCCATGGGATAACCTACAACAGGAGACCCTGCGCACTGCTGCTAAATAACTTCACTGGTGCTCATTGATGTCTCTTCTTATTCAGCTTTCCAGGACATTACCACTGATGACAATCACTGCTTTGTTGCCACACCAGTGTGATAGTCATTGCGCAACTTATCACTGTTAGAGTGATGATCTATGGCTCTGAGGATCCAGCAGATCACTGTTAGGGTGATGATCTGAGAGTTCAGGATCCAACAGATTTATGGTGATAATCTGAAAGTTGAGAAACCAGCAGATTGCCATTATAGTGATGATCTGAGAATTAAGGATCCGGCAGATTACTGTTGTGGTGATGATCTGAGAGTTGAGGATTCAACAGATCACTGTTTAGGTAATAATCTAAAAGTTGAGGATCCAACAAGTCACTGTTTAGTAATAATCTGAAAGTTGAGAATCCCATGGATCACTGTTTAGTAATAATCTGAAAGTTGCGGATCCAATGGATCATTGGTTAGGTACTAATCTGAAAGTTGTGGATCCAACATAGAACTGTTTAGGTCATAATCTGAGAGCTGAGGATCCAATGGATCATTGTTTAGGTCATAATCTGAAAGTTGTGGATCCAGCAGACCACTGTTTAGGTCATAATCAGAAAGTTGAGGATCCAATGGATCATTGGTTGGGTAATAATCTGAAAACTGAGAATCCAACAGATCACTGATGAGGATCTAACAGATCACTGTTTAGGTAATAGTCTGAGAGATAAGGACCCAACAGATCACTGTTAGGCAAAAATCTGAAAATTGAGGATCCAATCATCTGTTATCCTTTTGACTGACAGATCAACTGACAGTCATGTCATTGTACAATGATCTGATTCTTCAGGAAGACTCTCCCCACCTCATCCCTCCAGTCCACATTCCACCACCATTAGCATCATGATGTAAAGACCCCTTCCCCTGCTGCCTTTCCTCTCCTCTCTCCTTTCCCCTCCCTCCCTCCCTCTCTCTCTTCCTTCCTCATGTTACCTTTGTTTCTTTCTCAGCATGCCCCAGCAGTAAAAAGACAGCTGTCATGACGGTGTGCACGATGGGGGGTGGTTTGGTGTAGCTGCGGATCTCTGCCACCGTGGACTGCTTCAGCTCCAGGATCTCGTGGCGGATGCGCTCCAGTCGGTGCAGACGACCCAGCAGTCTGCCTGCTGTCATCATCTCGTTGGCCAGCTCTGCCTCAAAGCCATGCTTCCTGACAAACGTCATGGCTTTCTCCAGGTCTTGGATCGCACGCTTCGTCATGGCTTTGTGCAGGCCTGAGTGAGGTTCATGCCATCACAAACAATCAATTTGTGCCACAACAAACAAGCATATGTCATGCCACAACAAAACATAACATCACGCAAGAACATACCCTTGTGATCTGTCAGCTGTCTTCAAATGAACAACAAAGAAAAATCCTGTCTATGCACTCGTCGACACTTTGTCAAACAATGTGCAAACAAATATTTACACAAACACACACACACACATTATTCATGTGCATACTACATGCATACACATGCAAACACGCACGACTAAATTCATCATGCACAACACCTGAAAAATGAGATGTGGCAAGGTATATGCACACAAGTGAAAGATCCAAACACAGTCTTCTATGCCCAGCTTGGGGCACAGCAGCACACAGAGGTGAGAGATGAACAGGATGGCGTTTCGTGCAGCACAAACCCAGGGCTGGACCTCAATCTCAGCAAGGCATGGCCACTGCTCACAACAACTCACCTCCATGACAGACCATAAGGCCTTGTCAGAACTCTTGGGATGGAGGAGAATTCACCTCATCTGAACTCTTGGGATGGAGGAGAATTCATCTCATCTGAACTCTTGGAATAGAAGAGAATTCGCTTCATTCATTCCCCTTACTACTTCACAGAAAGCAGGGTTGGTGTGTAAAGAGTTGAAGGTCAAGGACTAGACTTTGTGTCAGACTTCACTTTAGTAAACTCAGTCTCACAAACAAACAGAAGCATACAGACAGTGGTGTGAAGTGATCTGACCCCCTTCCATCACCAGGAGGCCATAGTCTGTCTATGATACATATTCTTGTGAGAAGTAGCTGAGGGATCAAAACTCCACCTCCCCATCCCCTCCCCACATCATCATGGCTGTAGAAAATTTTCAATACAGAACTTGCCTTTCTAAATATCACTCATTTACAACTCACAGCATTATAACTCATGCCATCAAATTTCACCGCTTTCCAAACTCCCCTCATCTGACCTCATCTCATCTGACCTCATCCTGTCCAGAGTGACTTCACCAGAATCGACTTCATCACATTTACCTTTCTGTGCATCTCCTCATCTTCAACATATCTTGGAAAACATCTCACTGAGACCTGTCCCCTCTAAACTCACTCCATACAAACCTGACCAATCAGACTTCACTCCATCCCAATTCACTACACACAGCTTCTTCCATCGGAACTCTCCTGAAGGACTGTCACCATGCATGAACTCACCATCCTTGGCATTGATCTGTTTGAGCAGTCGCTGGGCCCTCTCCAGGTCCATATCATCATCAGCAAGGTCCTCTTTCTTGAATTCCTTGATGGAGTACTCCAGCTGAAATTTGTCCCGTGTCTTCACTGCCACCTTCAGCTGGTAGCGGATACGTTTGTGGCGGTGCTCTGGAATGTTAATGAAACATACCATCATTGAATCATAGATATATTGATCCATATCATCAAAACAACTGAAAAAGTACAGAGAAGTAAGAGCAAGTGATGGGTTCTTCAGTCAAAACTAACTCAACAAAAGTTAACATGAAATAAATCAGCATATAAACAAAGTGGTGAGGGTCAGGCCTATGTTATTACAAAACTGTCTGTGTCACACAGGAGTCACACAAACGTGTACGTCACAAAAGAGTCACAAAACAAACCTGTATCTAAAATCTGTGTGTGTCATGCAGGAGTCATATAACAGTATGTGTCACAAAAATTAACAAAACTGGTGTCACCAAAGTGTGTGTATCACAAAAGAGTCTGCGTCATACATGAGTCACAAAACAATCTGTGTGTCATGAATGATTCACAAAACGACTTATGTTACAAAGCAGTCACAAAAGAAAACTGTGTGTCACACATCAGTCACAAAACTGTGTCACAAAGCAGTCACAAAACTGTGTGTGTCATAAAGTAGTCGCAAAACCGTGAGTACCAGGCAGGTGTCAGAACACAACCTATATCACACAGCAGTCACAAACAGTATGTGTCATACTGGAGTCAGAAAACTGTGTGTCGCTCACACACAGGAGACATGAAATAGTGTGTATCACATGTGTCATGAAATAGTGTGTGTTACATAGCCAATATGAAACAGTGCATATCATACAAGAGTCACGAAACAGTGTCTGTCAACCATACACTGCAGTCATACAACAGCATGTGTCACACATGAGGCACAAAAGCAGCCTGTGTCACCCAGGAGTCATAACACAGCTTAAGCCACACAATGTTACAAAACAGCCCACATTCCACTGATGTCACAAACACCTTATGTCATTCAGAAGATATAAAAAAGGAAAAAAGAAGTCTATCTCATAAAGGAATGACAAAACAACCAATGTATCTTTGGACCGGCCAACTAGATAGATAGACAGATAGGTAGACAGATAGATAGATAGGTAGATAGATAGATAGATTGATTGATAGATAGAGAGATATATAACTATAACAAAAAAGATGAAAAGAGAGACAGACAGATATATAGATATACAGATAGATAACAGATAGCTAGGCATATATTCTTTTCAACACAATACATTTTGAGTCTATTTCCTGCAGTCTCTTACATCACGATGTGCTGTATATGGTGAAATGTGTTTCAGAAAGCCACATTTCATGCCAGTGAATGGTGCTGGTAGTGGCCTTGCTTGACAATCCAAACGCTCATGGTCATGAGAAGGCCCACTGTGAAATGTCAGCATGGTGACAGATTTGTTTCTGATCAAGCTGTCCATGGACAATGGATTTTAGTTTTCATTGTGTGCATCTGTAAGGCAGTTAACAGTGCACAGCAGCTGTTCAAACCTGGCATGTTGCTGTAGGCATTCTGTCATGTGACTTGTCTTTGCACCTCTACGGAAACTGTTTCAGCTGGAAACATTTATGTGTGACACGAACTCAAAGGGCAACCCCCACCTCACCGCCCTGTCCAGTCACAAACTTGTTGCAGCTGGAAACACTCTGTGACATGGATCTAGAGGGAAAAATCTGTCCCATCAGACACTTGTTGGAACTGGAAACACTGTGTGCCATGGACCAACATGGAAAAAATCTGTCCAATCTGACACTTGTTGCAGCTGGAAACATTATGTGACATGGACCCAGAGGGAAAAAAAAAATCTGTTCCATCAGACACTCGTTGCAGTGGGAAACACTATGTGAAATAGACCTTGATGAAAAAAAATAAACCTCTGTCCCATCAAACACTTGTTGCAGCCAAATAGTAGTCGGAAACTGAATTGCAGGCATCAGTGCCTGCTATTTGATACCATCCAACAGAGTCAGTTATTACCTTTAGAAAAATATTTTTAAAAAAAAAAGGGGGGGGGGGGGGGGAGTGGAGGGGGATGGTTTCACCAAACCTGCCAATGTCACCAGTAATGGGAACTTGTTCTCTGGTTACATCAGAGTCCTGTTCAATTGCCTATGAGAAGTGAGCAGGAAAACCTCATGAACTCTACACAGAATGAAAAATCTGACCCTTGCTGATGTAATCATAACTTCTAATCTGAAGGCCACCTGATTTATAAACCACTGACTAGAATACCTCCATCAGATCTGTTTACCCTAAAATGGCTATTGGTGTATTTCTCGATTGAAAGGAGCATATTTTCCTACAGATGTGTGTACACATCTACCAAATTTGTGAATTTTTGTAAAAGCAGGCAGTCCCTCCTATTGTTCCAATGTCATCCAGATGTGAGTTTGCGTGCAAGATGTGCGAGTTGTTACTCTTTGGTTGTGCTGCTCAAACACAATGGTTATACACCACAAGTGCCACTACCGCTCAAGAACTTTGTCTCAAGACTTTGTTCAACACATTTTTTTCCAGTACATCCTATTGATCATACTTTCGCCAAACATGTGCACAAAATAAGGCGAAATCGTATGGGTAAACAGGTCTGCTCCATCCTATCCTCTTGTCTCTTCCCCCTCTATATAAAGTTCATTTTGAAAATATATTACATTCATACTGTGTTCATGAATGCACAATACTGAAGTGATGATTATATCAGAGATCTACGCTGTGACAAAGAATGCAGGAGACCTATCTTCGAGATGATGATTACATACAGATTTACATTGTGACAAGGATCTATTTTCCATGTGCTGATTATATCACAGATTTATACTGAGAAACGGAAAGTAAGGATCTACCTCTCAGGTGACCATCACATCACAGATCTATACTGTAACAAGCAATACAGGGATTTACTCTCGAGGTGATGACTATATTTCAGATCTATACTGTGACACGGAATAGATGGATCTACCTTTGAGGTGGTGATTAGGTCTTAGGTCTGTACTACGACAAGTAAAATATAAGGACCTACCTTTGAGGTGAGGATGATACCAGATCTACACACTAAGACTAAGACTATGAGGACCTACCTTTGAGGTGCCTGTTAAGCTTCTTTTCTTCATCCTCCAGCTCTGCCCTCTTCTTTCCCTCTGTCCCTTCCTTCTGTTTCTTCAGCTGTTTCAGCTTCTCGTCCGTCTCCTTTTCCTCTTTTTCTGCTTCCTCCATAAGTCAAAGCAGTCAATTAATCAACTAATCCATTAATCACATAATGAACTGATCAGTCTTCATCCGCTGATCAATCTTAAATTTTTAAGATCTTATTTGTTTTATAATGTGTAGTGCACATTTTCGTGTTCTTGTTTATAATATATCATTTCATTGTTCTCATTTATTTAAATTTTTTTGGATACATTTACTATGTAAATAAATTATCTGTAATTCCTCTCAACACCAATTCTACTCATATGTCCATTCATATAAGCCCTAATACTTGCATGTGCAGGCATTTGCACAAGCGTGCATTCATCTACAACTGTATTGCATGCACAAGCATACGCTTATGTACATACATGTATATGCACACAAACACAGGCATTCAAACACACACACACACACACACTCACACATGCATACACAGGCACATGAATACACATATATGCATGCACTTGCACACGTACATAGGCACCCACCAATCACCCACTCATCCATCCTCTCACCACCACACCCAAACATCTGTACACCCCACCATCTGACCCATCCACCCCTTCACACACATGCCCCATCCCCACCCCCTTCTATTTCATCCACCCCCTGGCCTGATATGTATACCCACCCACATCCCCACACACATACACGTGCTAAGACACACATGCACACCCATGCACGTACACATATACACTCACAACTATAGCAGTGGCACACACCATGTCAGCTACGGTATGTCAGCTGTGACCAGTGTGTTGGATCAATGAGCAGGTCAGGCATCCTCAAAGTCTTGTCCATGAGACCCTCCTCTCAAATCTTCCCTCGCTCCCCCCCTCCCCTATGTGTTAACTGATTTAATCATGCAGCTGTAAGCCCTGCACATGTGATCTTGTGACTGAGCAAAAGGGGTGTAGCACATTTGGACTGGTCCACACACCTTAACACCTCCTTGATGACACCAAAATTGAACTAAAGTGCAACACAACAGAGTACTTTCTGATCAATTTCTCTTGCCAGTACAGGTTGCTCAAGACCAAAAGGCTGTGTCCGTCATGATGAAATGTCAACCCGAACGGATACTACAATCTCCTAGTGCATCTCCCCAGATCCAAAGGCTGTCTTCCTCAGTGTTATGTCTGCTGACCAGGTGTCCACACCTTGGTTCAGGTGGACACAAGCTGAGTTACTGACATGGAACTTGGTCAACATGGGGTGCTGGTGTCTGGGATGACTTGTTCTCAGCCTCATGAAGGCCTTCTGGTCTTCCCTGAACAAATGATCAGGAATCCCACTGGGGAAAAACGAAACTTGCTGGAATTCTACAGGTGTCAATCCCCCCACCCTCATCCCACATCCCAACCAGGACCAGGACCATATGCTCATGCACAGTTTGTCAATCTCCTACACTGTTGCAGCGTCTTGCCCATGACCAATGTCAGAGTGTGTCATTATTTTGCCTTCAATCAAGCAGACAAAATGGCAACTATCTCTTCTCTTGAAGACGTTCACAGGAGATATGACAACACTGATGGCTGTTAGTATTACCCTAAAAAAAAACAGAGTGCCGTGCTTCTCATTTGATTTTGTTTTTTGCTGAAATACTTGTTAATTCAGGAGATTCTCAGTTTTGCATGTCACTAAAAAAACCTGTGAATTTATGGAGAAGTGAGAGGCCTGGGAGACAGTGGCCATTCTTCCTTTGGTGGCTGAAATGTTGCTAAGGTCAGTGTTTCTTCTGCTTCTCCTTCCCCGTGTTCCAGCCTGCTCAAAGCCAACATTCTGCACCTCTTGAGGCAGCCTGTTCCACTGCTCTGAACATCAGACAAAAGTCAGTGGATCTTTTCCTTGTTCTGTTTATCGTGTATAATGTGTGGGTGCTGGGGAAGGGTAGAGCATTGTGTGCTGAACACAGGACTGATGTGTGGCATGCAATGGGTGGGGACTCACTTCCTTCATCTTCTCCACATTTTTGTACTTTCTCCTCTCTCCTCCCTTCGTCTCCTCTCCTCCTCTTCCAGCTTCCGTAGCCGTTCCTCTTCCTGCAATAACACATCACTGGAATGTGCATTGGTCCAAAATGACACACACAAAACTAGATTGTTCTGATTCAAATGAGAGCACATTACTAATAAGTATATTGGTCCAAAACAGCAACAAAGTACTTGCACATATATCAGTCCAGATTAAAATAGACTACTAATATGTGTATTCATCCAAAATAACAACAGATTACTAGCACAATCCAAAACACATATAATGATCCAAATAGCAACAGATTACTAGCATATTTGTAAATCTAAAATTACCCATTACTAGCATGTGTAACATTTGATACAAAACAATGATAACATTTCACTAATATGTTCAATTCTCTAAAAACGAGAACCTGAATGTATGGGCCAAACTGATGTGACAGCAACTTGTTCAGAAACAAGCAAACAAACAAACAAAAAAAAACAGAAAAAAACGTGCATATAATGAAAATGACAACATGCTCCTAACACATTCACCCAAAGTGATGAACATAACGAGCACAATTCTTATAAAACAATGACAAAATATCAGAAACATAAGTAATTTTGCAAAATGACAATAACACATCACAAACACACCTGAACAAACTGTCGCAGATTACAGGTGACTGTGTCCAGTCATCTCCAAAACAAACTGTCACAGATTACAGGTCACTGTGTCCAGTCATTCTCAAAACAAACTGTCACAGATCACAGGTGACTGTGTCCAGTCATCCTCAAAACAAACTGTCACAGATTACAGGGCACTGTGTCCAGTCATCCTCAAAACAAACTGTCACAGATCACAGGTGACTGTCCAGTCATCCTCAAAACCAACTGTCACAGATCACAGGTGACTGTCCAGTCATCCTCAAAACCAACTGTCACAGATTACAAGGCACTGTGTCCAGTCATCCTCAAAACAAACTGTCACAGATCACAGGTGACTGTCCAGTCATCCTCAAAACCAACTGTCACAGATCACAGGTGACTGTCCAGTCATCCTCAAAACAAACTGTCACAGATTACAAGGCACTGTGTCCAGTCATCCTCAAAACAAACTGTCACAGATCACAGGTGACTGTCCAGTCATCCTCAAAACCAACTGTCACAGATCACAGGTGACTGTCCAGTCATCCTCAAAACCAACTGTCACAGATCACAGGTGACTGTGTCCAGTCATCCTCAAAACAAACTGTCACAGATTACAGGTGACTGTGTCCAGTCATCCTCAAAACAAACTGTCACAGATTACAGGTGACTGTGTCCAGTCATCCTCAAAACAAACTGTCACAGATCACAGGTGACTGTGTCCAGTCATCCTCAAAACAAACTGTCACAGATCACAGGTGACTGTGTCCAGTCATCCTCAAAACAAACTGTCACAGATCTCAGGTGACTGTGTCCAGTCATCCTCAAAACAAACTGTCACAGATCACAGGTCACTGTGTCCAGTCATCCTCAAAACAAACTGTCACAGATAAGATAAGATAATGTTGCTTATAGCCCAGCCGACCGCAAAGGGCCACATCAGGGCTGACTGTCACAGATCACAGTGTCCAGTCATCCTCAAAACCAACTGTCACAGATTACAGGTGAGCGTGTCCAGTCATCCTCAAAACAAACTGTCACAGATTACAGGTGACTGTGTCCAGTCATCCTCAAAACAAACTGTCACAGATTACAGGTGACTGTGTCCAGTCATCCTCAAAACAAACTGTCACAGATTACAGGTCACTGTGTCCAGTCATCCTCAAAACAAACTGTCACAGATCACAGGTCACTGTGTCCAGTCATCCTCAAAACAAACTGTCACAGATTACAGGTCACTGTGTCCAGTCATCCCCAAAACAAACTGTCACAGATCACAGGTGACTGTGTCCAGTCATCCCCAAAACAAACTGTCACAGAATACAGGTGACTGTCCAGTCATCCTCAAAACAAACTGTCACAGACTACAGGTCACTGTGTCCAGTCATCCTCAAAACAAACTGTCACAGATCACAGGTCACTGTGTCCAGTCATCCCCGAAACAAACTGTCACAGATTACAGGTCACTGTGTCCAGTCATCCTCAAAACAAACTGTCACAGATTAAAGGTGACTGTGTCCAGTCATCCTCAAAACAAACTGTCACAGATTACAGGTGACTGTGTCCAGCCATCCCCAAAACAAACTGTCAAAGATTACAGGTGACTGTGTCCAGTCATCTCCAAAACAAACTGTCACAGATCACAGGTCACTGTGTCCAGTCATCCCCAAAACAATCTGTCACAGATTACAGGTGACTGTCCAGTCATCCTCAAAATAAACTGTCACAGATCACAGACTGTGTCCAGTCATCCCCAAAACAAACTGTCACAGATCACAGGTGACTGTATCCAGCCATCCTCAAAACAAACTGTCACAGATTACAGGTGATTGTCAAGTCATCCTCAAAACAAACTGTCACAGATTACAGGTGTCTGTGTCCAGTCATCCCAAAACAAACTGTCACAGATTACAGGTGACTGTCCAGTCATCCTCAAAACAAACTGTGACAGATTACAGGTGACTGTCCAGTCATCCTCAAAACAAACTGTCACAGATTACAGGTGACTGTCTCCAGTCATCCTCAAAACAAACTGTCACAGATTACATGTGACTGTCCAGTCATCCTCAAAACAAACTGTCACAGATCACAGGTCACTGTGTCCAGTCATCCTCAAAACAAACTGTCACAGATCACAGGTGACTGTCCAGTCATCCTCAAAACAAACTGTCACAGATTACAGGGGACTGTTCAGTCATCCTCAAAACAAACTGTCACAGATCACAGGTGACTGTGTCCAGTCATCCTCAAAACAAACTGTCACAGATCACAGGTGACTGTGTCCAGTCATCCTCAAAACAAACTGTCACAGATTACAGGTGACTGTCCAGTCATCCTGAAAACAAACTGTCACAGATCACAGGTCACTGTGTCCAGTCATCCTCAAAACAAACTGTCACAGATCACAGGTGACTGTGTCCAGTCATCCTCAAAACAAACTGTCACAGATCACAGGTCACTGTGTCCAGTCATCCTCAAAACAAACTGTCACAGATCACAGGTGACTGTCCAGTCATCCCAAAACAAACTGTCACAGATTACAGGTGACTGTCCAGTCATCCTCAAAACAAACTGTCACAGATTACAGGTCAATGTGTCCAGTCATCCTCAAAACAAACTGTCACAGATCACAGGTCACTGTGTCCAGTCATCCTCAAAACAAACTGTCACAGATCACAGGTCACTGTGTCCAGTCATCCCCAAAACAAACTGTCACAGATTACAGGTGACTGTGCCCAGTCATCCTCAAAACAAACTGTCACAGATCACAGGTGACTGTCCAGTCATCCTAAAAGCAAACTGTCACAGATTACAGGTGACTGTCCAGTCATCCTCAAAATAAACTGTCACAGATCACAGGTGACTGTGTCCAGTCATCCTCAAAACAAACTGTCACAGATCACAGGTGACTGTCCAGTCATCCTCAAAACAAACTGTCACAGATCACACGTGACGGTGTCCAGTCATCCTCAAAACAAACTGTCACAGATCACAGGTGACTGTCCAGTCATCCTCAAAACAAACTGTCACAGATCACAGGTGACTGTGTCCAGTCATCCTCAAAACAAACTGTCACAGATTACGGGTGACTGTCCAGTCATCCTCAAAACAAACTGACACAGATCACAGGTGACTGTGTCCAGTCATCCTCAAAACAAACTGTCACAGATTACAGGTGACTGTGTCCAGTCATCCTCAAAACAAACTGTCACAGATTACAGGTGACTGTGTCCAGTCATCCCCAAAACAAACTGTCACAGATCACAGGTCACTGTGTCCAGCCATCCTCAAAACAAACTGTCACAGATTACAGGTGACTGTGTCCAGTCATCCCGAAAACAAACTGTCACAGATTACAGGTGATTGTCAAGTCATCCTCAAAACAAACTGTCACAGATTACAGGTGTCTGTGTCCAGTCATCCCCAAAACAAACTGTCACAGATTACAGGTGACTGTCCAGTCATCCTCAAAACAAACTGTGACAGATTACAGGTGACTGTCCAGTCATCCTCAAAACAAACTGTCACAGATTACAGGTGACTGTCTCCAGTCATCCTCAAAACAAACTGTCACAGATTACATGTGACTGTCCAGTCATCCTCAAAACAAACTGTCACAGATCACAGGTCACTGTGTCCAGTCATCCTCAAAACAAACTGTCACAGATCACAGGTGACTGTTCAGTCATCCTCAAAACAAACTGTCACAGATCACAGGTGACTGTGTCCAGTCATCCTCAAAACAAACTGTCACAGATCACAGGTGACTGTGTCCAGTCATCCTCAAAACAAACTGTCACAGATTACAGGTGACTGTCCAGTCATCCTGAAAACAAACTGTCACAGATCACAGGTCACTGTGTCCAGTCATCCTCAAAACAAACTGTCACAGATCACAGGTGACTGTCCAGTCATCCCCAAAACAAACTGTCACAGATTACAGGTCACTGTGTCCAGTCATCCTCAAAACAAACTGTCACAGATTACGGGTGACTGTCCAGTCATCCTCAAAACAAACTGTCACAGATCACAGGTGACTGTGTCCAGTCATCCTCAAAACAAACTGTCACAGATTACAGGTGACTGTGTCCAGTCATCCTCAAAACAAACTGTCACAGATTACAGGTGACTGTGTCCAGTCATCCTGAAAACAAACTGTCACAGATCACAGGTGACTGTCCAGTCATCCTCAAAACAAACTGTCACAGATTACAGGTGACTGTGTCCAGTCATCCTCAAAACAAACTGTCACAGATCACAGGTCACTGTGTCCAGTCATCCTCAAAACAAACTGTCACAAGATTACACGTCACTGTGTCCAGTCATTCTCAAAACAAACTGTCACAGATCACAGGTGACTGTGTCCAGTCATCCTCAAAACAAACTGTCACAGATTACAGGTCACTGTGTCCAGTCATCCTCATAACAAACTGTCCCAGATTACAGGTCACTGTGTCCAGTCATCCTCAAAACAAACTGTCACAGATTACAGGTGACTGTGTCCAGTCATCCTCAAAACAAACTGTCACAGATCACAGGTCACTGTGTCCAGTCATCCTCAAAACAAACTGTCACAGATTACACGTCACTGTGTCCAGTCATTCTCAAAACAAACTGTCACAGATCACAGGTGACTGTGTCCAGTCATCCTCAAAACAAACTGTCACAGATTACAGGTCACTGTGTCCAGTCATCCTCATAACAAACTGTCCCAGATTACAGGTCACTGTGTCCAGTCATCCTCAAAACAAACTGTCACAGATTACAGGTGACTGTGTCCAGTCATCCTCAAAACAAACTGTCACAGATTACAGGTCACTGTGTCCAGTCATCCTCAAAACAAACTGTCACAGATTACAGGTGACTGTCCAGTCATCCTCAAAACAAACTGTCACAGATTACAGGTGACGGTGTCCAGTCATCCCCAAAACAAACTGTCACAGATCACAGGTGACTGTCCAGTCATCCTCTGTTTCCTGTAATTCACCTCTTCTTGCTCCCTCCTTCGTCGCTCTTCCTCCTCCTTTCTCCTCCGTTCTTCTGTAATGTAAAGCAACCCCAAATCATGGCTGCAGATTTACACCAACACTGCTAGTGTTAAATCATTAAAAAAAATTGTTTTTTAATCCCCAAATTACAAAGACACTATCCAAAGTCAGATTAACGATGAACATAACCACTTTATGTCCTATGGGCTGTTTCAGATGAACTTTTTTGCAACACATTGTTTGGGTTTTCATAGTGGATGACACACTGCAAGGAAACATGTTGCAGTAGTAAGTGCATGTATGTATAAATATACTTTTATACTGGTGGCCCGTGATTAGTCAGACAAGGCATGCTGCGAAAATGACAGCTAACTGTCATTCTACAAATAACACCGATATAAAATTTTCCACCGAATTCTCTATCAGGTACTTCAAGGTAAACATTCAATTCTTTGCAACAAATTTTAAAAGACAGTTCAAAGTATAGTGTTCTGTGTCCATTTTTTGTGCTCTGGGGGAAAATTAACAGACCAACAATTCTCCTGTCATTGGTAAAGAGTTACAGAAAAAAAGAGCTGCTTTGACTGTATGTTACAATGCACTCTGAGCACCAGAAAGTCTATGGTGATGCCATTAAAAGATAAGATAAGATAATGTTGCTTATAGCCCAGCCATTAAAAGGGCATCCCCCAGTTTAATACTGTGTAGTAACAGAACCCTGAATTCTAGCAAATTCATCGGCAGGTCAATGGTGACCAATTATCAGAAAAAGAAGATGGCTCAAGTCTGATTTCAAAGTAAAGCTGTATTTGAAGACTTGTCATGTTTATAGGTGGTCATGTTGTCAGTTCACAGCACATCAATTTGAACTTAACCACAAGAGAGCATCATTTTATTCAGGTTAGCTGCAAGCCGCACATAAGATTGATTCACATTTTTGTTTTACTGCTTCACATGCCCATGCAGTCTCCTTTCCATGCAATGGTCAGAATTTGCACAAGTAACATTCACTGTAATTTTACTGATCAGTCAAGTGATATGTACATGAAAAACACTGTGGGTCCTTACAACATTCTGTGTTTCTGGGCCACAGCGGTTTACTATGTTGAGTGTCCGGAGATCAAGTAGTGCATCAGAGAAGCATATCTGTGCGTAATGACAATCATTTGTGTGTGTGTGTGTGTGTGTGTGGTGTGTGCGTGTGTGTGTGCGCGCGTGCATGCGTGCGTTCATGCGTGCGCGTGTGTGTGCGTGTGTGTATGTGGGTGTATTATCTGTATTTTCTTCATTATCATTTTTTACTTGAATTCTCCTTGTGAACATTGCCAATAAAGCTGACAGTATTAGATCAGTGTTGCATGTGGATTCATATGTGGATGTATGTGTGTCTAGATGCTCTGGTTATTTACATCTGAGTAATGTCTGCAGGCAATACACACATGCACAAACATGTGCATGAAGACATGCACGCATGTGGACACATGCATATGAGTGGATACACATGCTGTCGAATGATACTCATCCCTGTCACTGTTATTCTCACAGTACCTTCCTCGTCTCTCCTCTTCCTTCTCTCCCCTTCCTCCTTGTCCTTGAGCTGCAGCAACACATAGATCACAGGTCATGACCTTCACCTTTCTTCTATCTAGACAAGAGGGCAAATAGCAACACACAGACCACAGGTCATGACCTCCACCTTCTATCCAGACAAGAGGGTATAACAATTGTCACATTATACATACTAACAGGATATTTATTCAGCCTTTCCTAACAGTCCAAACCACTTCCCACTAACAAAGTACACAGTCACACATCAGCAGTAAGGTACAAAACACACAAGTCTTTGTGTCCAATGCTCACTGAACCTTCCCTACACACACATGGACACGTGTCTACCACTAATCCGACTTCCCCTGCACACACTCGTGTACAATCACACTGGTATACAGACCATTCCCTACCCTTTCCTCACCCGTCTCCCTCAAAACCCAATAATTTCCCCTCACATTACACACATTTAGACACATGAGAAACACAAAATGCAGCTTCTGAAAAGGCAGGAACACCACATGCATATTCGAGACTCAAATACTTGCAAACATGAATGTGCACAAAAGCACACATGAATAACATTTTCCCTGTGACATTCCTGTTTGCAAAGCTGGATCGGCAGACCATACACACATACACATGTAGGTGAACATGCATTAAAGTACACATACAAAATATTACCTTTGTATGTAATAACAACCCCAGGAAAGAGAAAAAGAAACACAGTTTAAGCTATTATTAAAAAAATTTTTTTTCACCTACAACTACATAAAAATCTGTAGTCAAGTAACTTTATAATCAATGCGAACACACCATATAACACATAATCAATATAACCATATAATCAATATGAACACACATACACACACACACACACATACACACACACACACACACACACACATATAAGTGTGTGTCAGTGAGTGTGTGTGTGTGTGTGTGTGTGGTGTGTGTGTGTGTGTGTGTGTGTGTGTGTGTGTCTGTGTGTGTATGTGTGTGCATGTATGTATGTGTAATGTAATGTAAAAGGATATTTATAGAGCGCTTTACCTCGCAAGAGCCCAAAGCGCATATTACAGAAAAACATGATAAAATTATAATTCTAATTCAAAGCGTGCGCGCACACACACACACACACACACACACACATACACACACACACACACACACACACACACACACACACGCACACACACACACGCACACACAGACACACACACACACACTGCTGGAAACCCCCCCAAAAAACTCTCACACGCAGACAGACACAGGAGCGCGTTCAACACAGCAAACATGCCCACAGTGGTAAGTGGATATCGTTGACCAGTCCGAGGGAAAAGATGTGTCTTTAGGGAGGTTTTAAAAGTGTGTGTGTAAGTGTGTGTGCATGTGTGAGTGTGTGTGTGTGTGTATGTGTGTGCATGCCTGCACGTGTAGGTATGGGTGTAGGTGTGTGTTCGTTCATGCTACTGTGTACTGTCTATTTCAATATACATACTTGTGTGTGTGTGTGTGTGTGTGTGTGTGTGTGTGTGTGTGTGTGTGTGTGTGTGTGCGCGTGCGTGTGTCTCTGTGTGTGTGTGTGTGTCTGTGTGTGCATGCCTGCATGTGTGTAGGTGTGTGTGTAGGTGTGTGTTTGTTTGTTCTACTGTGTACTGTCTATACATATTTCTGTATATGTGTGTGTGCATGTGTGTGTGTGTCTGTGTGTTTGTCTGTACATATGTATGGGAGAGAGAGAGACAAAGAGACAGGGAGATACATACAAGCGTGATTCAGATGAACACCTTCTACAACAAAAAAGTGGTGCATTGTGTATCAAGTGATAACACTGGAGGTAAAGTGCATTATCATTGGTAATACTAGATGTAATGAGTATTACCTTTGATAACATTGGATGTAATGCATATAATCAGTGGATCTAAAGTGTATTATCAGTGGTCACACTGGATGTAATTTGTATTATCAGTACATGTAACGAGTATTTCATAAGTGGGAACACTGGATGCATGATGTATTATGAAATGTAACACAGGATGTTATGTGTTTTATGAGTGAAAGTAATACACACTATGAGTTAATGCAATATGCATCCTGAGTGGTTACAATGGGTGTAGTGTGCATTATCAGTGGATGTAATAATATGTATAAGAGTGGTATCATTGGATATAATGTCTATTATGAAAGGCAGCACTAGATGCAACATATGTCATCAGTAGATCAGTGGATGTCTATTATCAGTGGCAACACTGGTTTTTATGTATGCTATCAGTTGATCAGTGGATGTAATGTGTATCATAAGAGCTGGCACTGGGTGTGATATGTATCATCAGCTGCAAAACTTACGTTTTGTTTCTTTTTGCGTTGCTCCTCCTTTTCCTGCCTCATCTGTTCCCTTTCCTTCTCCAGGACGTCTTCAAACTCCTTTCTTCGTCTAAGTCTCTCTGACACACACATGCATCAGTATGCTGAACAATTAGTATCTTGTCTCTTTTCCTTTCTTTTTTTAACTCCTTTCTTCATCTTTGTGTTTCTGACACCTACACACACACACACATTAACATGCTGAACAAGTAGTATCTTGCCTCTCCGTCCTTTCTCTTTAGACTCCTTCCTTCATTTTTCTAAGTTTCTGACACACAAATCAACATGTTGGAAGTTTAGTATCTTGTCTCCCTCTCCTTTTTCCTCATGCTCTTTCTGTCATCTCTGTATCTCTGACATACACGCTTCAACATGCTGAACAATTAGTATCTTGTCTCTCTATCCTTTCTCGTTATACCCCTCTCTTTGTCTCTGTCTCCCCGACACACGCTTCAACATGCTGAACAAAAAGTATCTTGCCTCTCTCTCCTATCTCTTCATCCCTGTCTCCCTGACACACACATCAACATGCTGAACAGTAAGTACCTTGCCTCTCTCTCCTCTCTCATCTCTGTCTCCCTGACACACACATCAACACGCTGAACAATAAGTATCTTGCCACTCTCTCCTTTCTCTTCAAACCCTTTCCTTCATCTCAGTCTCTCTGACACACGCATCAACATACTAAGTAATCTGAACATTGGTGTGACGGTTATAAGAGGGAGCATAATTTTCATTTATCAGCAGGAATGCAAAGTTGGCATTGGTGTGCTTGCGAAAGATTGCGTGCGTGTGTGTGTGTGTGTGTGTGTGTGTGTGTGTGTGTGTGTGTGTGTGTGTGTGCGTGTGTGTGTGTGTGTGAGTACATGCCTGTGTATGTGTGCATGTATGTGTTCTTATCTGTGTGTGTGTGTGTGTGTGTGTGTGTGTGTGTGTGTGTGTGTGTGTGTGTGTGTGTGTGTGTGTGTGTGTGTGCATGAGTGTGTGTGTGTGTGTGTGTGCATGTGTGTGTGCATGTGTGTATGTCTGTGTGTGTGTGCGTGTGAACATGTGTGTGCGTACTTGCATGTGTGCATGTGCATGCATGCATGCGTATGTGCATGCGAGTGTGCATGCGTGTGTGCGTGTTTTTGTGAATGTCTGGGTGTGTGGTGCATGACAAATGAGTATGTAAAAGGAGTAATAGAAAAAGGGCAAACAGTTTTAAATGAGAAAGATATGGAACTTAAAGAAACAAGCTCAAACAGAGACAGTCACATGTTGTCAGACAGAAAAAGTCATACAAATCACAAAAGAGACACAGACGAACTCTGACAGACAAAAAGAGACAGTAAGAGACACAAAGTGCATATTATCAGAATAAGTTTACATTGTCATTTCAACTGTCACCAATACAGACGAAAAAACAAACAATGTGATCTAGAAGAACAATAACAAAATAAAGTAACAGCTATCAACCTCTTCTTCAATCCTGTATCATATGTTATCAGCATCCAATCACTGCATTGCTCCCTGTTGTCATCCTGTCACAGTCTATACTCCTCATCCTTTTTATTTAGCTGTGGATGTCATACGTTATGACTTAAGTCTGAGAACTGTGTCACTCACTGTTATCTTCCTACAGTCGTTCCTCTTTCTGTGTCTTGTGGGGGATATCATAAAGCAAAACTTCAACCAGACGACTATGTCACTCACCGTCATCTTCCTGCCGGAGTCGTCGCTCCTCGTCCTCTTTCTGCATCTTGCTGGGGATGTCACACAGCATGACTTCAATCTCGGCAAAGCCCACCCCACTGCCTGGCACCGCCCGACTCTTGACAAAGCGTTCCCACTTGGGGCGGGAAAAGAATCTCCCATGAACTGCCTGCACCAGCCACCTGACAGGAGGCAGCAGCATGGGTTCTGTTAGTGCTCAGAGGACAGATGGTCAGCAATGTGACCTGGTATCATTGAATTTCACTGTCGTTTTTCACATAACAGGAAAACGAATAATGATTGTTTCTGCAGTCGTTAACTCTTTAAGGTCCTTGCAGAAGAGAAAATTTTTAAAGAAAGGGCACAAGAGATGATTATGAACGCTTTTACTACTCGAAGGACAAAAATTTCAAAAAGAATACAAATCAGGTTTATGAAGTTTTTTCCCCACCAAGAGCACAGAAAGTTGAAAAACAACACAATCCATGATCATGGACTATTTCATTACTCACAGAAAAGAAAGTTAAAGATAGGACATAACGCATGATTATGGACTGTTATACTACTCAGAGAACAGAAACTTGACGAAAGAACATGCTGCACAGTAATGAACAATTTCACTGTTCAGATAATAGAAAGCTGACAAGAACACGATGCACAATCTTTAATTATTTAACCATTCAGAAAACAAAACATTTTTTTTAAATACGATATAAATCATAATTGTTATCATTTTACTACTAACCCAACAGAAAAATGAAAAATGGCATAATGCACAATTACAAACTATTTTACTGCTCACAGATTAAAAAGTTGAAAAAAATGACATGGTGCAGCATCATTATTAATTTCACTCCCACACACCAGACACACACAAAAAAATGATTGTATGAGCTACCAAGCATTTCTTTTTCTTCTCCTACGCTTAGAATCATAAAACTATACACCACTATGAACTTTTAGTGTACTTAAAGAACAAAAATGTTAAACAGCAACACAATGCACGATCAGAATGAAAAATCGAACAATATTGTTATGCACAAGCAGTCACTCAGATACTTTCTGAAAACACACACACACACACTAAAAAACCCCAAAGATTGGTAGAGTGGGGAGGTAACTTCCCCTCAATTATGGAAAGCCGGAGTGATCTCCCCTAGTGAGCTTACAGTATTCAACTCTTCCTCAACAAGATCAGTTTTTGCACCTTTTCCCAGCTCTGCAGGGAGCTGGGATGGCATCAAAGTGTTTGGACAGGTGCAAATAAAGAACACTGTACAGAAAATGCAGGTCTCTCGCAAGTCTTCTGCTGAACACCACTTGTTGCATGAATGACAAATTTGAGAAGCGGAAGCAGACAATGATTTCAAAGAGGGCTTGGGAGAAGCCACGGTAGTCAGTGAAGCAGATGAATGTAGAGAAGTAGCAAACGAGTATAATTCAAATGAATTCTCCACCAAAATTTCCTACAAAAAGAATCTACTCCTTCCGAAGGAAAGTGAAATTGAACTGTCGTTCGTGGAAATCTACTGGCAGACAAAAGAAGGCGAGTTTCTCCACAAAGGAAAAGGAGAAAACTGATCTAGTTGAGGAACAGCTGAATATTCTAAACTAAGGGAGATCACTTTGGCCATTATCCATAACTGACTTGAAGTTATCTCCCCACTCACAATTTCTATTTTGTGGAATCCTGATGTTTGGCAATGCCAAATGGGGACAGGGCATTTGTTTGGACAGGTAAGTAGGAGAAAAAGGATCTCCTGATTTCTCCAGTATGCACAATCATGAAGGAGAGTCTGATTTCCAACAAACACGAACCTGGCCTGCTCAACACTAATGGTGTCCCTGTGCTCCCGGTCCAGGAGAGAGAACTCCCAGCGCAGATCCTGCAGCAGGAAGTAGCGACGGTCCAGTTCCTGAAGGAGGTCATAGAGCTCTGTCACCTGACACTGGTCACTCACACAGGCGTACTGCATAGACGCCAGAACCTGCAGACACAAAACAAAGGGGAGAAAAATACAGTTTTCGTTATACTAGTAGTAATGACAAGTTCAGCTGAAGAAATAAGGTTTGAGAAATAATGAACTCTTGTCATAATTTTACAGAGTAAAAACAAAGGGGTAATTTTTACACATTTTTTCTTTATCTCTCTCTCTCTCTCTTTGCATTTATTTTTTCTGTCTCTTCCTCTCTCTCTCTCACTCTCTCTTTTCTGTTATCTTATCTTCCACGTACCCCCTTCTCCCCTACCCCCACCCTCTACCCAAGCACAGTCACCTCTTTTCCATCTTCCATCAGTCGCATTACTCCAATCCCTCCATATCCACAGACAACCCACCTGAACTGTCACAGCCCCAGCACCTAAGTTCATTATCAAATGATTATGAGGTAATGCCACCAGAAGAGTCACTACACTGCTATCAAGCCACTTTCCTAGCAGCATAGCAACCTGGAGTAACTTAGTACTACTTTATATGGTTCTGACTTATATAACAGACTGTTCAGGTCCACAGCCACTACGTTGATTTTGTCACATTATTTGAACAGTGTAGTCAGAATGCTGTAGTCAACTTTTGTTTCATTTCCTTGTAATGGAAAACTCTGCTCCTATAAAGGCAGTTTTGACAAAGTGGTTTTGTATCTGCTCGTGGACAGAAAAACCTCTTGAACTTTCACAAGAGGTTCAATCATTAGATATGAAATTGTCATGAATTTTTTTTTCTGTCTGAAATAGATCAGCCTCCTATATTCCATATCAAACCTAAATGCACATGCTGACCATAATCCTGGGAGCATTGTTTTGCGCACTTTTTACGTCTGTTCTCTGTAATGTTTCAAGAAGATATCTGATATTGGCGGCAGACTGACTCACCTGTGGTACAATGACTCCTTCCATTAATATTACCTGTGGCACGCTGACTCCTCCCACTGATATTACCTGTGGTACACTGACTCCTCCCACTGATATTACCTGTGGTACACTGACTCCTCCCATTGATATTACCTGTGGTACACTGACTCCTCCCATTGATATATACCTGTGGTACACTGACTCTACCCATTGATATTACCTGTGGTACACTGATTCTACCCATCGATATTATCTGTGGTGCACTGACTCTACCCATCGATATTATCTGTGGTACAATGACTCTACCCATTAATATTACCTGTGGTACAATGACTCCATCCATTGATGTTACCTGTGGTACACTGACTCCATCCACTGATGTTACATGTGGCAGACTGACTCTGCCCATGATGTTACCTATGGCAGACTGCACCAATCTGACTCCACCCATTGATGCTACCTGTGGTATACTGACTCAATCCACTGACATCACCTGCAGCAGACTGATTCTACCCACTAATGTTACATGTGGCAGACTGACTCCACCTACTGATGCACCTCCGGCAGACAGACTCCGCCCATTGATGTTACCTCTGGCAGACAGCACCAATCTGGCTTCGCCCATTGATGTCACATGTCGTAGACTATCTCCACCCATTAACATCACATTGGCAGCCAGATTCCAACCACTGATATTACCTGTGGCAGAATGATTCCACCCACTGATGTTACCTCTTGCAGACTGATTCCACCCATTGATGTTACCTCTGGGAGACTGATTCCACCCACTGATGTTACCTCTGGGAGACTGATTCCACCCATTAATATTACCTCTGGCAGAATGATTCCACCAATTGATGCTACCTCTGGGAGACTGATTCCACCCATTGATGTTACCTCTGGCAGACTGATCCCACCCATTAATATTACCTCTGGCAGAATGATTCCACCAAATGATGTTACCTCAGGCAGAATGATCCCACCCGTTAATGTTACATGTGGCAGACTGATTGATCCACCCACTGATGTACCTCTGGCAGACTGACTCCGCCCATTGATGTTACCTCTGGCAGACAGCACCAATCTGACTTCGCCCATTGATGTCACCTGTCATAGACCATCTCCACCCATTAATATCCTATTGGAAGATGGATTCCAACCACTGATATTACCTGTGGCAGAATGATTCCATCCACTGATGTTACCTCTGGGAGACTGATTCCACCCATTGATGTTACCTCTGGAAGACTGATTCCACCCATTGATGTTACCTCTGGGAGACTGATTCCACCCATTGATGTTACCTCTGGGAGACTGATTCCACCCATTGATGTTACCTCTGGGAGACTGATTCCATCCACTGATGTTACCTCTGGCAGACTGACTCCGCCCATTGATGTTATCTCTGGCAGACAGCACCAATCTGACTTCGCCCATTGATGTCACCTGTCATAGACCATCTCCACCCATTAATATCCTATTGGCAGACGGACTCCAACCACTGATGTTACCTCTTGCAGACTGATTCCACCCATTGATGTTACCTCTGGGAGACTGATTCCACCCATTGATGTTACCTCTGGCAGACTGATTCCACCCATTGATGTTACCTCTGGCAGACTGATCCCACCCGTTAATATTACCTCTGGCAGAATGATTCCACCCATTGATGTTACCTCTTGCAGACTGATTCTACCCATTGATGTTACCTCTGGCAGACTGATTCCATCCATTGATGTTACCTCTGGCAGAATGATTCCATCCACTGATGTTACCTCTGGCAGAATGATTCCACCCATTGATGTTACCTCTGGCAGACTGATTCCACCCATTGATGTTACCTCTTGCAGACTGATTCCATCCACTGATGTTACCTCTGGCAGACTGATTCCAACACTGATGTTACCTCTGGCAGACTGATCCCAACTATTGATGTTACCTCTGGCAGACTGATTCCACCCATTGATGTTACCTCTGGCAGAATGATTCCACCCATTGATGTTACCTCTGGCAGAATTATTCCAACACTGATGTCACCTGCGTCAAACTGATTCCACCCATTAATGCTTCCTGTGGTACACTGATTCCACCCATTAATGCTTCCTGTGGTACACTGATTCCACCCATTGATGCTTCCTGTGGTACACTGATTCCACCCATTAATGCTTCCTGTGGTACACTGATTCCACCCATTAATGCTTCCTGTGGTACACTGATTCCACCCATTGATGCTTCCTGTGGTACACTGATTCCACCCATTAATGCTTCCTGTGGTACACTGATTCCACCCATTAATGCTTCCCATGGTACACTGATTCCACCCATTAATGTTCCTTGTGGTACACTGATTCCACCCATTAATGCTTCCTGTGGTACACTGATTCCACCCATTGATGCTTCCTGTGGTACACTGATTCCACCCATTAATGTTTCCTGTGGTACACTGATTCCACCCATTGATGTTACCTGTGGAAGACTGACTCCGCCCATTCTCATGTCAGCGTGAAGGATCTGGATCTGAATGGGACTCAGCTGTCCTTTCTGGGCAGTGTCATACTGCTGGAACACCTGGTGCAGCACCTCTCTCCCTTCAGCCACGCCCAGTTCACCCATGACCCCAGGTCCAGCTCTGCTGCCTCTCCCTTACCTCTGTCTGTCACCACACTGGGAGGAAACCATACACAGAAAAATGACCATGTGAATAACATGGACAAGATATGTATGAAAGCTAATGTATTTTTAAAACCTCAGAAACAGAAACACTTCTAACAGAATCTTTACCAACCAACAAACAAAACGTATATCAACAACATAAACACAGCTGAAATCTTGCATGCACACATGGCATGCAATAACATGTAGTATGCATTTACACATTTGCACATGTACAAAGGTGTAAAACTAAAACGAGTACTCAGCGAAGGGAAAATGAGAAATTTTGAAAAAACTGGTTGACTAAAATTTGCCTAAAACTCGAAAGGTGAAAAATATAAAAGACACAGCTTATGAAGGGCCAGTAATTTAGGGACAAGAGTGAAAACAATTATGAGAAATTCCCAAGTTCAAAACACTTGATGCCACTTCACAAGCTTGGAGTTGTGGCAGAACATGCATAAATAGAAGTAACATTAAAAACATCACCCTACCTTTTGATTCAAGACAAATCTTATTTTTTCCTTCATTGAATGTCCTTATGTTTCTTTCTGACAATTTTCATAATTATGCGACAGAATGTACTCAATTTTTGAGAGTTTACTTTTTACTTATTTGGAAGTGGTTCCAGTATGCAGGCAGGCATCCAGGATCCAGTAGCAAGCCCGATGACCTCTTCACAAAGCAAAACAACTGTTCTTACTTCTCCTGCTGACCTCCACCTGTGAGGAACAATAAAATCAAGAGAGCACTCTCTAGAGGAGAATTATGTACATCCCATGATCCCTTTCCCTAAGTCAATGGCAAGCCTGTCTTCTGAAGCTATGTTTTTGTTGTTGTGCTCACTGTTGTTTTTATCAGGGACAGAATCTGATGTTTGTTCCACTCTCTGTCTGGTAATTTGAAGGCATCTGGGTCAAAATTGTTATTGTTACTTCTGTTTCTGCATACCCTGCATGAATCTGTGAGCTCTTCAAGCTTGTTGAGTGGTGTCCAGCATTTTAAACTTAGGATTAAAAAAAAATCTATTTCCATACACACATGTACACATATGAGTGATGACAATCAAATTTTTTCACTACCAGCTGGTCTAGTGATAAACAATTTCACTAGCCTGCTACAATTTCACATGCCTACAATTTCAGAAATCTTTTTTTTTTAACCGGTAGCAATGATTCAATATAGTAAGCTTAGTATGTAAAATTATTGTAGGTAGGAAGCTCTATAATTGTAGGCAAATCAAGTTCATTAGACTATCTTGATATCCCGGAAAAAGATATTCATTTTCATACGGCACAGTACTCTTTCTAGAGTAATGATAATTGATATCATTTGCCTGCTGGATCTCTTCCTTGTTATTTAACCCCCCCCCCCCCCCCTTTCCCCAGATGTGTATAATGTTTTGAAACTCTTTCTTTTTTCTGTCATCCAACCTGCTGTCACTTGGGAGGAACACCTGACCCAGTTTTGTACTCACAGACCTCTGGTGCAGTTCAAGTTATTTTTCAACAGTGAATATTTAATTACCTATAAACTCATAATTTTACTTTCTCACATGTCCGATTTAAATATTTTCTGCAATGGTCACTACTTCCCGGTGTGTGTGTGTGTGTGTGTGTGTGTGTGTGTGTGTGTAAGTGGGGCGGGGGAAAGCATTTTCTGATAGTGTTGTTGTTATCGTCGTTACTGTTATGATGATGATGATGACGGTGATGATGATGATTTTTATCAACTAATGTAACACAAAACAGATCTGTCAGTATTTTTGACTTGCACATTTATTCATGACAGATACACTGGAATGGCTGTGGTGTACATCTGAGAGTCGTAAAAAGGGCAAAAAATAACAAAATAAACGAACCTCTGACCACAGTCTTACAACACAGCAATGCGGACGTTTCAGCCAATATACTTAACACAATTCTCTCATGTTCTATTTCTACTGTTCAATTAAACGACGCCATATTTCAACAAAAGTGTTTCTAGCGTCGCAGACACAAACAACGGCAAAACGATTGATCACCTTTATCCAATGAAAATTGCTAACACATAATTAGTCGGAAGTTACACTGCGGAAGTGAGAGGTGTTGTCTGCTTGCGAATTCAGGAAAGATGTGAACCGATTTCTTTTAAGTCTAGCATATTATTAGTCTGTAGATGTTTGCGTTTTGTTAACTGTAACGACAATGGCGACTGACGTTGAAAACCATATTCGCGAAAACCACCCTTGGACAAAGCTTCCAGCGAATGTCAAGCAGGTAAAAAAAAAAGAAGATAATCAGCCGCTGACTTATTGTTGCGTTGTTCAGCTTGTGTGGAGTTAACGCCCCTTTTACGGTCTAAAGTAACGGATTGCGAACGACAAAATTTATTGGAGGGAAAGAAAGGAAGAGGGGGAAAGGGGTAATGGTGGGGATGGGGTTGGATGCGCATGATAGCAGAGAGAAAGTAGACTGTGTGGATTTCATGTCTTGGTTTGCAAGCTAACCATACCGGGAAATGCCTTCATGGCAATTTCAGGCTGTTTGCAGACAGATAAATCGTTTTTTTCCCCCCAGTTCTTAAAAACACATCTTCATATTCTCTTTTTTCCTCATTCTTCTTGTTTCTGTCTATCATCAAAATGCAGATAACTATGACAGTTAGGGCTGATAGATCGATGGTTTTATTGCCGGAGTGGTGATCCAGGAGAGGTAAAGATTGTACGTGTGTGCGCACACACACACACACACACACACGCACGCACGCATGCACGCACGCGCGCACATGCACACGCACACACACACACACACACACACACACACACACACACACACACACACGCTACATTAGTGTCGGCATGCATCTTTCATACTGTATCACAGTCCTTTCATTTACCTACCAATGATGGTTACACACATAGAGGCATGCATGCAAACATAAAAGCATATATATACACACACGTATGCACAGATGAAATTAAATGTGGAGCTGCAGGAAGGTTACTGTCAAATTTCTTTCTCTATTTTTCATTCAATATAAAAGAAAGAAAACAACATGAACTTGAACGAGGTGGTTATTAATCAGCTTGGTTTGGCGTCTTTTCTTACAACCTCGAAGCAATCACAAATCAAATGAATGACAAACAAGGGAAGTAAATCTTACGTACAAATGTGACACATCCCCTCTTCAGCTTAAATGTTATATGTAACATTATTCATAGTCTCCAGAAGTCTTTTGTCTTCATCACAATATAATTTGATCACACTTAGTTGAAACATCATAGATGTTATCCAATCTAGTTCTTTCTTCATTACAATTTAATTCAAATATCATGTACACAAAAACTGTATTTTTAAAACACAACTGGAAGTTATTTGATTTAAATTAAACAACATTGAACAAAAGCAAACTTGAAAGAAATCAATCAGCCATTTATTCATTCAAACATCTAATTTCAAAGAAAATACTCATTCGTTTTTTCAGGCATTCTCACAATCATTCCACTTCTGGTTGTAGCATGTATTACATTTCCTGTTTCTGGTATGTCTGATTTCCACTTGTATAGTACTTAGTTCATTTGTTTATGAACATTTGTTTGTTTCATTGTTAGTTGTTTGTTTTTTTGGGGTGTCATTTGATTGCTTTTGTCTTAATCAAAGTTACTCTCACTTTCATGTATTTTTGTGTTGTTTCAATACCTCCTTCTCATGGCAGCCCTGATATGGCCCTTTGCGGTCGGCTGGGCTATAAGCAACATTATCTCTCCTTCTCAGGGGTTGCTTTCTTTTTGTCTTTGATTTTGAACAGTTCTTTTCTACTTCTCAGACTTCCAGTTTTTGTTTTAACATAATAACAATGTATGATCCAGGTGCATTTGCTGGTTTCAAAAGT
>CM031606.1:27645301-27770622 GCA_018398815.1 Conus ventricosus
CCTTTTCTGACAGGTGGACAAATCTGACAGCAAACAGGAAGTAACTCAAACATTTTGCGCATGCACAGTTGTTCACAACCGCCTATGCAAGAGACTGAAAGGAGAAGAAACCACACTGAACAGAGAGTTAGCTGTAGCAAGTTAACCAGAAAGTGTAAGATTGATAGAGAAGTTCGCTAGCATATCCAGCCCCTGAAACAAAAAAGTAAAAAGAAATCAGTGTGGCCAGACCTTTACTAAACACTTTGACAAGTTGCCATGTTCACAACAAGGACGGAAAAAAAACAGAAAATTTTGGGTTTTGCTTGATCTGCGAAGGCATTGTGCTGTTATACATGCGTCAAGATGATCTTGATAATGCAAATGTGCAAACGTGCATACATGAACATCTGCATAGGTTTACATATGTAAGAATATTGTGTGTTTAAGAAATTTTTTTCCCAAGTTTTATGGCTTTTGTTTCTGAAGATTTGGAGGTAGTGCTTCCTTCTCCTTCTTATCCCCATCTCCCACCCCACCCTAACCTCCAACAAGACCACACATCACCAGTGCTGCTGTACATCCATTAACACTTGGGAGAAAAATGGTCAGTTTTGTCTGATGTTGAGTTGATTATAGGTATGCACATTAATTTTTCTCTTTTTTGTGTGTTATTGTCCAGGTCTACGACTGCTGGGGATCGGTAGGAACCAGTACATTGACCTGATGAACCAGTGCCGCTCCACCAAAGTCAGTCCCCTTCAGACCATAGCTGTCTGTTGTTTGTGTCACTGTGATGTCTGAGTCCTCCACCAGTCACCTTCGAGGCACAGTTCTCTGTTGTTTGTGTCACTGTGATGTCTGAGTCCTCCACCAGTCACCTTCGAGGCACAGTTCTCTGTTGTTTGTGTCACTGTGATGTCTAAGTCCTCCACCAGTCACCTTCGAGGCACAGTTCTCTGTTGTTTGTGTCACTGTGATGTCTGAGTCCTCCACCAGTCACCTTCGAGGCACAGTTCTCTGTTGTTTGTGTCACTGTGATGTCTGAGTCCTCCACCAGTCACCTTCGAGGCACAGTTCTCTGTTGTTTGTGTCACTGTGATGTCTGAGTCCTCCACCAGTCACCTTCGAGGCACAGTTCTCTGTTGTTTGTGTCACTGTGATGTCTGAGTCCTCCACCAGTCACCTTCGAGGCACAGTTCTCTGTTGTTTGTGTCACTGTGATGTCTGAGTCCTCCACCAGTCACCTTCGAGGCACAGTTCTCTGTTGTTTGTGTCACTGTGATGTCTGAGTCCTCCACCAGTCACCTTCGAGGCACAGTTCTCTGTTGTTTGTGTCACTGTGATGTCTGAGTCCTCCACCAGTCACCTTCGAGGCACAGTTCTCTGTTGTTTGTGTCACTGTGATGTCTGAGTCCTCCACCAGTCGCCTTCGAGGCACAGTTCTCTGTTGTTTGTGTCACTGTGATGTCTGAGTCCTCCACCAGTCACCTTCGAGGCACAGTTCTCTGTTGTTTGTGTCACTGTGATGTCTGAGTCCTCCACCAGTCACCTTCGAGGCACAGTTCTCTGTTGTTTGTGTCACTGTGATGTCTGAGTCCTCCACCAGTCACCTTCGAGGCACAGTTCTCTGTTGTTTGTGTCACTGTGATGTCTGAGTCCTCCACCAGTCACCTTCGAGGCACAGTTCTCTGTTGTTTGTGTCACTGTGATGTCTGAGTCCTCCACCAGTCACCTTCGAGGCACAGTTCTCTGTTGTTTGTGTCACTGTGATGTCTGAGTCCTCCACCAGTCACCTTCGAGGCACAGTTCTCTGTTGTTTGTGTCACTGTGATGTCTGAGTCCTCCACCAGTCACCTTCGAGGCACAGTTCTCTGTTGTTTGTGTCACTGTGATGTCTGAGTCCTCCACCAGTCACCTTCGAGGCACAGTTCTCTGTTGTTTGTGTGACAGCTGTGTCTGTGTCCTCCACCAAAGTCAGTCACCATGAAGGCACAGTTTTCGATTGTTTGTGTCAGTGTGATGTCTGTATCCAGTATCTATGTCTGTCCCTTCAGGGCACAGTTGTCTGTTGCTTGTGTCTCCGCCGTGTCTGTGTCTGTAATCAAAGCCAGTCGCCTTACAAGGCACAATTGTCTGTTTTTTGTGTCACTGTTATGTCTGCGTTTTCTGAAGAAGTCCACACCCAAGGCAGAATTATTTGTGTCAGTGTAGCGTCTGTGTCCTTCATGAGTCGCTTCCAGTGCACAGTTGTTTGTGTCACTGTGACAGTGTGTTTACTATAGCAATCAGTTACCCTCAGGACATAGTTGTTTGTGTCACTGTGACAATGTGTTTACTATAGCAATCAGTTACCCTCAGGACATAGTTGTTTGTGTCACTGTGACATCTGTGTTTACCTTTACAATCAGTTACCCTCAGGACATAGTTGTTTGTGTCACTGTGACATCTGTGTTTACCTTTACAATCAGTTACCCTCAGGACATAGGTGTTTGTGTCACTGTGATGTCTCCGTCATTTACTGTTGGTCACCTCTAGGGCACAGTTGTTTGTTGTTTGTGTCACTGTTTTGTCTGTGTCTACCGTCAAAGTCAATTTCCTTCAGGGCACAGTTGTCTGTTGTTTGTATCACAGTGATGTCTGTGTCCTGCATCAGTCACCTTCAGGGCACAGTTGTCTGTTGTTTGTATCACTGTGATGTCTGTGTCCTGCATCAGTCCCCTTCAGGGCACAGTTGTCTGTTGTTTGTATCACTGTGATGTCTGTGTCCTGCATCAGTCCCCTTCAGAGCACAGTTGTCTGTTGTTTGTATCACTGTGATGTCTGTGTCCTGCATCAGTCACCTTCAGAGCACAGTTGTCTGTTGTTTGTATCACAGTGATGTCTGTGTCCTGCATCAGTCACCTTCAGACTACAGTTTGTTGTTTGTATCACTGTGATGTCTGTGTGCTGTATTGCATGCCTGTTTTGTGTTGTAAGACTAAGAGTATGACATTTTGTGTCATATAATGCATGTTTGTTTTGTGATGTGAGACTATATTACATGTGTTCCAGGTTTCTTGTCTGTTTAATGTTTTAAGATTGTAAATTTTGTTTTGTGTTTCATATCTGTTCTATGTTGCCATACTGTCAGATATGTTTATCTTTTCTCATGCCGGTTTTGTGTTGTGAGACCGTCGTCAGTGTCAGTGCTGTGTCACATTGTACGCGCCTGTCTGTGTAATCTGTTACTGGTTTTAATGCTTCCTTCAGTGGAGATGAAATCACATTTAACTTGTTATTCTGTTGCCACAGTCATGTTTGGAATGATGAGTAATTCATGTAGAGAATTGGGCAGAAAATCAGTACTTTATTCAGCAGTATTTTAGTCCTCAGTAAGTTTTCTCCACGTCTGTACTTTGCACATCTGTATCTGCAGCTGCTGCAAGCAAAGGCAGACTACTTGTGTTATGTGATAAGTTTAAGATAAATGACACTTGCTTAACTACCGGAATTGTGTCTGGCATACAAATTTCTTTGTGGAAGGGTCCACGTTTATGGCCTTGGTTTGACTCTGTCAGGGTCACCAGTATCAGGAAATTCTTGGGAGCTGTTGTTGGATGGACATGGTGGACCCTCCAGAGGGAGAGCTCGCTCAGTGCTGGCTCTGCAACTAAGCAATTATTGTCTTAATTAGGGGGCTTAGTGGGTGGTGTCCTGCATATGTAGAATTAGAACAGGCACCACCGAACACCACGAAGTGACCTGGCAGCAGTGCAGTGTCTCCTCTGGTGGGTTGCCTCTTGGTGATTTGCCATTGACTGCTCAGTGTGGATTGCGGTGCCAGGGCTGTGGCAGAATGGGCTGGTCTGTGGCTGTGGAGGGGGGGGTGGTGGTGGTCGCAGTGACCTTCGTGGATGCAGTGCCACTGAGGTGGTGCAGAGGATGGAACAGCCCCCCCCCCCCCCCCCCCCCCAATATTCATACTGAAAGGCGTTTTGGCTTGTTATTTTTTATGGATTTTTTTCCTACTGCGTGGCCAACCCTGTCCTCTCTGCTGTAACTCCCATGCTGTTCATTCCAGCTACCTAATAGACAGCCACACCGAGAGTATTCTGTCATAACCCAGCACCAACAATCAACATGGAACAATGAATTTCAGATCATGAAGGGTAACACAGAAATAATTTCTTAGAAATATATTGTAATTCTAGAATAGAACAGTCTGTGTCTGCAAGCAATATCACATTACTTTGAACACCATCAAGGCTGGTAATTATTTTCTTTGATAGGCTGAGAGATTAATCTTGAAGAAAAACAAAGTTTTGGTCAACTAATCATGCCAGTCGCAGTACAGCTGCCATTTGAAAGGAACCCATCCAAAGAGAACAAACAACGCTGTCATAGAGATGTATGATTGTACATATCCTTAGGACTGTAGTATGTGTAGACATTGGAGAAAAGAAGAAACTATACTCTCCCAAAAAAGAAACTTGACACCGGTATTTAATTTTTTTTATTGCCAAAATCGGATTTGATTCAAACAACAAATTATGACCCATGTACTAATTGATTACCAATGGACACGTGTTGAAAACATTTAACTCTATTGACTGAAAAGTAAACCAATCAGACAGTGGAAAAGACAGCAGGGTACACGAAATGTCAGTATCTGGTATGACCGCCATTGGCGTCAATCACTGCCTGGCATCGAGGACCCATCGACGCAATCAGGTTTGCAATCACACGTTGTGGAATGGTGTGCCACTCGTGCTGGAGTGCCTCAAGAAGCTCTGGGAGTGTCTGTGGTGGTGGGTTCCTCTGGCGCATGCGTCGATCCAGGACATCCCACAAATGTTCAATTGGATTCAGATCTGGGGAACAGGCAGGCCATGGCAGAGTTTGGACTTTGCTGGCATGCAGGAAATCAAGACAGACTCGAGCAGCATGCGGGCGAGCGTTGTCGTGCTGGAAAATTCCTCCATTGGTGTTCATGTGTGGGACAACATGAGGCTGCAGGATCTCATCCCTGTATTTGGCTCCTGTTAAATTCCCTGCCACATGCACGAGATTAGTCCTGCCATTGTGCCGTATTCCTCCCCATACCATGACACTACCACCACCAAAATGGTCCACTTGCTGAATGCAGTTAGGGGCAAAACGCTCTCCTTGACGTCGGTAAATTCGTGCACGCCATCAACCCATCTGAGGAGGAACCGTGACTCATCAGTGAACAAAACTGTTCTCCATCGTGCACGTGGCCACCCCACTCTGTATCGGCACCACTGAAGACGTGCTGCCATGTGACCTGCGTTCAGAATATTCCGTAGAACTGGTCGTCGAGCAAAAAGGCCGGCCTCCCTGAGACGATTGCGAACTGTTTGATCAGAAAATTCTTCGATGTCCCGGAATTTGGAGCGCTGTGGATGTTGCCGTTGTAGTGCGGTCTCGAAGGTGGCGCACACGGATGTAACGATCCTGGGTCGACCTGACCTCGGCCTGTCCCTCACACTGTGAGAGATGTTGTAACGGGTCCATAATGCAGCAATGGTCTGTCTGGACACACCAAAGTGCCTTGCCACGCCTTGCTGAGTGGCCCCTGCTTGCAAACGTCCAATTGCGCTATTGCGTTGAGCATCAGACAACCTTGGCATTCTTCTTTTGCCAGCAGTAGTGTTATGTGCATTGTTTGACCCATGGTTGCTTTGGATTTTTATACTCAACGGAAAGGCATGTCAGAATGCGAGTTACAGCTCACCACTGTGCACGTGAAAGGCAAAATGGGCAAAATTAGGAATTGATTGCCACATCAGCCAGACGGACATTTGGATGTTCAAAGCATGTGAGTTTGCAGGTTTAGCAAGTGCAGTGCAGTGGTTGCTTTACACAATACTGATATGACAATTTCACTACATCCCTTATTTTAATTACACATACTATACCGTGGCTCACTAATGCAATAAGCGGCAGCAATTTGCTATCCCTGCCTCGTATACAATAAAGTCCGTACGGACAACAAAACCCCTGAAAGGGCCTCGTGCCTTGCGCATGCTCAGAACCATCCTCTTTTCTCGGCAGCCATTTTTCCCTTAAGCCGCATGTACACGAGCAGCTAAGTATTTTTTGACTTTTCTCGCAATCGATCGATTGTTGTTGCTGTTCGTTGGTGTCCTTGCTTATGTTTTCACTTAAGGGAGAAACGTATGTGAAGCGATTGGGTGGTAAGGCGAGAATTAAGAAGGTTTCGTCTTTCGATTCCCGCATCTCGCCGGCAGGCTCTTTGTCTCTAGCCCCGCCAAAACCCCCTCTCCCTTCAGCGTCACTTTCTCCCGAGGGTTCACTTCAACTCAGCTGCGGTTCTGTTGTCGTGACAGCGAGCTATTTCTCGCAACCCACATTTTGTGGCGGTGATCGGCTCAGCTGCGGTTCTGCTGATCTCGCCCCTTTGCCCCATAACGGTGAGCGACTCAGCTGCGGTTCTGTCGCATCCGTTAGTGCATCCTGTGTTCAGTTCAGCTGCGGTTCTACTGCTCACAGTTCGATTCCCATGGCAGAATCGAAGATGCACGGGCCCTCTACGGAGGCGCCGGGCAATGAGGTAGACTATTCGTCACCCTCCCCCTCTCGCTCGGTAGGCGATCCAAGGGAAGCAACTCCTGCTCAAGGGCTTGAATCTCGTTCGCCCCGGTTGTTTCATTTCCCCCGCCTCACGTGTCTGCCTCTGCCTTTGGGCAGACCACCGGGGTGTCGCCCTCTTTTCCGAGCGCCCCTCAGGGGACCGGCGCATTAGGCCCCCCACTTTCCGGGTTGGGCAGCAGCCACACTCTCAGCCCCCCCTATCATGGGGTCAGGGCCCTTTGCCTTGGGCTCCATGGGCCCAATGGCAATATCCCCCGACCATGGGCTTTCCACAGCCCCTGCTCCGGGGTTTCCCTGGTGGGGGGGTTTTATCCCCAGCCCTCCACCAGTGCAGGCCTCCCCCTCCCGGGCCCCCCTTTCACCCCACCCGGGGGAAATGACCCCTTTCCCCCGGGTATGCCCGGGGGAAATCAGCCACCCCAGGCCATTTGGGGGCTTCCCCCGGCGCCCCCCTTCCCCAAGGGCGGCCCCCCCAATGGGTTTGGTGGATCGATCTGGTGGATTTGGTCAGGGGAAAAGAGGACCATTTCACCCGGTTTTTTCTTCCCCAGGACCGGGGGGTTTTTTGGGCCCTTCCCCTGGTTCCGGGTCGGTTGTCATCCCTCTAAGGGGTCAGACCCCCCTGCCCTTCGGCAGGGAACTCGCCCTGGGGATCTCGCCTTTGGGCAGTTGGCCCTCCTCTTTTCCCTAAAGGGTCGGTTATGGTGGCCGACTGCATGGGGGCCCCAAAAAAGGGGGTCAGGGCAGGGAAAGGCACAGGCCTCAGCCGGGTTTCTGTCCCTGACCCCCTTTTTGGGGTCCGTTTGTCTTTGGGGGAAATTTCCCTTAAGCCGAGGGTTTTCCATTTGCCAAGAAGGCCTTTTCTTGGCAAAAGTTAAATACCCCCAGAACCCATTTCCCCCTCTCCCAGGAGGCCTCCCCCTGGCCCGGGAGGGTCAAAATCCCCCGCTAGGCAGGTGTCCCTTCGGGGGGGACGCTGCCTTGCGGGGGGGGAAAGGGAGTTGGGGGAGGGGGGGGGGGGGTTTGGGGCTATCTCGTTATGGATTCTTTTCTAGGGGGACTAGTGTCTGCCCTTAAGGCCCCTGTTCAGTTCCCTTTCCCACCATCCCCCCAGTCCGGGGAAAACCAAAGTGCTGGGGGTAGCCTGTATTCAGTCAATGGTGAAGGGCTTTAAGTATTCGGCGGGGGCCCTTCGTTTGGCTCCATCGGGAAACTCAGTATAGCGGGAGGGTTGCGGCCCTTTTTTTGGCATCTTCTGTGCCCCGTTCTCCCTCTTTCCGCGCTTCCCTAAAAAAAGCCTTGCCATTTAAAGGGTCGGGTGTCTCTGTTAGGGAAAATCATTTTCGGGGTTTCCTTTAAGAGCCAGGCCGGATTAGGGCGTAAACCTGCCTTTTCAATAAGGCCCCCCTCCCCCCCCCCGGTTCAAATGAAAGGCCCCAAAGCGTTTTTTTCTCATCACCGGGTCCCTCTAAACCCCAAAGGGACGCGGGCTTTTGGGGCCCCCGGGGGCCCCCGAGGAAAGCAACCCAGCGGGGTGGGCCCTCCGGGGGGCCCGGCGGTCCAAAAGCCCCCACCCCTTCCGAGGGCCCCAAACCCCAATGACTTGCCCCCGCCTGGGTACTTCCCCAGGGCGGTCCTGGGGGGCAGTTTTTTTTTCCAGGCCCACCTCATTTGGCCGGGACCCGGTTCCCCGCAACCCCCTTTTGGGGCCCTTGGGCGGGTGACCCAGGTGGGGGTTTTTGTTTTCCTTTGGGGTGCATTTGAAAGGCTTCTCTCACCCCCTTTCCCCCCCCCCCTTTCGTCCCCCCTCGGGATTGGCGGCCTCTGGGCCCTTTAGCCCAAGGAGGTTTCCTTTCGTTTTTTTAGCCAAGGGAGCCCAGGGGAAAGCCTCTTCCTTTCCCTCTCGGGTTTTTTTATGGCCGCTTTTTTTTTTGGTTCCAAAGCTTCTGGAGGATGGGGGGCCGGTTCTAGTTCTCGCCCTTAAAACAGGTTTTTTATCGCCCTCCTTTTTCGGAGGGAAAACCCCCCGGTCAATCGCGATCCCATCCCTTTCCGGGTTTGGGGGGTTTTCCACGACTTGAAAGATGGTACTTCCATTCGTGATCCCCCCAAAAGGAAGGAAAGTACTCCGTTGGTGGAGAAGCCGCTTTTTTTCAGTTCGGGGCCTTCCCTTTGGATTTCCCCCAAAAGCCCCTTGGGTTTTACGAAGGGGGGCCGGGAACTTTTTTCTGCAGTTGGGAGAAAGGATCGTCGGAAGGCCTTCAGACGATTGGCTTTTTTTTCCCTACCCAGCACTCGGGTGCTCCCAGAAAGGGCCTACAGGTTTTAAGCCTCTGTCGCAGCGGGGAAAATTTGTTCGAACAAAGGGAAGTCCGATCTCACCCCTGGGCAGAAAGTTTCAGTTTTGGGCATGCCCTTTCCACCCCAAAGGGAAATGGCTGGTCTCCCCAAACCCCCCAGGGGCCTTGGTTCCCCCTCCAGCACCTTTTGGCCCCACCCCCTTTTTCCTTGGTTCAGGGGGCCCACCCGGGAAAGGTGGCCCCCTTTTGGGTTGATGGGCCCTTTGGGGCCCCCTTAGTCCCCCTGGAAGGGACTCCCCAAAGCGGTTTCAGCGCCTCTTTCCCCCAAGGTTGGTCTCAGGACTGCAGCTTTGGGCCCTTTCCCCGACCCTCTGGTCAGTGGGTTTAAAGTCTTCGGGGCCCAATTGGAAACCCCGTAGGTTAGTCGGGGAGTCCCCTCTCTCCCCTCCCCCCACAGGAGGGACCTGTTAGGGGAGGGTTTTCCCAAGCCCGGGGGTGGGGTGCCCCACGTCAGCTCTCGGGGGGGGTTTCCCGGGCCCAATGGCCCCCGGGAGAGGGGGGCCCGGGCTATAAATTCGGTTAGAGCTGGAACCCGTTTTTCCCCAACCCCTCAAGGGTTTCTTCCTTCCTGAAAGGAAAACCTTTTCCCCTTTAAAAAACCGACAACCGACTGGGCGTGTTATATCAAAAAAGCAGGGGGGGGGGGGGGGCGGTTCTCCCTTCCCTTTTGCCCTTTGGGGGGGAAACAGTTTCTTTTTGGGGGGAGACACAATCAATCCGGTTTCCCACCCCAAAAGGGGGGAAATTTTTCCAACTTTTCCGCGGACCCCCTAGCAGGTCGCACAGGGGGTTTTTCCCTCAGAATGGACTTCCATCGATCTAGAACCTCTCTGGCTGTATGGTTCAAACCACGGTAGCCCTTTTCGCCACCCGGTTCAAAAACCCGTCTCCAGTGTATGTCTCCCCAGTTTGGACCCCGGCGGGCGGGGGCGTGGACCCCGCCCCACCCCTTGGCCCGGGCCCTGACGGGCTATGCCTTTCCCCCGTTCCCCATTCGGGGAAAAAAGTTCTCCGAAAGGGCAAGGGAAGATGCAGCCCGTTTATTCTTGGGGGTCCACCCCTGGCCCGGCCCCAAAAAGCGGGGTTTTCCCCGGAACTGTTCCACCGGTTCACGTCCCTGTTTAACTGCTCGCCTTAAAGGCAAAAGTCCTGCTTAAAGCCGCGGTCAGGCTTTTCCACACGGCAACCCAAAAACGGGGCTGCATCTTCAGGGCCTGGCTACGGTGCGGGACGCGTTTGTTTGACGAGGGCCCCCCCAGCATTTAAAAGGGCCCCTTGGGGGGAACATGCCCACGGTCGGCACCCAAAGCGTTTAGTGTCCACGGGAAATTGGCTGGCTCTTTGGGGCCCCAAAGCACGCAGTATACCTCTTTCCCCTTTCAAGGGCCAAATTGGTGAAAACCTAGCCTTTTCTTTCATCGGAGAGAAAAATCTTTCCCCTCCTTGTTAAGGTTAACAGGGCGGTTTTTCCACCACTATCCCCCAGTTGGGGGCCCCCTTTTCGGGGAGACCTCTTCTGGGGGATTTGTCAGAGGAGGGCCCCTTTCAGGAGGCCCCATGCCCCCCCCGTATTCCCGGGGTGGGATCTTTTTTAGTCCTCTCCTCCCTCAGGCTTCCCCTTTTCGAGCCCATTTCCGGGGGGTGTTCTTGGGAAAATTTCCCTTTTCCTTTAAAACAGCCTTTCTTTGTTTCCCCGGCCCCCAGGGGGCGCTGCAGTGGGCCCGCCCCTTTGTGGCCTGGCTTTTGGGGGCGTCGCCTTCCCCAAACCGGGTGGCTCGATATCTCTTCGCCTCCCCGACTTTTTAGCGAAAAAAACCCGGGTTTCCAGGTTCTTTTCCCGACTATTCCCTTTTCCCCTCACTTTTATTCTCGCCCCGGGCGACGATGGGGCCGCACTCTCTGTCCCGGGGCGCGCTCTGAGGGAGTTTAGGGGAAAAGCACGGAAAACTTTCGTCCAAGCAGCGCCCAATGGTTTTTCTCTTACAAAAAAAGGTTATAAGGGGACAAAACAGGCGCTCTTCAATCTTCGTGGTGAGAGAAGTTTTAAAGCGGGTACGCGGACAGGAAAGGGGGTTTTTCTTTTTTCTACCTAGACCCCATGAGATTTGGGGGATGGGCGTTTTTGCTGGGGAGTAGCTATAAAGCCAGCATTTAGGTTGTGTTAGATTTCCGCTTTTTGGGGGGTCCCCTGGGACCTTCATCCAATTCTTCCTGCGCGACGTTTCTCGTTCGTGATGAGGGGGCTAGGGGCATCGGGATCGTGTGGTGATGCAACATCCATCTCCCCCACACGCTCCGGCTCTTTCTCGCCCTCCCAAAGGGGGGTAACCAGGTGAGCCCTCCTTCCAGGGAGTGCGACTCTGCATTAGTGAGCCAAAGGTATAGTTGTGTAAATTTTTAAAGGAAAAATTTTTTTTAAAATTTTGTTTAAACTAACTATTTTCCCCTTTTGGGTAAGCAGGGGACCCCCCCTAACCCCCCCGCCTTTCCCCGGTTCCCTCAGGGTTTTCAGTAGGGTTTAATATACCCCGAAAAAAAAGGTTTGGTTTTTGGGGCATGCGAAGGCACGGGGGCCCCTTTTAGGGGTTTTTTTTGTCCGTACGGACTTTAATTTTTTTACGGGCAGGGTTTGCAAAATTTTGCCGCTTTTGAAATTTGTGGCCACGGTAGTTTGTTAGTTAAATGTAATTTTAGAAAAAAAAATTTCCTTTTCACAAAAAAAACCCAAATTTTCAATAGTGTCAAGTTTTTTTTTTTGGGGAGTATATTTTAAATTTTTTTGTCTTTTTGTTGGAAATGATCAAAAAAGGGGAGATTTGCTTTTCCTTTCCTGAGTTTTAGATGGTGGGGCAGCTGTAGGAAAAGCTCAGAAATTTTTTTTTTTTCCCTCCCGGACACAGTAAACTAAATTTTAAAAAATTTTTAAATTTAAAAACAGTTTGTGAAAGGGGATATATGACTGTGTATAGAAAATGTAAAAATTTGAAGGCTTTTTGGAAACCTTTGTTTCTCGCCCGGTTTGAAAAAACTTTTCCCCCCTCATTAATAACACAGGGTGTGGTGTTAAAATAAGATAATGTTGTAGTTATAGCCCCGCCCAAAGGGAAAAGGGGCCAAAATCAGGGCTGTCACCCGTTTTTAAAAATCAACTCACCCGTATTTTTAAAAAAAAAAAAAAACCCCAAATTTCACCCCATCTCGTTAAAGGGCAAGGGTTTCAAACGCACCAGAAAATTTGTTAAAAAAAACTTTCTGCCCCTTAAAATTTTAAAACAGATGAAAAAATGTTTTAAACTCTCTCAAATAAATCAAGGATCACGTCGGCGGGAAAACCTGAACGGATCTTCAGGGGCTCCGCTGTAAAAATGTTTGTGTTTTCACATCGTGAAGTAACACAGTTTCAAAGTTGGCTTTTGCAAAGTTTACCCCTGGGACACTCGTTTAAATTTTCCCCACATCTTAGTTGTTAAAATTTGTTCATCCATCTGCTGTAAGTCATGACGTGGGTATGACCTTAGCAGATGTGTTGTAAAGGGTTTTATGGACACAGTTTACACCTTGATGAAACTGAAAAATATTTCCAACACAATAGTGGCACCTCTCTCCCTCCCTCCCTCCTCTCTCTCTCTCCTCTCTCTCTCCTCTCTCTCTCTCTCTCTCTCTCATCTCTCCTCTTCTCTCTCTCTCTCTCTCTTTTACACACAGCCACACATGCCCCACACAAACTGTCTCAGCAATCTGACATCATGTGAAAATAAGATGAATATATCTTTCACATAATGTACAGCCATCATCACCAAAAACATACAGTTGTTGCAGTCACTCATCAACAATTTTCAACAGTTTGTGTTGGCAGTGAGAATGTTTCATGCAACTACCAGCCATTGTGACCGTCCACTGGATTGATTCTGTCAGAAATATTCATGGTCCTTATCATTCAGTTACATGAACGAGTTGTTGTTAACGAGCTGTACTATTGTTTGACTTCCAGTCTCACTGGGCACATGATTATCATTGGGCTAACTTATGAATAATTCCACCCAGAGTGAACATTATTATGTTATGCACCGCTGTGAAATGTGCAGTTGGGGGCTAAGTTCTACATACTCCTCGTAGGCCACAGTTCTTTTCCTGTGTCAATACTTTAAGTTGTACAGTGCAAAAGGGTCTACGACGTGGCCATTAATGGAACAATTTTAATTGAGAGAAAAAAAGTTGTTATCAGGAAATGAAAATTGCAAGTTTAAACCAGGTTACTGTTCTTAAGACACCACTGTTTGTTGGTCTGAAAGGGGTCCATCATCTCCAGAAGTCAGTGTATGTTGTTTGGAGCAGTCTGTCATGTCATTGCATTCTATTTCACTTTCAGAAATTTTTCCGGAAGCGTCCAGTAAGGGAGTTGCTACCAGCTCAGCCAATAGAGGAAGTGTCCATCGACCCCTGGTGGATTGTACATATAGGTTACGTCACTGAGGATGATGTCAAGGTGTGTGTGTGTTGTGTGTGTGTGGTGTGTGTGTGTGTGTGATTGTGTATGCATATGTGGTCACTGTTTTTATGTATGTGTTTTACTTGTAGGTGTTTGTGGGAGTGGATGTTATGTTAAATGTTAAGTCTGGCCACACTTGGCAAAGCTGAAACTGCATTTTTTGACAAAATCAAAAAAAGTTTAAAAAGAAAGGGTGGGGATGGGGGGAGGGGAGCGTAGAGAGGTGGGATGGGGTGGCGTGGAGAGACTGTATGTTTGTTGTGTGCTGGATTGGAAGCAACATAATAACGGGACCACGCTGTCAAAGTGGAATGTTTGTGCCCCACGGCGCCGCAGGTACTCTCAGAGCAAGTGCATTAAGTTCGCTCAACGCTTTGCCTTTTGACCCCAGCTAGGCAGTAACCAGTCAGCCACCCACTTCCAGACGCGCTCAGCGAAGACGCTGTACTGCTGTGTGTGGTGTGTGGACGCTTCGATACCTGTGCAACATCATTAAGTTATATTTACTGTACAGTTGTTTTTAGACTATATTTCTGTGTGTCAGCAATAGCTCAGTGGAGTACTTGAGAATGTGACAAAACTGGCATTTCGATCAGCTCTGTGAGTACCATAATTAAGCATGTGTTTAAAACTTTCTGACAGAACTTTGCGACCGGCCTGCGCGTGCGTGCGTCGTTGGCTGATGTGCGCTTTTTAAAGCCGAAGTAGGTCAAACATTGGGAAAACATCTTTGTGAACGAAAAGTTGGCATTTGTAAAGGGGTCGTATTTACACACCGTTGTATACACACATATTTCTTCATTGTTGCTAATTTTTATATGTAATATGGTTGCATGTAGAGCAACGTAGGCCTAATTAAAGGGAAACGTAGAGGATAACATAATTACTACAAGCAAAATAACACTACTGATAACAGTAATGGTAGTAGGCCTAACAGTAATAAGTAAACAATTATCATAATTATAATAATACTTCATTTCCAATCACTACTACTATTTCTATCGGCAAATTCAAATTAAAGTGTGCTGTTGGTAGTACCATTAGGGTGTTTTTTATTTGTGTGTGTGTGTGTGTGTGTGTGTGTGTGTGTGTGTGCGTGTGTGTGTGTGTGTGTGTGTGTGTGTGTGTGTGTGTGTGTGTGTGTGTGAGAGGAGATGAGAGAGAGAGAGAGAGAGAGGGGGGGTGGCCGAAAGGATTATGGAACAAACGGTCATTCTCTCACTGTACATTTAGAACGTTTAAAGGTCTTGTGTAGACTGTGTGGGAAAAGGTCTAAGAGATTAAAGAAAGATAAAAGCAAATCAGTGGGGAACATGTTTGAGTGTTGCTTCTGAAATAAATGTAATCTTCAATGTGAATGTTCTGGAAGATAGGGAGGAAGTACATTCAAAAAATAGTCTGTGTGTTTTGTGCAAGAACTTTGAAAAATCTGATAAACTGCAAAAATTCAACTACAGCAAAGAGCCGTGCATTGGCAGAATTTGAAAAAGCCTCAAAATTATGGCACCTGTTTGACCCCAGTTTATCTGTCAGTCAGTGTGGCTATGCGCTCACTTTCAACAGCAGAGTAAAGGTGGGAGACCAGAGAAAAGATAAAGAAATCTGCCGTTCTCAAACAGTATTCCCAACCCGCAAAACGAAAGTGCCAATCAAACTCTGATCTTGATAGTGATATTTCATTTTCTGTCTCATCTGAAGCCACATCAACTCCGGCAAAAGTCCTAGAACTGTATCAGTGCAGACTGTCCCAGCTGGGATCAATGAAGCATTATCTCCAGTCAAAAAACAAGTTTCCTTTTGTGTCACATCTGATGCCAATCAACTGAACAAAATTTAAGTATATGTTTCCCAGCAGACTTTTGCAGATCATCCATTTCAGAGCGAGAGAGAGACAGGTATGAAAATTCATATACGTAAGATTTGTTGAAATGAAAAAGCATACATAAGTACTATCCCAATTGACACAAAATAATTTTGTACATAATCATCCTATAGAATGTAAGAGCATTATAATGTTACTTTCAAGTTGACTATGTTCACTGATACAAGTTGAATTGCATGTTGTAATGGGTGTATATAATAGTAGAATATTGACTTTATTTCCAAGATTATGCATATATTGATAAATATAGGTTTTAAAATTATTAATTAAGTGAGAGTAATACTGAACATCAACTATAGTTTTTGTTTTAGATTTTTTTAAAAAAAACCTTTTACTCCCCCAAAAAAAGAAATTTGAAAACCCAAAAATTTAATTTTTTTTCCCAAAACGGATTTGTTTCAAACAACAAAAATTAAACCCATTTTAAAATTGTTTCCCCAAGGGGAACACGGTTAAAAATTTTTTAAAATCAAATTGACTGAAAAGAAAACCCAAACAGACGGGGAAAAAGACGCGGGGTACACAAAATGGGTAAATTATCTGTTATGACCCCCCTTTGGCGTCAATCCCCTCCCTTGGAAAGGGAGGACCCTTTTCGACCCCAATAAATTTGAAATTTCACACGTTGTGGAAGGGTTTTCCCAATTTCGGGCGGGAAATGCCTCAAAAAAGCCTGGGAGTGTCTTTTGGTGGGGGTTTTCCACTGGCCCGCGTCAAACCGGGACATCCCAAAAAAATGTTAAAATTGGGGATCAGATCAGGGGAACAGGCGGGCCCCCTTGGGCAAAGTTTGGACTTTGCGGGGCCATGCGGGAAAATTAAAGACAGACTCAGAAAGATGCGGGGGGGAGCTTTGCTTTGAGGAAAAATTCCCCTTTGGGTTTCATGTGGGGGACAACATAAAGGTGCAGGATCCCACCCTGTTTTTGGCCCTTTTTTAAATTTTCCCTCCCACATGCACGAATTAGTCCGGGCCATTGTGCCGAAAATTCCCCCCCAAAATACCATGACACTACCCCCAACCAAAAATGGCCCATTTTGCTGAATCATTTTGGGGCAAAAACCCCTCCCCTTTTGACTCGAAAATTTCGTGCCCCCCAAATAAAAACCCTTTGAGGGGGAAACCGTGACCCCTTCAGTAACAAAAAAGTTCTCCATCGTGCCCGGGGCCCCCCACTCTGTTTCGGAAACCACTGAAGACGTGCTGCCAGTGACCGGGGTTTAAATATTCCGAAAAAACTTGTCGTCAGAAAAAAGGCCCCGGCCTCCCTGGCATTTGCGAACTTTTTTTGATCAAAAATTCTTCGATTTCCCGGAAATTTTGGAGCGCGTGGATGTTCCCGGTTGTAGTCCCGGCCCTCAAAGGGTGGCGCAAAACGGAGTAACAAACCGGGGTGACCTGCCCTCGGCCGCCCCTCACCCCTTGGAGAGTTTTGGGAAAGGGGCCCCAAAAATTGCGCAATGGCTTTTGGAAACACCCCAAAATTCCCTTGCCCGCCTTGCTGAGGGGCCCCCTGCTTGCAAACGTAAAATTTGCGCTTTTGGGTTTGAAAATCAAAACAACCTTGGAATCCTTTTTTTTGGCGGGCCCAGTAGATTAGGGCCCCTTTGTTTGCCCATGGGGCTTTGGTTTTTAATACTCAAGGGAAAAAGGCTTGCCAAAATTGCCCGGTTACACCCTCCCAAAGGGTGCACCGTGAAAGGAAAAAAGGGGAAAAAAATTAGGAATTTGATTCCCAACATCAGCCAGACGGCCCTTTTGGGTTCAAAGAAAGTGAGTTTGCAGGTTTAGCAAGTGCAGTGCAGGGTTTTGTTTTTAAAAAATTATGAAAAGGAAAATTTTTAAATACATCCCTTATTTTAATTACACATACATCCCGGGTCCAAAAGGAAATTTAAAGCGGCCCCAATTTTTGCTACCCCTGCCTCGTATCCCTTTAAAGTGTAAGGACAACCCAAAAACCCCCAAAAAGGGGCCCCGTGCCTTGGCCATGCTCAAACCACCCTTTTTTTCCCTTGGGCACCCTTTTTTTCCCCTTAAAGGGCCCCCATGTACCCCGAGCAGCAAACTATTTTTTGACTTTTCTGAAACCCGAACGATTTTTGTTGCTTTTCGTTGGTGTCCTTTGCTTATTTTTTCACTTAAGGGAAAAAAACGTATGTGAAGCGTTTGGGGGGGTAAGGCGGGGGTTTTTAAAAAAAGGTTTTGGGTCTTTCGTTTCCCGCATTCCCCGGCGGGTTTTTGTCTCTAGCCCCGCCAAAACCCCCTCTCCCTTCCCGGGTAAACTTTCTCCCGGGGGTTCCCTTCAACTCGCTGCGGTTTGTTGTCGTGCAGCGGCTATTTTCCCCTCCCCAACCCCATTTGTGGCGGTGATGGGGCCAGCTGCGGTTCTGCTGTTTCAGCCCCCTTTTGCCCCAAAACGGTGGGGGGATTTCGTGAGGGTTTCTGTCCCCACCCTTTTAGTGCCCCTGTTTTTCGGGCCCAGCTGGGGGTTTCAATGCTCCCCAGTTCGATTCCCATGGCGAATAAAAGGGAAAAAAGGGGCCCCTTTTCGGGGGCCCCCCCGGGGCAATGGGTAACAAATTCTCACCCCCCCCTCCGTTTCGGTGGGAACCAAAAAAAAGTTTCTCCGTCAAGGGCTTTAAAATCTCTTTTCGCCCCCGGGTTGTTTCATTTCCCCCCTCACGGTCTCCCCTCTCCCTTTTGGGGAAAAACCCCCGGGTGGGGGTCGCCCCTTTTCTGACGCCCTCAGGGACGGCGCTTTTTTTAAGGCCCCCCCATTTTGGGGGGTTGGGGGCCAGAAAGCCCACTCTAAGCCCCCCCCTTTCAGGGGGTGGGGCCCCTTTTGGGCCTTGGGTTTTCCAGGGGCCCCAATGGCAATACCCCCCCGCCATGGGTTTTCCCACAGCCCCCTGCTCCGGGTTTTTCCCTGGGGGCCGGGGGTTTTTACCCCCAAACCCCTCCCCCAGTGCGGGCCTCTCCCCCCCAGGCCCCCTCGGCCCACCCGGGGGGACTGATCCCCCCGGGTATGTCGGGGGGGGAATTTCAGCCCCCCCGGGGCCCTCTGGGCCTCCCCCGCGAAACCCCGGCTTCCCCAAGGCGGCCCCCCCAATGGTTTGGGGAATCCGATTTGGGGGGTTTCCCTGTCAGAGGAGGACCATACCCCCGGCCCTTAAACCCTTTTCCAGGCCCTGGGGGAATTTTCTTTCCCCCCCGGGTTTCCCGGGCGTCGGTGTAAACCTCTGGGGGAGGTCAGACCCCCTTTCCCCCCTTTGGGAAAAACGGAACCCCCGCCCTGGGATCTGCCCAGGGGCAGCTGGGCCCTCCCTCTCCCAAAAAAGGGGGGTTTTTGGTCCCCGACTGCATAGGGGGGCCCCAAAAATAAGAGTCGGGGGCACGGAGGCACGGGCCCTCATGCCTGGTTTTTTCCCTAAATTTCCCCCTAGTGCGTTTGTGCGGGAAGTTCCTTAAGCAGAGGGGGCCCCTTTTCCCCAATTGCCAAAAAGGGGCCTTTTTGGAAAATGATACAATCCAGAACCCAAATCCCCCCCCTTTTCCCAGGAGGACCTCCCCTTTGGTCCAGGAGAGGTCTTAAAACAAACGCAAAGGCAGGTGTCCCTCTCGGAGCGCTGCCTTGCGGGAGTGGGAAGGTCGGGCGGGGGGGTTTTTTGGGGGCTACCCCCTTTTAAAGGATTTTTTTCCTAGGGGACTAGTGTTCCCCTTAAGGGAAACCTTTGTTTCAGATTCCTTCACCACCGCCAGCCCGCGGCCCAAGCGCTGTGGTAGCCTTTTATTCGTCAATCCCCTTGAAGGGTTTAAAGTATTCGGCTGGGGCCTTCGCTAGGTTTCCACCCTGAACTCATACTAGCGAGGGAGTTCCCGGCCCTTTTGGCATCTTCTGTGACCCCGTTCCCCCCCCTTGGGCCCCGCCCTTCCCTCAGACCTTGCCAGTAAATTTTCAGGGTCCTTTTGGGGAAATTAAATTTCCGGTAACCATTAAGCCAGCCCAAATTTACCGTGACCACGTTTTCAATCACCCCCCCCCTCCCCCCCCCCGGGGGTTCAAAACCCCAAGGGCCGCCAGGTTTTTCCCTAAATCACCCGGGTCCCCCCAACCCCCAAGGGCGGGGGCCCTTTTTGGGAAACCCCGGGAAACCCAAGGGCCCAAGCACCCAGCGGGGGGGCCCGGACCCCGCCCCTGGGCCGGGGGGTTTCCAAAGCCCCCACGCCCCAACGGCCCACCCCAATGCTTGGGCCCCCAAAACCTGGGTATTTTTCAACCCCGGGCCCCGGTCCGTTGGTAAGTCTGCCGGGCCCCTCAGTGAAGGGGAGGCTTCCCGCAACCCCTGGGTTGGGGGTGATAAGGTCGGGTTTTTTTCTTCCTTGGGGTGCGGAGGGCCCTCTCACCCCTTTTTCCCCCCCCCCCTTTCGTTCCCCTCCCGGGATAGGGGGCCCTTTCTTCAGGCCTTAGACCAGGAGGTCCTTTCGTTTTAAGCCAAGGGGAGCCACAGAGGAATTCCTCTTCCTTTCCCCCCGGGGTTTTTTTAATGGCCCATTTTTTGGGGGTTCCCAAAGCTTCTGGGGGATGGGACCGGTTTTTAAAACTCTCGCCCTTAAACGGTTTTTCTTATCCCCCCTTTTTTTCGGAGGGAAAACCCCCATGTAAACCGCGATGCCAGGCACCCCGGGGACTGGGGGGTATCCATCGTTTTTAAAGTTGCGTACTTCCATTCTTGATCCACCCAAGGGACAGGAAAGAAACCTCCGTTTCGGGGGAGAAAACCGCTTTTTTTAAGTCAGGGCTTTTCCCCTTTGGACAAGCCCCACCCCCGGGGTTTTTCCCAAAAAAACGAAGGTGGCTCGGGAAATTTTGCTTGCACGTTCGGGGAAAAAAATGGAATTGTCTAAAGGCCCTGTCTAGACGTTTGGCTTCTTCTTGCCTCATCCACACTCGTGATCCCCAGCAAGCCCTACGGGTTTTTAAGGGCCCTCTGTCAGCACCCGGGGTTTTGGTTCGAAAAGGGGGAAAAGCCCGACCCTCATCCTGCGCAAAAAGTTTCAGTTTGGGGGCATGCCCTTTCCCCACACCCCGCCCGGGCCTGGTCTCCCCAAACCCCCCCCCGCGCCGGGTTCGCCTCCAGAAACCTCTTGGCCCACCCCTTTTCCTTGGATCGGGCCCCGGGCCAAACCCGGGCCTCTAATTATGGGTCGATGGAGCCCTTGGGCCCCCTTATTTCCCCCAGGACGCCCAGCAAAAACAGGGGGGTTTAAAGCGCCTTTTTCGCAAGCGTTGGTACCGGGAACTGAAAGGTGGGCCTTTTCCGATCCCTCTCGGCCCAGTGGTTCACCCCTTCGGGGGTTTTCCAATGGCACCCCCCGTCCGGGTTTTCCCCAGGGTTCCCCACCCTCCCCCCCCTCCTCCCAGGGGGAACCTGTTCACGGACCCCGTCCCAGTCCCGGGTGGGGTTCCCCAAAAGTCAACCCCTTGACGGTTTCCCCGGGAGGAAAAGGTCCCCGGAGGGGGGGGCCCTGGCTTTTCAATGGGCTAAGCGGGAAAGCCGTTTTTGAAGCCCTCAAGGGGGTTTTCCCCCTTTCCCAAAAAAAGGGAAAAAACAAAATTCTCCCAACCCCGGAACAACACGACTGGGGCGTTTTTATTTCAAAAAAAGCAGGGGGGGGGGGGGCCGGCGTTCTACTCCCTTTGTCCCTGGGGGGGGAAAACAGCTTTTTTTTGGGAGGAGACACAATCAATCCGGATCCCACCAAAAATTGTTCCGGGGAAAAACAACTTTCCGCGGCCCATCCCTGCAGGTCGCCTGGTTCTTCCCCTAGAAGGGCTCTCGCCCCACCGACCAAAAACCACTCTGGACTGAATGGTTCAAAACGGGTTTAGCCCCCTTTCGCCCCCCCTTCCGGTTCAAAAAAACCTTCCCAGTTTGTATGTCCCCCCCCCTTTTTGGCCGGACCCCGGAAAGCGTGGGCGTGGGCCCCCTTTGTCACCCCCTTGGTCCGGCCTGGGGGCTATCCCTTTTTCCCCCCGTTCCCCTTTTCCTGGGAAAAGTTCTACCCCAAGGAAAGGGGAAAGTTTCAGCCACGTTATTCTTGGGGCCCCCCGGGGGCCGGGCCCTACCCTTTTTTTCCCCGGAACTTTTACCCCTTTCCTCCGTGCCCCGATACTGCCGCCTTAAAGGGCCCAAAAGTCCCCTCCCTTAAAGCCGCGGTCAGGAAATTTCCACACGGCAACCCCAAAAGTGCTGCTTTCTTCACGAAGGCCCGTGGGGGAGGGCGCGCCCGCACGGGCGCCTCCCCAGCGAAAGGGCCTTGGGAACATGCCCCAGGTCAGGCCCCAAAGGTCTTTGGTCCCCGGGAAAGGGGCGGGCTCCTTTTGGGCTCCCCCACCCCGTATCACCTCTTTTCCCTTCTAAAACCCCAATTGGGGGAAACAACCTACCCTTTTCTTTCATCGGAGAAAAATCTTTCAGCCTCCCTGTTAAGGTTTCACGGGGGCGGTATTTCCCCCACTACCCGGGCCAGTTAGGGGCCCCCCCTTTCCCGGGGACGCCCCTCTTTGGGGATCTGGCCCAGAGGAGCCGGCCCTAAAGGAGGCCCGATCCCCCCTCCGTATTCCGGCGTGGGTTTCTTTTTTAGTCCTCTCCCCCCTCGGGGCTTCCCCCTTTGAGCCCACCCGGGAAATTTTTCCCTCTAAAATTCCCTTTTTCCCTTTTAAAAGCCTTTTTTTCTTTTCCTTTTTGGCCTCGGGGAGGCGCGCAGTAAAAGCCCCACCCCTTTTTGGGGCCCGGGCGGGGGGACGTCGCCCCCCCCAAACCGGGTTTGGTTTCGAAAACTCTCGCCTCCCTCCCAGATTTTTAGGGGGAAAAAACCAGTTGCCAGGTTCTTTTCCCCGACTATCTCCATTTTTCCCTCTTTTAACATCTATTTCCCCCCCGGACGACGAACCGCACTCACGCCCGGGTGCCCCGCTCTGGGGGAATAGGAAACGCCGAAATTTTTCTCGCTCCAACACGCCACCTGTTTCCTCTTACAAAAAAAGGTTTTAAGGAGGCTCGGGCCTCTTAATCCTCGGGGCCTAAAAAGTCTTTAAAAGTCCCTTTTACGCGGGGGGAACCTAAAGGGGATTTGGCTGTTTTCTCCCTAGACCCCCATGAGTTTTGGGCATGGGGTTTTTTGCTGGCATAGCTAAAAAATTCCCAAGCATTCAAGGTTTTTAAACCCGAATTTTGGCGTTCCCCGGGCCCCTTAAATAAAATTCTACCTGCCGACGTTTCTCTTTCCGCGTGTTGAGGGTCTAGGGGCAATCGAATCAGCTGTGGTGAGGCAACACCCAAACTCCCCCCAACCCCCCTCGGCTCTTCCCCGCCCCTCCAGGCGGGAAAACCGGGTGACCCCTCCTTCCGGTATGCGAAACCTGAATTAGTGACCCCAAACGGTTATATGTTAATTAAAAAAAAAATTTTTATTCAAAAATTTTCGTTTAATCAAACCAAACCCAACCCGTGCCACGCAGAACCCTCCCTTCCCCCGGCCTTCCGGGTTTCCCCTCAGGATTTTCAGCCCAAGGGTTTTTTATCCCTCGAAAAGGGAGGGTTTTCTGACTTTCCCAAAGGCACGAGGCCCTTTCAGGGTTTTGTTGCCCGAAGGAAATTTTTTTGTATACGGGGGCCCGGGGGGATGAAAATTTTTCGCCCTTATTGCTTTAGTGGCCAGGGTTTAATTTTAAAAAAATTTAAATGAAAATTTAAAATTTAAAATTTTCCCCTTTTCAAAAAAAAAACCCAAAATTTAAAATTTTTGTCAATTTTTTTTTTTTTGGAGGGGTTTATTTTAGTTTTTTTGTTTTTTAAAGTTAAAATGATAAAAAGAAGAGATTTGTTTTTCCATTCCTGGTTATGGGTTTGGTTTTGAGCTGAAGAAAATGCATCGGGGTTTTTTTTTGTCTTCCCTCAAAAACAGTAAAAGGGAGTTTTTAAAATTTTTAAATTTTAAAAAACATTGTGAGGGTTTATATGCTGGTAAAAAAAATTGTAAAATTTGAAGCTTTGGAACCTCGTTTTTCCCCCGCAGTCGAACAATTTCCCCCTGTCAAAACCAAAAAAGATGCTGGAAAGATAAGAAAATTTTGCTAGTTATACCCCCAGCAAAGGGCACATTCAGGGCTGTCACCCCCTTTAAAACCCAAACTCCCCAGTAAATTTAAAAAAAAAAACCCAATTTTCACAAATCTTTTAAAATGACTTCGCCCTACAAACGCACCAAAAACTTTGTTAAAAATCTTTCTGCCGAAAAAATTTTAAAATCAGATGAAAAATTTTTAACCCTCTCTAAAAAACTAAAGGGATAAAAGTCGGGCGGGAACACCCCAGAACGGGATCTTAAATGGCCCCCCCTTGAAAAATGTTTGTGTCTCACACGGAAAGTAACCAGATGCACAATCTGACACCCTGCAAAGGTTTAAAACCCATGGGGGAACACCGTCAAAAATTTCCCCATCTTAGTTTTTAAATTCGTTTTTCCATTGCTGTAAGTAATGCCATGGGGTAAGGGACACTTAGCAGTTGTGTTTTTGGTTATATGGAAAAAATTTCCCCAGATAAAAACTAAACTATTCAACCCCAATTTGGCACCTCCCCCTCCCTCCCCCCCTACTCACTCTCCTCTTTTCTCCTAACCCTCTTCTCTCCCCTCTTCTCTCCTCTCCCCCCTTCTCTCTCTCTCTCTTTTCTTTTTACACACAGCCACACATGAACCAAAATGTCTCGGGAAAATCTGACATCAGGGGAAAAATAAGATAAAATTATTTTTTTCTTTTTAATTCACCATCAACACCCAAAAATACAGTTGTTGCATTTAAAACCTTAAAACAATTTCAAAATTTTTTTTGGGGCAGGAAAATTTTTAATGCAACTACCACCCAAAATTGTGGAACCGCCCAAAGGGATTGTTCTGCCCTAAAATTTAAAGGGTTCCCTTATCTTTCCGGGTTAAACATGAACTTTTTTTGGTTGTTAAACGAGCTGAAACTATTTTTTTAAATTTCCATTTCCCCACGGGCAAAAGTTTATCATTGGGCAAAAACTTTATGAAAAATTTCCCCCCAGAGTGAACATTTTTAAATTTATGCACCCTGTGAAAATGGTTTTGGGGGGGCAAAGTTCTCAAAATTCCCCCCGTGGGCCCCACAGTTTTTTCCGTTCAATACTTTAAGTTGTCGTGCAAAAGGGTCTACAAAGTGGCCTTTAATTGGAAAAATTTTTTAATTGAGGGGAAAAAAAAAGTTGTTATCAGGAAAGAAAATTGCAATTTAAAAAACCGGGTTACTGTTCTTAAGACACCACTGTTTTTTTGGTTTTAAAAAGGGGTCCTTCTTCCTCCAAAAGGGCCCAGTGTTTTTTTTGGGGCCTTCTGTAATGTCATTGCTTTCCAATTTTAATTTTCCCAAAAATTTTTCCCGGAAAGCGTCCATTTAAGGAGATGCAAAACAAGGGTTCACCCCAATAGAGGAATGTCCTTTGGGAACCCCCCTGGTGGATTGTACTTTTGGTTACGTCCCCGGGGGATGATTCAAGGGGGGTGTGTGTTGTGTTTTGTGTTGTTTGTGTGTGTGATTGTGAAAGCATATGTGGCACTTTTTTTATGTATGTGTTTAAATTTGTAGGGGGTTGGGGGGAGTGGTTTTTAAATTTTTAAATTTAAGTCTGGCCAAAACTTGGAAAAGGGCTGAACTGCATTTTTTGAAAAAATTTAAAAAAAATTTTAAAAAGAAAGGGTGGGGAAAGGGGGGAGGGGGGGGCGTTTGAGAGGGGGGGATGGGGTGGCGTTTGGGTACTGTATGTTTGTTTGTGCTGGATTGGAAAAAACAAAAATTTAAAAACCCACGCCAAAGTGGAAAGTTTTTTGCCCCACGGGCCCCAGGTCCCCTCAGAGCAAGTGATTAAGTTCGCCCAAAACCTTTTCCTTTTGACCCCAGCAAGGGAGAAACCTTTAAACCACCCACTTCCAGACGCCTCAGCGAAGACGCTGTAAATGCTTGTTGGTGTTTTGGGCGCTTGTACCTGAGCAACATCAATTTTTTTAATTTACTGAAAATTGTTTTTTAGAAATTAAAAATTTTGGGCAGCAATAGTTTAGGGGTACTTGAGAATTTTGACAAAAACTGGCATTTTGATCCGCTTTTGTGAGTAAAAAAAAAAATTTTAAGAAAGGGGTTTTAAAACTTTCTGAAGAAAAATTTCGACCGGGGCCCGGCGGGGTGCGGGCGTTTGGTAATGTGCGCTTTAAGCCGAAGTTGGTTTAAACAATTTGGAAAAATTTTGTGAACGAAAAATTGGGGAAATTTTTAAAGGGGCGTTTTTACCACCGTTGGTATACACACATTTTTTTCTTTATTGTGTACATTTTTTTATGGACGGTTTTCATGAGAGCAACGAAAGGGCCCAATTAAAAGGGAACCGTTTGAGGATAAATAATTTTCTACAAGCAAAATAAAACTACTGTAACAGTAATGGGAGTAGGCCTAAAAGTAATAATTAAAACCAAATTTTCATAATTTAAAAAACTCATTTCCAAAACACTTCCCCTATTTCTATCGGCAAATTTTAAATTAAAAATGTGCCGGGTTGGGAGTTTCCCCTTTGGGTGTTTTTTTTTTAGGGGTGGTGTGTGTATTGTGTTTTGGTGGTGTGGGTGGTGGGGGTGTGTGTGTGTGTGTGGGTGTGTGTGTTAAGGGTGTGTGAAGTGTGTGAGAGGAGGGGAAGGGGGGAGGAGGAGGAGGGGGGTGGCCCAAAGGAAATTTTGGAACAAAACGGTCCCTTCTCCCCTGTTCAATTTTTTAAAAATTTTTTTAAAAGGGCTTGTGAAAACTGTTGGGGGAAAAGGTCTAAGAGATTTAAAAAAAGAAAAAAAAAAACAAATTTTTGGGAACATGTTTGGTGTTGCTTTTGAAAAAAATGTAATCTTCAATGTGAATGTTCTGGGGAAAAAATGGGGGGAATACCCTTCAAAAATAGTCCCGTGGGGGTTTTTTTGCAAGAACTTTTTAAAAAAGATAAACCCGCAAAAATTCAAAAAACAGCAAAGTCCCCTTTTCAATTTGGGAGAATTTGAAAAGCCTCAAAAAATTTTGGCACCTTTTTGACCCCCGTTTTTTGCATTTTGTGTGCCTTACGCTCCTTTAAAAAGCCGAGTAAAGGGGGGAGACCCGAGAAAAAAATAAAAAAATCCTTTTCCCTTCTCAAAAAAGTATTCCCCACCCGCAAAAGAAAGTTCCAATCAAACTTGATCTTGATAGTTATATTTTATTTTCTTTTCTCATCTGAAGCCCCTTTAACTCCCAAAAGTCCCTTGAAGGGGTTTGTGCAGTCTGGACCCAGAGGATTTAATTTAACAAAAACTCCATTTTAAAAACAAGTTTCCTTTTTTGTCCCAAACGATGCCACATCAACTGAACAAAATTCTAAGGGTTTTTGTTTCCCACAAATTTTTCAGGGTTCCATTTTAGAGCGGGGAGAGAGACAGGTAAGAAAAATTAAAATTTTCGAAATTTTTGTTGAAATTTTAAAAAGTTTTAAAAAGTACTATCCCAATTTGACACAAAAAAATTATGTCATAATCAACCTTTAAAAAATGTTTGAGCATTAAAAAGTTACTTTCAAGTTGACATATTTCACTGATTTCAAATTGAATTGCAAGTTTTGTAATGGGGTATTAATAAACAAAAAAATATTGACCTTTATTTTTTCCCAAAATTTTGTTTTTATTGGGTAAATTTTAGGTTTTAAAAATTTTTACTTTTAAATGAGAGTAATTTCCCGAAAAATCAAATATATTTTGTTTTAGATTTTTTTTTCAAACGGGAAAAATTTTAAATTTTATTTTTTAAAGTGTGGGGGTGGGGGCCGGGGTGGGGGGGGGGCGTTTGAGAGAGGGGAGGGGGCAACACAAAAGCCCTGTCATTACAATCTTCTGTAACACAAGCCCGATCTGAGTTTTGGACACACCGAGACATGTGCAGACAAGACAGTTTGGGGTTGTGTTAAAAGGGGATAGTGAACCCGTTTTTGTGATGAGAAGTGGATATTGACACAGAACCATGGGTTTTAACCCTCGTGAGTAAAAATGTGGGGTGTGTGGTTTTGTGCGTGCCGGAAATTTCGTGCCCGGGGAGCGGGGGTTGGGGTGTGTGCTTTTGGTTTTTGTGTGTGTGTGTGTGTGTTTTGTGTTTGTTTTTGTCTGTGTCTGTGGGGTGTGTGTGAGTCAGGGTGTGTTGTGTGTGTGTGTGTGTGAACTGTTTTGGGGTTTTGTTTAAAACATTCCTGCACGCAGTTTCAAATTTAGCCTTTTCCCCTCTCTCTCTCTCCCCCTCTCTTTTCTCCTCTCTCTCCTTCCCTCTCTCTCCCCTCTCTCTCTCCTCTCTTCCTCCCCCCCCTCTTCCCCTCTCTGCCCCTTCTCTTCCCCTCCCTCCCTTTCCCCCCCCCCCCCCATTTTGAAACCGTGTTGGGGTATATGTTGTGGTGGTGTTTTGTGTGGGGTGTGTGTGGTGTGTTTTGTGGTGTGATATCTGTTTTGTTTTTTGTGAGTCATGCATTTACGTCGTTTCAGTTTAGAAATTTTCCTCTCTCTTCTCTCCTCTCCTCTCTCTCTCTCCCGCCTCCCGACTTCGGAAGCCGTTTTCCGTTTTATATGTTAAATTTTTTGTTTTGTGTGTGTGGGTGGGGTTTTGTGTGTGTGTGTGTGTGTGTTGTGGGGAGAGAGAGAGAGAGAGTGGTGTGTTGTGTGGTTTTTGTGTGGGGGATGTGAGAGAGAAGAGGGGAGAAAAGAGAGGAGAGAAGAGTGTGTGTGGGTGTGTGTGGAGAGAGAGAGAGAGAGAGAGAGGGGGGGCTTTTTCAGTTTTGAGGCAACAAATTTTCATGTGAAACATTTTCTTTTCCCGACATGCTTTTTTTTTGGTTTTTTTAAAGTACAAAGCAACGGGCAAAACAAGTTTTTCATTTTAAAGTTTTTTATTAATCATCCCCTCCCACCTCCCCTCTCCTCCCCCCTCTCTCTTCGTAAGCTTTTTTTGATTTTGTGGGGTCCCAAAAATATCCGTGAAAGTCTGTTTTTTTTTTGTATGTATTCCAAACAAATCAAACCTCCCCAAAACCCCCCCCCTCCGGGGGGGAAAGAATTGTCGTGGGCGGGGGGTTTGCGTGGGCCAGTGATCCCCAAAGGCCCCGCGGCGGGGGCCTTAATAAAAAAATTTGGGGATAGGCTGTTTTTTTTTTATAATCCTTTAGGCCCAGGGGGTTTCCAAGGAAAGCGTTTGGGCCCAAGCTTAAATGGTAAGGGGGGGGGGGGGGTTTTTTTTTTGCCCCTGGTAGGGCCCTTTCCCCTGTCGAAGGCCTTTGGGGGAGGGGTCCTGTAAGAGTAAACCCCCCTTTCTCCTTTTCTTGTTTTTGCCTCCCTTAAATTGGCCCTTTTTTATCTTGGGCTCCCCCCAAGTATTTTTTCCACCCATCCTTTTTTTTTTCTGTGGGTTTCCCTTTAAATCCCGCCCCGGGTTTTCCGTGGGGGTGCGAACCCTTTTTCGGGGGGAATGAGTTTCCCGGTGATTGAGGGGCCAGCGCTCTCAACAAAAAAAATTTGGGGTCGGAAAACCCCTCCTAGACAGGGAAATACCTTTGGCCCGGGGGTACAAAACGGCTCCCCTTCCCTTTGGGGGTTTGGGCAAGACGGGCAGTTTCCCCCGTGGCCAAGTAAACCCTGCAGGCTCAGCTCTTTTTGTTTCCCGGGGGGTTGACATGATCAGGGGGGAGGGGTTGGTTTCTTCTGTTGTCCCTATGTCCCCCGAAGCCCCCGGGGAAAGGGTCAAGACAATTTGGGTTTTTTTGGCCCTTTGGGCCCCCTTTGTTGGACTCCAAAGGGGGGTGGGGGAAGGGAGGGAAAAGAAACACAAAAATTTTACTCAATATGGCTTTTTCAAAAATATCCCCCAAAAAAGAGGAAGGCCCGCATCCCCTATTTCAGGGATTTTTATAGTGACCGCGAATTTGGTTTTGGAGGTTTTGACAGAAGAACAGGTTTTTGGGCTTCCTGGTCCCTTTTTGGAAGGAATTTAGCAAAAAAAGACCCCTTTTAGCTTTGAGCCCTTTTGCTATCCAAAAGGGGTTTTTTGGGGAAAAGCAGGGGACCCTCGGTTTCCCTCAAAGGTTGGGAACGGCCGTTTCTCATTCAAATGCAAATCGCAAAAAAAATCAAACAGCTGCTGAAAGCAAACGAAAATTTTTGGACAGGGAGATCAGGGTAACTCCCCACAAACAATTAAAAACCCTCCAAAAAGGGGTTTATTCGCTGCAGGGGAATTTTCAGGGGGTTTTAAGGGAGGATTCAAAACGGAGCGGCATCCCAGGGGTGTGACGGAGGTACGCAAGGGGGGACTGTTAAAAAGGGGGGCAGAAAGGTGGCCCCAAAAACCCTCTTCTGACTTTTTTCAACCCTTGCCCGCCTCCGGGCCCTCAAAAATCGGGGTAAATGATTGTCCGGGTTTTTGTTGTACGTTTCCCTCCCCGTTTAGGTGCTTTTCCCGGCCCAAAAAGTTTGGCCATGTCAGAGACCGTTTTTCTGGGGAGGAGGGGTGTGGTATTTGCTGCGCAACCCATGATTTTGGGGCCCTGAAAAATTTCCCGGGCCCCTTGTGCAAAAATGCGGTTTGGGGCCCAAAACCCCCCCTTTAACATTGTCCTTTTGGATTCAGGGAAACTGCCCAAAACAAAGGGTTAAGACAAAAAAAGAAAAACTCCTTTTTTTAAGCCCGCAAGCAGGTTTTGGGGGTCATCCCGCCCGCTTTTTCGTATGTTTGGGCCAAAAAAGTTTTTCAAAAGTTCCAATCGGTCAGTCTGCTGTCAGAATTTAAAATTTTTCGTTTCGAAGCAGTTTTCAAGGGGAAAAATGTCAGCTTGGGTGGAAGCAGGTTTCCCCCCCCTTCCAAAACCCAAAATGACCGCCCCCGGGAAAGGGAAAAAAATCCGCCCCCCCCAGATGCCCCGCCGTCTACAACAAACTGCTGCTGGGGGATTTAAAAAAAAACCCCCCCTCCCCCGAAACCCCCCTGTCCCGGCCCCTGCGGGGCAAGGGGTTTTAACCAAATGTGGAGATGGTTTAGTTTAAAGGGAAAAAAAACCCCCCACCCTCCCCCCAAAAAAAAACCTACTTCAAATGTTTGGGAAGTCTGCCAGCAGGTCTGCAGGGTATCCCCTTGAAAATTTTGCCAAAAAATTTAAAGCTTTTTCAGCAGATGTAGGGGGGAGATGACCCGAACCCCTCTCCTTTTTGCCCCCCTGCAAAATGGTTAAAAAAAATATTCCCCTTGGAAAACCGTGGTTCAAATTCCAAACCCCGGGGGATCAGGGATCTTCTGTGTCAGGCTCCCAAAAAACCTTTCCCCGGGGGTCTTCAAGAAAATCAAAATTTAAAACCCCGAAAACCTTTACTTTTTTGGTTTAATATTCTTTCGAAAAACCCGCAAAACCAATTTAAACCTGGGGTGTGGGATGTTTTTTCCCTCCTTCAAAACTTTGGGTTTTTTAGTCCTGGCCTCTGTCTTTCCTCCCCTTTTGGCGTAGCTGCGAAAAGCACTCTCCACCAAAAACTGTTTACAATTGTTCCTTTTTTTCTCACCCCGGGCCCCGGTTTTTAGTATGGGCCTTTTCAGTCTGAAAGGGGGGAAATCCCTCGACCAATTTTGTGTTTGGGGGACTTTAAAAAGGTCACAACCCATTGGGTTGTTTGGTTTTGTATTTCCGGGCTGTGATTGGGTTTTCCTTTGGGTTTTTTTGGTTTGGGGGTTTTTCGAAGGGACTGAACTTGGAAACCACCCTTTACATTTTTCATTTGGGGGTTTGTTTTTCGGGGTTTTTGACCCCTCGCTGGTTGGACCCATGAGTGGTTTTGTCCTTTACGATCCCGCACGGAAGGGAAAAAAATTTTCCCCGTTTCCCTTTTACAACCGGTTAACTGAAAAAAGTAATTTTCTCTCAGCATCTCAAATTTTAAAAAAAAAAACGGGGTCAAAAGCCGCCACGTTTCAAAAAGTTCCGGACCCTGATTTTTTTTTAGAGTCCAGAAACCCCGCATAAACTCTCAAACACTTTTAACAAAAAAGCCCAAAGCCGTATTTTTCCCGGGCTTCCGTAAAATTCAAATGCCCAAAAAAGCCCGGTTCGATTCGAATGGGCCCAAAAAATTTCAAAATTTAAAAAAGGGGCTAAACGTTGGTATAAACCCAAAGACCCCTTTGGGGCCCCAACGCTCGGCCCCTCAAAACTCCGTGCTGAAATCGAGCAAAACTTTTTAAAAAACAGAAAAATCGGTCCCGGAGAGGGTTCTGTAAAACTGACATCAAAAACTAAAAAAAAAGTGTGGAACCCTCATTAAGAAAATTTAAAAGGGAAAAAACCCGTCCCCGTGAACCAAACTCAAGTTTTCGGATTTTTTAAAGACAGAAAAGGGAAAACGTTATTTAAACTGCTTGCTTCAACCCCCTTGAAAAGAATTCCCCCCTTCTAATAAATCAATCACTTTTGTCCCAAAAACAAAAACCCTAAAAAGGGAAAAAACTCCCTGCAACTTTCATCCCACCCAACCCTGGATAAATTTCCCTTTCTTTTTTAATTTAAAAGAGTGAAATTCCCTTTTCTCTCTTGCCCGCGATTCTTTTCCCCTTTAAAATGACCTTTTCAACTTTTTAAACAAACTCCGCAAGAAGGTCCGAACTCCCGTTACAGGTATACAACCACGTTTTGGGGCTAAGGGTTTCTTTCCCCCCCCTTTGGGGGAAAGCCCCTTATTTCCCCTCCCCAAAACCCGGAAAAGATCTTTTTAAACCCTAAACCGTTTCCCTGCTTTGACCCGCTTGCGTTTTAAATTTATGGAAAAAAAAATCAATGAAAGGTCATGTGGAAACTCGAAACCGATGGGCCCTTTTTGGGGAAAGAAAATGTGGGTTTTCCCCAAACAACGTAGTACGTTTAAACCCTTTGATTGTCGGAATCTAAAAATTAGAAACGCTTTTTTTAAAAACCACAGCAAGCAGGGCAATTTTTTCTTTTAATTCGAGAAGGCCCCACGATAAACCCCCTGGGAAATCTGGGAACTTCATGATCTCCAGATTGGGTTTTTGAGGGGCTTTTTCCGCTTTTTTATTTTAAAATTTTTTTGGGCCCGAACGGTTTCAAAAAACCGGGTTGGCACCACTCCTTGAAGTCCCCTTTAAAAATTGGGTTTCCCCAGGGGAGCATACTTCTCCTGCCCTCTTTTTTTGAAATTAAACAACAATTTTTGGGAAAACATTCAGGGGGGGTTCCCCCTGCTCATTTTTTGTGGGGTGATTTTTTGCCGTCTACGCAACGGGAAAGGCCCGTACCCGGTGTCCACCCCAGGCCCAGCTTGCGTGAAAAAACCAACGGTTTGGGCGGATGAAAACGGTTTCACCCTTTTCGCTACAAAAAAAAAAGTGAAAACCCCCTTCCCCAAAAATTTGTCAGTTTTTTTTCCCGATCCGGGCTTCAAATTTGGGAAAAACTCCCATTCCAAAAAACCGTTTAAAAAGGCCAAAATTTTGGGTCATTTTTGACCAAAAACTTTGGGTTTCTCAGCCCTATTAAAAACCTCAAAATGTTGCCAAAGGGGGAAATGAAAATTTTTGCGGGGACGGGCCCCCACCGGCTGGGGCGCTTATAAGGGAAAAATTTGTTGAAACCCCTACAGAGCCCCCGGTCCGTTCTAAACTGGAAATAAAGGTTGTGAGTGTAAGGGCTCCGAAGATCATTTACCTCAAACTTTGGACCCTATCCCCCAACAAGGGCTTGTTTTCCCAAGTCTTGGGAGCGTTCCGCCCCCCACCCCTGTGTTAACCCCGCCGTACGCAGAGGCAGGGGAACCCCTTTACTGTCCCAACGCAGGGCTGAAACTGGGCCTTTTTAATTATTATTTCCGCTGGTTTTCCAAAAACCACAGGTCCGCCTAAGAAAAGGGGGTTTTTAAACCCCCCCCTTCCAAAAATAAATTTGAAAATAAAAAACCCAAAAGTATTCCCCCCGTTTGGGGGTTCGTATGCGCCTCCGTTTCGGAAGGGAGGGATAGACCTTTGGGGGGAGTTTTTCCCATTTTTTTCCCAAATTTCCGGTTTAACCTCCCCTTTTACCTTTTTTCCCCACCAAGATTTCGTTTTTCCCCCGCAGCTTTTCCCTTGGGATGTTTCCAGCTCTCGGGGGTACAAGGGTTTTTAAACCGGCTCTGTTCCAAATTCCCCTTTCCCATCAAAAAGTTTTTTTACTGAGGTTCCAAAAATCTGAGGAAAGGGAGTGGCCTGGGGGACCTACGCCTGGGCCCCCTTCTCAGATATTGGGAAAGGGAAAAAAAATTCCCATGCTTCTGTCTATTTTGCTGAACCCTTTCTGCTCTAGTTCTGGCTTTGAAAAATTTAATTTTCCCATTCTTTGAGGAAGGGGACTTTTTTTTTTTCGGATTCGCTGTCAGCTTTGGAGGCCAAAGCTGGCCCAACCCTTTAGCATCCAGAACTTTTTCTTTTTTTTGAACTTTTTTTGCAAGTTGAAGGCGGCGGTTTCAACATTTCTCTTGCTTGGGTTCCGGGGCCCTGTTGGCATCCCGGGGGGAACGAAATGGTTTATCTTTATGGGGAAAACGCCACAAGAGAGAAACTGTTTCCCCCTCTTTTATCCCCGGGTCAATGGGAAACCCAAAAAAAAAAACGATTAAAGTTAGAGGCCTTGGCAGGAGGATTTGGGAAAAACAAACAAAAACAAACTCTTCAGATCCTTTCCAAAACCCTTTAAAAAAATTCCTTTCCCCTTTTACGTCGGGTGGGCGTAAAAAAAAGGAAAAAGGTTCTGGCCCGCACACCGGGCCCTTCGTATTTTTCCCATTTTTTACCTTTTAAAAGTGAGAAGCTGCTGGTGGGTTTTCCCGTCATGCAACCCCTCAAAAATGAAACATTTCTTTTAGATTTTTGGGGCTTTCATGATTGAGGAAACAACATTTTAAAAGGGGGAGTCCATGAAGATCCTGTTCGGATGTCCCCCCCGACTGATTTCCCTTGGGTTTTTTTAGAGAAATTAAAAATTTTTCTTTGATTTTAGATTTTACGGGAAAAAGGATTTTTTTTCAAAGTTTCGGTTCGGGGGTTTTTAGACCCATTTTCAATTTTAAAGAGATTTGTGAAATTTTTTTTTTTTTTTTTTTTTTTTTATTATTTTTTTTTTTTTAAATGATGGGGAGGTTTTTTTAAAGTGGTGACCGCCCCGATGTGGCCCTCTCGGTTTGGGTTTGGGGTTTTAAGCAAAATTTTTTTATTTATCTCCCCCCCCCAAACTCTCCCTCCCTCTCCGCTATGTCAGACCCCCTCTCTCTCCCCTCTCTCTCCTTTTCTCCCCCTCTCCCCCTTCTCCCCTCTCCTTTTCTCTCCCCTCTTTTCTCTCAGTTTTTGGCATGCGCGCCCGGGGTACACTGTGCAAGGTTTTTTTTTCTTCCCCCCATTGTTTTATAAAAAGGTAAATTTGCGTTCCCGTGTCTTGTGTAGTCATGATTACCAAACCCTTCCCCTCACCTTTTCGTTCCCCTCCTTTTCCCCCTCCCCCCCCCTCTCTCCCCTTCTTCCCTCCTCTTCCAATTTTCCCCCTCTCTCTTCCAAAAGGGCAACTCGCAACACCACTCAAAAACCCCTCCCCACACACACACAAAACCACCACACACACCGACTTTGGGTTAGTGCAGTTTTTCGGGCAAGCGTGGGCTTGTTTTTTTTTTGTTTTTTTATTTTAGTCGGCTGAAGTTCATACCCCAAAAACCCCCATCGTAAAAGTTAATAAACATTTAAAAAAAGGGTTTTTGAGGGTTTGTTTCTGCTTTTATTACAATTGGGGGAGCGCGCCATGTGGCAAGCGTTGGCTGTGTGGTGGTGGGTGTGTGGGGAGTTGGCGCGCGGCCCCCGCCGGGGGCCCCCCGTTCGTGCGTGGTTTGGTTTTGTGAAAAAATTTTGTGTAAAGTGTAAGAATTTTTCCTTTGCGAAAACGACACAGGGGGTTGTGGACAAAGACAAATTTCCCCTTTCTCGGTGTTAAAACCCCCCCTCGCCGGGTGCAGCCGTTTTGGTTTAAAAAAGGTTAATTAGGGGGCCCATACCAAAAACCCAAAACATGGAAAATTTGTTCTCCAAAATTTCAGGGACAACCCCCAGAAGCACCTTTGGGGCCCCTTTTCCCCCCTGACACTCTAGGGTTTAGATACAAACCCCTAAAAAGTTTTCCTTTTAAAAACCCCGGCGTTGGGTTTCGCCGCGAAAATTTTTTTCTTCTGTTTTCCCTTTTAACGCCCTTTAGAAATTTTACTCAAGGGCTTAATGCAGCCCGTAAAAACTGCCGTGGCCCTTGTTTCCCCAGTACTTGAACCTTGGGTCCCAGACCTCAGGGCCCGTACTTTCTGAAGGTTTGTATCCCTGTGTGAAAGGGGGAGGGACAGGGGAAAAAAGGGAAAGTGTGTGGGTTTTTGGGCTGTGGGTGGTGTGGATGGTAAATTTTAAAGCACATTAAAAAATGGTGGACAAATGTTTAAGGAATTTTTGACACATAATGGGGTGATTTAAAAGTGGTTTTTCCCGGGGACGGAGAAAGTGAAACCCTTTACACCATCATTGACACCGGTCCACAATGGCTGGGGACTGGACAAAATTTTCTACAGGTGAGTGCCCCTGATCCCTTGATCCGTTAACCTTTTTGGAAAAATGGGGTTTTTCTTTGTTCAAAAGGGATTAAAAGATAACATAAACGTGTTGTGCAGGGCAGTAAACATTTTTAAAAAAACCCAAACTCCTTTCAAAAAGTCTTTTTGGGGCATCTTTAAAAAATTGCCTGATTTTAAAAAGAAAAACCAAACAACCTATCGGTTGGGCGGCAAATAAACATTGGGAAAAAACCCCCAAAAACCCCTTTTTAAAAAGTCTTTTGGGACCCCTTAAATAAATTTCCCGAAAAGTTAAAAAGAAAATCCAAAAATTTTTCACCTCTTCCCTTTTTTAAAAACTCCTGATTTCCCCTTTCTTTCCGGAAACCCTCATCAAAAAAACTTACAACTTTAAAACCTTTTTAAAAATTTCCTCAAAAAAGGATTAAAAATTTTTAAAACCTGTTATGTTGTTTTTTTTTCCAAACTTTTCCCAAACCCTGTCTGTGTGGTATGCATGTGTTTGTGTTAAATTTTGTGTGTATTATATAATTTTTAAATGTGTTTGTGGTGTTTTGTTGGGTTTTGTGTGTGGTTTTGGGTGTGTGTTTTGTGTGGGTGTGTGTTTATCAGGTTTATTACCAAAAAAAAAAACCTTTTCTATTTGGAATTTTCCGAAGGGATGAAGACTTTTCCCCTTGGTTGTATAGTGGGTTTTTTTGTTGTGGTGTGGTGTGTGGTGTTTTGTGTGTGGTTTTGTGTGTGTGGTGAGGTGTGTGTGGGTTTTTTGTGGTTGTTTGTGGTGTGTCCCGTTTTTTCAGAAAGGGCCATGTCTTTATGGACGTGTCTATGACTGATAAAGACTGTGTATGGTTGTGTAGATTTACACTCAGAGCCTTGTCTGTGTAGATGTGCCGTGTGTGTGTGTGTGTGTGTGTGTGTGTGTGTGTGTGTGTGTGTGTGTGTGTGAAAGAGAGAGTTTGTATGTATGTGTGTGTGTGTGTGTCTGTGTGCGCATGTGTGTGTGTGTGTGTGTCTGTGTCTGTGTCTGTGAATACAGAAAGGGCCCTGTCTATGTTGATGTGCTTTGTGTGTGCAGGTTTATACAGAAAAGGCCTTGTCTATGTGGATGTGCCTATAGCCGATGAAGACTGCATTGTTGGTAAGATATCTTCTGTGGTTGATTCCTCTCTCTGTCTGTCTGTCTGTCTGTCTGTCTCTGTGTGTGTGTCTCTCTCTCTCTGTCCAGTCCATCTGTTAATATGTCTGTCTGTCCGTCAACTCAGTCTCTTTCATGTGATCTTTGTCTTTTTCTCAATCTTTTCACCACAGTTTCTCTCAGTCAGCTTCTCTTTCCCTCTCTGTCTCTGTCTGTCTGTTTCTCTGTCTGTGTCTCACTCTCTGTCTGTCTCTCACTGTCTCTGTCTCTCTCTCTCACTATGTCTCTGTCTCTGACCCTTTAATGTAGCTCGCAGTGTGATGGATCAGCACACCTATTTCTCTGTTCTCAGTTTCTGTGTGTTGAAAGCTCAGGTAACATGAAACTTTGAATGAGTCGTCGTTAACATTTCAGATTGTTATGTTTTTGCTAACACTGAAGGGTGAGCCTTCCAAGGTTGAAGTGGAGCATATTGTGTTGTCCAGTGCCACCGCTGGAAGGGTTTGTCATGAACCGTGTGCTGGGTGACTACTTTGAGACCTTGCTGTACAAAATCTTCGTCTCCATTGACGAGCACACCACCGTGGCTGAGGTGAGTTTCTGTCATCGCTCTGCTTTTAGAGATAGTCGTGATCCTGTTATTTTTCTCTTTCGCACTCTCTGAATACTGATGGAAGAGAAGCCTTGATTTTGATCTGTGAAAACAGAAATTATGAACTTTCTTGTTTACTGGTGGCAAGAAGCCTAAATGCTGATGATGCCTTTATGATATCTAGGCAAGCTTAATGTTTTGACTCTGTCCTCCTGAGAAAGATATTTAACTGGTTGATTTAAAACATGTCAGTGTTCTTGATACATGGGCATATGTTTACTCCATCACACACACACACACACACACACACACACACACACACACACACACACACACACACACACACACACACACACTCACTCACTCACTCACTCACTCACTCTCACACCACACACACACACACACACACACACACACACACACACACACACAACTCACGCATGTATGCATACACATATATTTAGCAGATAAAAGCATGAAGAAACATGGATATGCAAATAGATATAAAGTTTATGAACAGCAGAGTAAGAATTACATCAACAGATATCACGAAACGTTTATGTGGTCTGTTATTTGTGTAACACTGTTTGTCAGTTTCATAAACTATAGTGTGTGGTCTGTGTTTCAGTAGTGGCCAGTTTCACAGAGCATTATAATTATAGTCTGTGTTTTGCATGTGGCCATTGCCATAGAAAATGGTGTATGGTCTGTTTTACAGTTAACCACTGTCGCAAAACGTGGAGTATGATCTTTGTACTGCTGTTTTCCATTGTCATGAAATGTGTATGGTCTGTGGCTAGAGTTGGCCAAGGTGACAAAATATTATGATGTGGTCTATGTTTTACAGTTAGCCATTGTCACAGAACATTGTGTGTAGCCTGTGTTTTTTAGCCGGCCATCATCAGAAAACATTGTGTGCGGTTTGTGGTTTACAGCTGACCCTTGTCATAAAATAGTGTGTTTATGGTTTACAGCTGACCATTATCATAGAATAGTGTGTGTGTTGTTTATGGGTTACAGCTGACCATTATCGTAAAATACAGTGTGTGATCTGGGTTTACAGCTGGTCATTGTCATAGAATACTGTATGTGGTCTGTGTTTTACAGCTGGCCAGTGTTCTGCAGATTGATCTGGTTCTGGTCAAGGTGAGTTCTGTTTCCATTTTTACCTGATAACAATGTGTGTTGGAGATGCTGTCAAATTGCAGTCAGTTATCATGTGGGAAAACTTGAAAAAGGATGTGGTTCAGTCCAGTTGATACATCTGTGCAAAGCTTTTTAGTAGACAGCTCCTTTTGCATCTGCTGAAGTATTAGTTAACAAAATATCAATGTTGCCATGGGTTTTCTTATGGTAAATGCACACTACTTTTTGTTGTTGTTGTTGTACAAATCGTGCTGATTATCCTATGCCCTGCTTACACAGAAAGTACACACCTACACTTTTGTCTTGCTTATTGCACTGATTCAGTTCAAATTAAAATGATTGAGGTACATCAGAGACCATACAATCTGCTGTTTGAATCCATGAACTGTGTGATCCATCATCTTCAATTTCTATCTGTTGTTTGAAGCCATTAATTATGATCCATCATCTTCAACTTCTATCTGTTGTTTGAAGCCATTAATTATGATCCATCATCTTCAACTTCTATCTGTTGTTTGAAGCCATTAATTGTGATCCGGTCATCTTCAACTTCTATCTGTTGTTTGAAGCCATTAATTATGATCCATCATCTTCAACTTCTATCTTTTGTTTGAAACCATTAATTATGATCCATCATCTTCAACTTCTATCTTTTGTTTGAAACCAGTAATTATGATCCAGTCATCTTCAACTTCTATCTTTTGTTTGAAACCATTAATTATGATCCAGTCATCTTCAACTTCTATCTTTTGTTTGAAACCATTAATTATGATCCAGTCATCTTCAACTTCTATCTTTTGTTTGAAACCAGTAATTATGATCCAGTCATCTCCAAGTTCTATCTGTTGTTTGAAGCCATTAATCATGATCCAGTCATCTCCAAGTTCTATCTATGTGAATACAGACAAGACAGTTGTCCTGCTTTTAAATCCTGGTGTGTGTGTGTGTGTGTGTGTGTGTGTGCATGTGTGTGAAGCATAATCTGTGGTTCTTTTCGCATGTTTCTACATCTGCAAACATTGCAAACCACTGAACATGGGTTGACAGCTCAGATGAGACTTTCGAGTGTTAATATTTTGATTGATTTTTAATTGTATTTACTTTTGTCATTCTTTGCTACTTTATATTAAGTACAAAAAGCGTCATGAAATGGTGGAGAAGTTGCACTGTACAGGCAATCATTCCTTGTGTTACATTATGTTTTATGTTTAGAACTGAATTAATGTTGCTACTCCAACACTATATGGGCACTCATTCTCTTATAAGTATATCTATGCAGGCTTCTTCTTCTTCTTCGTCGATCACCACGTTAGATGGATACACCAGTCTGCCTCGCAAACGCTGCCGTCCTCTCCAGGGCTGCCTGGCCGCCATGCAGCTTCTCGTTCAGGGCCTTTGCCTCAGGCCACGTTTCGTTCCTCAGGGCGTCATGCAGATGGCAGTGCTGCAGGAGATGTTCGGTTGTCATAGCAGCTGTATGGCATGGGCACATCTCTGACTGTCCGATCTTCATCTTGTTTTACAGGTGAGCGTTCAGCCTGTTGTGACCCGTCCTGAGCCTCAAGATGATGACCTGGTCAGCCCTGCTCAGGCTGTGGTAGCTGTCATTTTTGTTGTATGCCGGATGCCGCTGGGACCATTCCTTTTGAACAATGCTCCTGACGATGATTTTTTCGTCCTTGTATGACACGGAAGTGTCTGTCTGGTCCAGCTTTCCGCCCTCCTTGGCCAGAGCATCGGCAATCTCGTTTCCCTGTACCCCGCAGTGTGCAGGGATCCACTGTAGGGTAAGATTTGCGCTCTTTGCTAGTATTGCCAGGGTGCCAGACAGCTTGTCCAGTTCTTTTGATTTTGGGTTTTGTAGAGCCTGTAGAACAGAGAGGGCGTCTGTGAAGATGACGATATTGTCATGGGTCCTGTTGTGGTTCCTGGTGAGCCTCTCTGCTGCTTTCTTCAGAGCATCTGCTTCTGCCCTGAAGTTTGTGGAGAACTTTCCCGTCGCAATGGCGCATCGCTCTTCACCATCCGTGTACGTGATATACACGCCTCCGCCTCCGTCTCTGGTTGCTTCAGTGGCAGAGCCATCAGTGTATGCATGTGTCCATTGATCAGACGGGTAGTTTGCTTGGATATGAGCTAGTGTCAGGGCCCTCCTAGCTAGGTCTGCCTGTGTCCCCTTGTTGCATACTCCTGGGATAGTAGTCTGGAGGATGGGGTAGGATTCTTTCTTCCAAGCTGGAATGGTAGTGTTCTTTGGCAATGGGCTTGCCGTGTGCTCCAGCAGTTCAGGGTTCCTTCTCTCACGTATTCTGCTTTCGTGGATGAAGCTGGACCTTTTCAGGCGTCCTTTGGTGGGCTTTTCCATTCTGTTTTTCATTGGGTGGCTCTCCAGTCTTTTGTACTTGGCTGCCTGTGTCATGACCTTGATATCTCTTCTGTCCTCCATGCTGTGCAGGCCTGTGACTGTTTCCAGCTCTTTGATCGGTGTCGTCCTCATGGCTCCGGTCATGATCCTCATTGCCTGGTTTTGGATCCTAGCAATCTTGTCCGTGTGAGACTTGGCAGCTGTTGAGGTTGCTGCCAGGCCATACTCCATGACAGGTCTCACTCTGCCGACATACAATCTCTTCTGAACTCTTTGGTCAGCACCCCACTGGGTTCCACTGAGCTTTTTCATCAGTGCAAGACGCCCTTTTGCTCTGGCCTGACTTTTCTGTAGTTGGTGTTTCCAGGTCAGGCGGCGGTCCAGGGTGACTCCGAGGTAAGTTGGGGTGTCTTCGTGCTGGAGTTCATGGGAGTTGATCTTAAGGTTGGCCTTTTGTTCCAGGCTTGATAGGGAGAAGATGGTGTAGGTTGTCTTCCGCTCATTGATCTTGACCTGCCATTTGTTTGTCCAGGCTTCTATTTCTCCGAGGGCCATTTTCAGTCTGTAATTGGCAGTAGAAAGATGCTCTTCGCTGCTCCATATAGCAAGATCGTCAGCATAGATTGCACCCTTGACGTTTCTTGGCAGTCTGTGGATGATGTCTTTTATGAAGACAAGGAAGAGCGTGGGAGACAAGACTCCACCCTGTGGGACTCCTTGTTTCAGGACCTTTTTTCTGCTGTAGTGTTGCCCAGTCCGTGTTCTTGCTTTTCTGTTGTTCAGATATTGGTCAATCCATCTGAACATTCGTCCATGGACTCCACACTGTCTCATTTTCAGTTTCAGCCCATCTTTCCAGACTTTTTCGAAAGCTTTCTCCATGTCAATCCAGACTGCTAGAGTGTGCTTTTTTTCCTGGAATCCATCTTCGATGGCTTGGGCAAGGTAAGTTACCTGGTCTTCAGTGGAGTGGTTGCTTCTGAAGGCTGCCTGCTCTGGACTGATGTGGTTCTTTTCCTCCAGGTGCCACATGAGTCTGGTGTTGATCATGCGTTCCAGCAGTTTGCCAACGCAACTCAGGAGGCTAATTGGCCTGTAGCTATCAGCTTTGGACTTCTCCTTGCCTTTTTGTGGACAGGTACCATGGTAGCTTCCTTCCATATCTGAGGCACAATTCCTGACTTCCAGCTTTCATTATACAGCTGCAAAAGCTTTTTCTTTGCCTTTGGGCCGAGATGGAGGAGCATTTCATTGGTGATCTGATCCACACCTGGGGCCTTCTTTTTTTTTAGAGATAGCATAGCTTCTTGTAGTTCTCTCGAGGTGAAGGGCTGGTTTATCTCTGGTTCACCTTCATGGCCAGTGAAAGTGTCTAGTGCTTCTCGGACTTCTTTTGTCCTGACTGCCGTAACTTCCAGGTCGCTATTGTCTGCATACTGTTGCATGAGCTCGTCTGCAGCTTGCTTTTCTGTCTTCATCTGGCCATCTTTCAAGAGAGTGATGGGTGAGCTTCTGCTGTCCTCATCGTTTAGGGCTTTTGCAAGTCTCCAGAGTTTCTGGCCTTCTTTGTCCAGGTTTAACTCCTCTGTTTTTTCCACCCAGCTTCTTCTTGCTTCTTGGTTAAGCGTTCTTCTATGCTTAGCTGTAGCTTCCTTTAAAGCGATGTTATTTTCTATTATGGGATCTTCCTCAACCTTTTCCCTGGCATCTTGGACATCATCTTCCTGTTGTTGGAGCTCTTCCGTCCAATATGGTCGGTAGTTTCTGCGAGCTCCTCGAGGTATTGATTCCCTGGCAGCTTTCAGGATGTGTTGGTTCAGAGTCCTCACTTTCTTGTTCAGGTGCACCGCTTGTCCCTGATCCCATCAGCAAGCTGGTCTGTGAGGGTGGCAAATTTCTCCCAGTTTGCTCTTTTAAAATTCCATCTTGGGAAAGCCTTTGCCTGATGTGGTTTGAAGTTCATGTCGATGGAGATTTTTACTGGTCTGTGGTCGCTTCCTCCGAGTTGTTCTAGTACCATTCGTGTGGATTTCCGGCTGACTTCATTTGTCGCAAAGGCAAGGTCCGGAGTTGTGGAGGTTAGCCATCTTCTCGAGAAGAATGTCGGCGTATCATCCGGGTCGTTCAGGAGAAGAAGGTTTTTCTCAATCTGCCAATCCTCCACCTCCTCTCCTCGTCGGTCGGATTCTGGGTATCCCCATGCTTCGGAGTGACTGTTGAAGTCACCAACGACCAGACATAGCTCTTCTGAGATAACCATGTGGTCCAGGGACAATTCTTTGTCTTGAGGGCAGTAGACATTGATGATTTTCAACTGCCGGTTGTCGACCTTGATGTTTACCCCATGGAGCTCGGCCTGGTCGTTGGTGTTTATGGCGAACTCCTGCGCGGGGATACAGTTTTTTACGAGGATGGCCACTCCACCTTTTGCTCTTCCCTCCCTGTCCTGTCTGTAGACTTGATAGCCTCGGACACTGAATCTCTGTGATTCCTTGAGATAAGTTTCCTGCAAACAGGCGATGTGGATGTCCTCCTTCTGTAGTCTCTGTGCTAGTGGGAGTTTCTTTTTGTAAGCCCCTTCTGCATTCCAGTGCAGAATGTTGATGGGCTTTGGCTTCATATTCTTCTTTTGGCCAGTAGCATTTGCCCTCGATCCACACCTCCTGGTCGTTCCAGGCGTGGGGAGGTGACCTCCGGTAGCTAAGGGTGGACCCCGTTGAGGCGCGGGGCCCGGCACTCTCCCTCCCCGGCGGGACTTCGGAGGGCGAGCACCATCTCGAGAATTCGTGGCGTTGTCCATCATGTGGTGTAGATGCGTGATGCAGTTGTTAGGCACGCGTTGGTCCTGCATCTCCGGCTTCGGCCAAAAGGGCATTATTCGGGGGCCCCTCCCCTAGATCCGTCGTGTTTAGCCTGGGGGCGCAAGCTGCCCAGTTTACAGGGGGACCTCGTGGAGGATGTGATAATGGATCACGCACAACGGTCTTTCGGATGGGAGTGCTTTGCTAGCCGGAGGACTTCTACCACAGTGGATGCCTCTCGTAGACCCCAGCCCCCGCGCCGCCGCGCCGCATGCAGCCCGCAACAATGCGCCCCCCACACCATCCGAGACCGCCCCATTCTCATGGAAAGCAGACAACAGATAACACAGACAGGCACACATGCACGAGCCGCACTCAGCACCACGGCACAAAGACACAGAATCCTAGGCTAGGGTGATACAAGGGGAGCACCTGGAGGGTGCACCACTGCCCGCGTCACCTTCGTTCCCATCCGACTGGAGATTTTAACCTCCTCCCCGCACCCGAAGGTGCCCAAGGATAACCCTTGGCCCTCTATGCAGGCTTACTTCTGAATTAATTCAGGAATAGCAGGTGCACAGACATAGTTCACTGACCAACCCTTAGATGAAGGCTGTTGTAGTACTGCTCGTATTTCAACCCTGTCTGCATGCTTTAGTCATCTGTTAGTGAGGACCAAGAAGTGATGGATACAAAATATGTACAAGATACCAGACAGTATCATGTCTATGGGAAGTCTTCTTGTATGTAACTCTTACCCCAGCCTCCTCCTCCTCTCATTCTGTCTGTCTCGCTGTCTCTGTCTTTTCATCTCTTTCTTACCCCTTCTCTCTCTCTCTTTGTCTCTCTCTCTTTGTCCTCTCTCTCTCTCTCTCTCTCTCTCTCTCTCTCTCTCTCTCTCTCTCTCTCTCTCTCTCTCTCTCACCTCGCTCCTCTTCTCCCATTTTTATTCTGTCTGTCTGTCTGTGGTTGCGCCTTGAAGATTGTGTGGTTGGTTTGCTGCACAGAACGCAGTGTCCATGTACTGTCGTCTGGGGTTTGCCCGAAAGAAGAACATAGACTCTGGATCCCTGGACTACCATCCCTCCTGGTCCGTCCTGGAGTCGCCCACCCTTTCCTCCACCAAACCACAGTGAGTGCTGCCCCCTGACTTTCTCTATGCATGCGACTGACTGTGAGAGATGAGAAATTTATGTTGTGTAATGTCTGGTGGTGTGGTTGGAGCATTCATCTCTACAAACTGGTGTGGAAGCTGTCTTCACAGCTGAACGATTTGACTTGTCAGAACTATGTAGAGTGAAGCCCAGGGCCAAAGTTGATAGGATGAAAAATAGTCACTTGATTGATTGCCTTAATTATTCAATGGGACGCTCAAAAAATAGACTTATGATCATAGTTTGTAGGATGAAAAATGATCACTTGATTGATTGCCTTAAATGGGACACACTACAAATAGACTTATTGTCATAGTTTGTAGGATGAAAAAGAATCACTTGATTGATTGCCTCAACTCTCCTCAGTTCTTTCCCTTGAATTTCAGTCACCGGTGATCGACTGTTTTCCTCCCGGAATTATGGTATTCAAAACACCATTTTTGTTATCTGAAGCAATATATCACCCCCCAAAAAAACGAAATAGACACATTCATCACAAAAATATTATTATTTTAGAAATAATGCGCAGAATGTTGCGAAAAATTATGAAAAATTCATGCAAAATGCAAAAATCTCAAAAACTGTTGATACTTAAATATTCAGTGGGACACACGAAAGATAGACTTATCATCATAGTTCATAGGATGAAAAATAATCCTTTATTGATTGCCTCATTTGTTCAATGGGACACACCAAAAAAAAAGATTTTCCATCATCTTATGAGATAATGTTTCAATCACATTTGCAAAATTCAGCTGACTGACAGCAAATGACTGAAGGATCCAGTCTATATATGATTTTAAAGTTTACAATGTTCACTTTCAAGATGTCCAGACAGATTTTTCATGAGTGCAACTCGCAGATTTTTTCTTTTTCTTTTTCTAATTATGTCACTGGATTCTCAAAAAGGAAAGTGTAAAAGGTATTTGTGCTAACCCTGGAATGTTTCTGTTGTCATCATAATCTTACCATAGAAAGGGTCCAGTTCTTTTAGTATTTCCAAAAACCTGAAATGTTACTTGTGTGATCCAGATACATACTGTTGTTCTTTTATGTGACTTACAAGCATTCTTTTGTCCGTATTGAATTTGGAAATTTAATCACTTGAGTCTTCAAAATATACAACAAGTTTAGTGATTTTGTTTGCTCTTTTTTCTCTCTCTTTTTTTCTTTCCTTTTTTGCTTTATATAGTATGAGGCCTCCCTGTAGCCTATTGTGATTTGGTGTGTAGGGTGCAGGAACATCTGCTGATTGATCTGAACAATGCCATGAATGTAGAGCTGACCGCCAGTGATCCAGGTGACCTCCTGACTCCCCTCAACCACTCCAACAACAGTTCTCAATTGACCCCTGCTTTGGAGGCCATAGGTCAGTGCTCCATCCTTGCCTGTTCTCTGTGTGGATGTCATTTAGTGTGTGTGTGTGTGTGTGTGTGTGTGTGTGTGTGTGTGTGTGTGTGTGTGTGTGTGTGTGTGTGTGCTGTTGTTGTTGTTGTTGTTTTGTTTTACGTCTTTCTACGTTACATGATATTAGATGAAAAAAACGAATTGGGGCCGGGAGAAAAAAAGTTAACACAACGAGTCAAAAGAATTGATTATCTACAACTGTAACACAAAAATAGAAAATCCACTTAATCAAAGATAGAAAAAAAAACCAACCAAACATATAACTCTTCTGTCTCATCTCACCACTGACTGTTATCTGTTAAAAGTATTTGCCAATTGGACTTTTAGCTAAGTGCAAAAAGAAAAGATATGTTTCAGTTGCTGACAGGAAAACATTTTGAATAGGATGTACAGACGTATTTGGAATGAATGTGTGTGTGTGTGTGTGTGTGTGTGTGTGTGTGTGTGTGTGTGTGTGTGTGTGTGTGTGTGTGTGTTGAGTGTCTGTGTGCGTGTGTGTGGTTGTTGTTGTTGTTGTTGTCTGCATCTCCTAGACCCCTTCAACAGTAGTGTCTCACTTTGTACAAGAAGCAGTCAGTTGAAGGACCAGAAGGTCCAGACACCAGAATCACAGACTGGCATGTGTCTGCCTTCACGTTTCCCTTCCACTTTTAACTGTGGAACTCTGTGGAACAAGACACCACACCCAAGACTGACTGTGTCTGCCTTTCTTGTTCTCTTCCAGTCAGCTATGGAACTTCCTGTAACAGGACCCCACACTGACAGACTGATGTGTACGCCTTTGTGTTTCCCATCCACTATCAACTGTATATCTATGTGGAACAGGACATGACATTTACAGAGTGACAAGCTTCTGCCTTCATGCTTTCTATCCACTATCGTTGTTGTTGTAGTTTACCCCGGCTAAAAGACTCCAGGGATCATCCGAACAGCCAAAGCACTTGAACACTATGGTATAAATGCATCAGCTAGGGATGAGAACATTACATGTGTGACCGTTTTTGATTACCCTGCCACGTGGGCAGCCACACTCCGACTTTGAGGGATTTTGGAGACTGGTAATGTTATGCTAGGAGCTTGTCAGACTGAAGACAATCCTCTGCATAACTATGCAGAGCATAACAACATTTTGATGTACCCTTGGTGTTCTAGCCTATGTCAGTTGGTCTGACACAGCCTTAATCCAAGGCGACCATCCACTATCAACTGTGCAGCTACCTGAAACAGGACACAGCATTCACAGACTGACATGTTTCTGCCTTCATGTTCTCCCATCATCATTAGCTGCAGAACTTCCTGGAACAGGACGCTTCACATCACTCTGAAAGAGTGGTTTGAATACAGCATGTCATCCCTCGTTGGTCTTTACGGATTTTTTGTGTATAGTGTGTACCTCTGAAGAGGGTAGGGAGCTGTGTGTGGATCTATATGTATGGTGTGTACCTCTGAAAGAGAGGTCAGAGTTCTGTGTGTGGATCTCTCTCTCTCCTCTCTCTCTCTCTCTCTCTCTCTCTCTCTCTCTCTCAATATATTATATATATGTGTGGTGTGTACCTATGAGAGGGAAGTCAGATAGCTGTGTGTGGATCTATATGTATGGTGTGTACCTCTGAGAGAGAGGTCAGAGAGTTCTGTGTGGATCTATATGTATGGTGCATACCTCTGAGAGAGAGGTCAGAGTTCTGTGTGTGGAGATATATCATATATAATTATATGGTGTGTACCTCTGAGAGGGAGGTTAGAGAGTTCTGTGTGGATCCATATGTATGGCGTGTACCTCTGAGAGGGAGGTCAGAGAGTTCTGTGTGGATCTATATGTATGGTGCGTACCTCTGAGAGAGAGGTCAGAGTTCTGTGTGTGGAGATATATCATATATAATTATATGGTGTGTACCTCTGAGAGGGAGGTTAGAGAGTTCTGTGTGGATCCATATGTATGGCGTGTACCTCTGAGAGGGAGGTTAGAGAGTTCTGTGTGGATCTATATGTATGGTGCGTACCTCTGAGAGAGAGGTCAGAGTTCTGTGTGTGGAGATATATCATATATAATTATATGGTGTGTACCTCTGAGAGGGAGGTTAGAGAGTTCTGTGTGGATCCATATGTATGGCGTGTACCTCTGAGAGGGAGGTTAGAGAGTTCTGTGTGGATCTATATGTATGGTGTGTACCTCAGAGAGAGGTCAGAGTTCTGTGTGTGGAAATATATATATATATATGGTGTGTACCTCTGCGAGGGAGGTTAGAGAGTTCTGTGTGGATCCATATGTATATGGCGTGTACCTCTGTGAGGGAGGTTAGAGAGTTCTGTGTGGATCTATATGTATGGTGTGTACCTCAGAGAGAGGTCAGAGTTCTGTGTGTGGAGATATATATATATATATATATATATGGTGTGTACCTCTGCGAGGGAGGTTAGAGAGTTCTGTGTGGATCCATATGTATGGCGTGTACCTCTGAGAGGGAGGTTAGAGAGTTCTGTGTGGATCTATATGTATGGTGTGTACCTCAGAGAGAGGTCAGAGAGCCCTTTGTAAATCTATATGTATGGTGTGTACCTCTAAGAGAGGTCACAGAGCTTGTTTGGATCTATATGTATGGTGTGTACCTCTGAGAGAGGCAGGGAGCCCTGTGTAAATCTATATGTATGGTGTGTACCTCCAAGAGAGGTCACAGAGCTCGTTTGGATCCATATGTATGGTGTGTACCTCTGAGAGAGGCAGGGAGCTCTGTTTGAATCAATATGTATGGTGTGTATCTCTGAAAGAGGTCAGAGAGAAACCTGTTTGGCTCTTTATGTTTGGTGTGTACCTCTGTGGCAGGGTAGGGAACTCTTTTGTGGATTTAATTGTATGGTTTGTACCTCTAAGAGGGATCAGAGAACCCTTTGTGTGTGTGTGTGTGTATCTATCTATATATTTTTTTCTGTATCTATCTACTTATCTATCTCACTACATATTTGGTGTGAAAGAGGTGAGAAAGCTGCGTTTGGATCTGCATGTATGGTGTGTGTCCCTGAGGGATGTTTGATGTTGTATGGTGTCACACAGTGTGATAAAGTATGGTGATTACAAGAGTACAGATGAGGCATCAGATGTTTGATGTTGTATGGTATCACACAGTGTGACAAAAGATGTTGATTACAACCGTAGAGATGAGGTGTCAGATTTGTTATGTTCTTGGGTGTCATACAATGTGACAAAGTATGGTGATTAGGACAGTACAGAAGAGGGGTCAGGTGTTCGATGTTGTATGGTGCCACGCAGTGTGACAGAGTATGGTGATTATGACAGCACATATCAGGTGTCGGATGTGTTTCATGGCTTTACACTTGATGACAGGGCAGGGTGATCACTGCATTGCAGATCAGGCCTCGGAATAATTATGTATGGCATGACACAGTGTGACAGGGCAGGGTGTGTATGACAGTACAGATTAGACGTCACATGTGTGATGCTGTATGTCACACAAAGTGACGAAACAGAGTTGTTAGAGCAGTGCAGATGATAATGTCACACAGTATGACAGGGGCAGAATGTTCAGAACAGTGCAGATGAGGTATCAGATGTATGGTGTTACAGATGCCGGCAGTCAGAACAACGCAGCGGTGACCAAGAGAATTGCCTTCCTGTTTGACTCTACGCTCACTGCCTTCCTCATGATGGGAAACCTGTCTCCTGTAAGACATTGCAACACACATGTTATGACAGCGCACAGGTCACCGCAGCATATATGTATATCACCACTATTATACACCACTACACACCATATTTGTCACCGCAGTGCACACACACACACTCACTTGTTACCTCAATGCTCTTGTTACTGCAACTTGCATGCACACATGTGTCACCACAATACACACAAACTTTTTATCAGAACACATACTTCACAATTAGCTCACATCACAGCATATCATACTACACATATCCCAGCAATAAACACGCACACACACACACACACACACACACACACACACACACATATCACAGTACACCCACTTGTTGCAGCAGCACAAACATACACATCATTCAACACTCTGATGCACTCACAACAATGTATATACATCACTGCAACATGTAGAGTATATTTCATTATGAAACATATATACGCTTATCACCACAATTCACAGGTATTTCTTGATAAGGTAGGTATATACACGTCACCACAACTCATAGACATGTATATCATCATAAGACAGACACACATACATGTCATCACAACACAGAGACATACATGTTATTATGACACAGACACATGTAAATGTCATCACAACACACAGACATACATGTCATAACACCAACACACATACACGTTACTGCAACACACAGACACATATGTCATTATAACAGACACACATGCATGTCACCGCAACACATACATATATGTCATTATAACACGGACATACATATACATCATCACAACAGAAAGACACAAATGTCATTATAACACGGACCTACATGTACATCATCACAACAGAAAGACACAAATGTCATTATAACCTAGACGTGTAACTGTGCAGGGGTTGAAGAGTCACGCTGTCACCATGTTTGAGGTGGCAAGCTGAGTGATGAGTCCATGGACAGCTTCCTGTCCGAATTAGAGAAGGTAGGGAAGGATGGGAGTGGGAGGTGGACAGGATGGGAGAGGGGGTGGAGTTGTATGTAGACTGATGTCTCTTTAAAAAAAAGTTTAAGCTTAAAGAGGGGAAATTTCAGCTTTCTAGAAGGTCAGGTATGGTCTGTTTAAAAACAGACACTTTTTTTTTTATTAGTGTGAACTTCTATCGGAAGTGAAGAAGTGTATTGAATTTAGATAACTTTAAATCTGAAGTGAAGAAGAATTTAAAGTGTTGTAAACTAGAAATTTATCAGTTTAGAAGTGTATGTCAACTAGATGACTTTGAAGTAAGAAGACAGTGTAGAAGTGTATGTAAATGAGATAATTTTTTGAATCTTAAGGAAGAAGACCATGTAGAAGTGTATGTAAACTTGATGATTTATCTGACATAAAAAAGGGACATAAATGGTGTCATGCCGCATGATGTTGGTGTCATGTCACAGGGTTTGTAGTGTCTTGTCATATGATGTGGTGTCATGTCAATAATGTAGGTGTCATGTCACATGGTGTAGTGTCTTGTCATATGATGTGGTGTCATGTCACTAATGTGGGTGTCATGTCACTGGTGTAGTGTATTGGTCATATGATGTGGTGTCATGTCACATATGTAGGGTGTCATGTCACATGGTGTAGTGTCTTGTATATGATGTGGTGTCTGTCACATAATGTAGGTGTCATGTCACATGGTGTAGTGTATTGTCATATGATGTGGTGTCAAGTCACAAAATGTGGGTGTCAAGTCACATGATGTTGGTGTTATGTCACATGGTGTAGTGTATTGTCATATGATGTGGTGTCAAGTCACATAATGTGGGTGTCAAGTCAATAATGTAGGTGTCATGTCACATGGTTTTGTGTTTGTCATATGATGTGGTGTCAAGTCAATGATATGGGTGGTCATATCACATGGTGTAGTGTCTTGTCAAAATGATGTGGTGTCATGTCACATAATGTGGGTGTCATGTCAATGATGGGGTGTTATGTTGCAGGGATGTGGTTGTCATGTCACATGGTGTAGTGTATTGTCATATGATTTTGGTGTCAAGTCACATAATGTGGGTGTCATGTCACATGGTGTAGTGTATTGTCATATGATGTGGTGTTATGTCGCATGATGTGGGGTGTCATGTCACATGGTGTAGTGTATTGTCATTGATGTGGTGTCAAGTCACTTGATGTGGGTGTCATGTCACATGGTGTAGTGTATTGTCATATGATGTGGTGTCAAGTCACAAAATGTGGGTGTCATGTCACATGGTGTAGTGTATTGTCATATGATGTGGTGTTTGTCGCATGATGTGGGTGTCGTGTCACCATGGTGTGTGTCTTGTCATATGATGTGGTGTCAAGTCACATGATGTGGGTGTCATGTCACATGGTGTAGTGTATTGTCATATGATGTGGTGTCAAGTCACATGATGTGGGTGCATGTCACATGGTGTAGTGTATTGTCATATGATGTGGTGTCAAGTCCATAATGTGGGTGTCATTGTCACATGGTGTTAGTGTATTGTTATATGATGTGGTGTCAAGTCACATAATGTGGGTGTCATGTCACATGGTGTAGTGTCTTGTCATATGATGTGGTGTTATGTCACATGATGTGGGTGTCATGTCACATGGTGTAGTGTATTGTCATATGATGTGGTGTAAGTCACATGATGTGGGTGTCATGTCACATGGTGTAGTGTATTGTCATATGATGTGGTGTCAAGTCACAAAATGTGGGTGTCATGTCACATGGTGTAGTGTATTGTCATATGATGTGGTGTTATGTCGCATGATGGTGGGTGTCATGTCACATGGTGTGTGTCTTGTCATATGATGTGGTGTCAAGTCACATAATGTAGGTGTCATGTCACATGGTGTAGTGTATTGTCATATGATGTGGTGCCATGTCACATAATGTGGGTGTCATGTCCACATGGTGTAGTGTATTGTCATATGATGTGGTGTCAAGTCACATAATGTGGGTGTCATGTCACATGGTGTAGTGTATTGTTATATGATGTGGTGTCAAGTCACATATTGTGGGTGTCATGTCACATGGTGTAGTGTTCTTGTCATATGATGTGGTGTTATGTCACATGATGTGGGTGTCATGTCACATGGTGTAGTGTATTGTCATATTGATGTGTTATGTCACATGATGTGGGTGTCATGTCACATGGTGTAGTGTCTTGTCATATGATGTGTGTCAAGTCACATAATGTGGGTGTCAAGTCACATGATGTTGGTGTTATGTCACATATCGTAGGTTACAGCATCGTGTGATGAGGATGTTGTGTCACATGGTGTGGTGTGGTGTTGCATGCTGTGGATGGTGTTCATATGGTGTAAGTGTAGTGTCATATGGTGTGGATATCATGTCACATGGTGTGGTGTCATGTCATAGGTGTCATGTCACATAATGTGGGTGTCATGTAATGCAAGTGTCATGTCACATGATGTGGATGTCATGTCACATGATGTGGGTGTCATGTCACATGGCGTATGTACAGCATCATGTGATGAGGATGTTGTGTCACATGGTGTGGTGTCATGTCTAATGTGGGTGTCATGTCATAATGTGGGTGTCATGTCACATAATGTGGGTGTCAGGTGGGGTCAGATGCTGATGGGGAGGCCGTCGTTATTTTGACCACGCCCTAACGCTGCGCGGACACCATCCGTTTCCTGCGACACAACCGCCAGCTGTGCCAGGAGGGGGAGGTCAACAGTGGTCATGGTATTGACCTGCTGCGCTGTGAGAGTCTGCTCAGTCTGGACCCTGAGACACGCTCCAGGGTCCTCAACAAGAATACAGGTACCACCATGCAAGGCTTGGTATGTGGGTGTGTGGCTTTTGTTGTGTTGTGGTGGTTGAATTTGTCAGTGCATTCGTGTCATCATTTGAAAATCTATTTGGTATTTCTGTGCGACCTTTCCTCTCACAGAGAGGGTTGAGTAGGACAGGTTGTCAAAGAGAGAAGTGGGAACGGAGGGCTAAGACAATGAGCTCTGAAATAAAGCATCCAGATTCAGAATGTCCATGGAGTGTTATGGGACATGGCATGTCCCACGTCGTGTTACGTGAAATCTGTGTCAGATCAAATGTAATGTTGTGGTTAAGTTTGCAGTGGTATGAATCTGTCTGTACTTGTGCATCTGCGATTGACATTTTGTATGCGCATCAAATGTGATTGTGGTGTGTGTGTGGGCAGTTTGCTGGTGTCCATGGCACCGCTGAGCAATGAGATCCGCCTGTCAGCAGCAGCGTGCCTCAGCATATCGGACCTGCCATACCTGAGGTAGGTCGACATTCACTAACCAAGACATCTGGCACACCTGAAGAATGCATCAGACATCATGACATGACTGCTATGGCACCTGTGACAGAGAAATGCATAGATTAGGACTTCTCTTACCCTAGGTATGCCACGTCACACTAAAGTCAGCTGTCCAGACAGTCAGGAAGTGTTTACTGGCGCTTTGAAGCAGACAAGTGTGCTGCTTCAGCTACAATCTTGTCCATTTGCTTCAGATCATCCATTGCGTAACTGCATTCTTCCTGACAGCTCTGTCTACAGTGCTGCTGTCAGTTTTGTGACAGGAAAGCAGGTGTGAAAGGAGAACTAGCAGTATGGTTGATCAGCCCAACATCTACCATTTAAGGTTCCAGAATTGTAGCAACTTTTCTGACAGGAGTTAGATGGCTTTGGTAAATAAACTTAGATCACATGTTATAATTAAAACTCTCTCTCTCCTCTCTCTCTCTCTCTCTCTCTCTCTCTCTCTCTCTCTCTCTCTCTCTCTCTCTCTCTCCACACACACACACACACACACACACACACACACACACACACTTACACTCACACTTTCACATATACAGTTTATATACACAGGGTATCACACAACAATGTCATTATCAGAATGGAAGATATCACTTTGCCCAATTATTTCTGACCTGTCAGATGCTGAGGAAACTGCAGATTTGGGAAAGTATCACACACACACACACACCTGTCATTTCATGTGAAACCCTCCACATAATTTCACCAGAGACGGCTAACTGGCAGTTCCCTGTTGAAGGGAGTCTCTTAATTCTTTGGAAAGGAAGGGAATGTTGTGATTCTGTGGCATTGAAGGCGGTATGACCTGTGCGTGTGTTCAGGTGAGCTCCCTTTGGTTCAAGTTGTATGTGTACTCCCTGACGGGCTGTGGACCCCCCTCGCTCCTCCTGGTCAAAGGCACCAAACTGAAGAAACTGCCAGATATATTTCAGGTAATCATTAGTATCATTATTAGTATTATTATTAATATTATGATCAATATTTTTATCATTTGTAAGAGTACTTATACAACATCCATTGTTGGTTAGAGACAAGCTACAAGGGCTTTACAATCCACGCTGTCATTTACCAGGCTGTGTACCTGGATAGAGCAGACTGAAGAGCTGCCTGCTGATACAATATTCAGTCTTTTCCTGTGTCATTCAGTGGAATATCAGTCCTTCAGTTTCTCATTCATTCTTTCTTTATTTTGGTACATGAAAAGTGTATATGTGTCATACATATCAACAGCCAATTTGCTCTTCTGTAAGCTGGTGATGAGATTTTGTGTGTGTGCAAGATGTTGTGTGTGCATTCACACACGGATCCTCAGCTTACAGTCTCATTTAAAGGACTGTTTTAGAAAAAGAATCGGAACCAATGTTAATTCCCAGGAAAAGTCCCCCCTATACCGGAACAGCCCAGTGAAGATTTGAACCCACAACCCTAGGATCACCAAGGTAATGAGTCCAGTGCTCTTCCAACTTAGCTATTCTAAGCCACCCTCACAACTGTGGGGTGAATGGACTTGTACAGGACACTGTGGTACAGGTTCCTGTGTTGCACTTGTACAGGACACTGTGGGTACAGGTTTCTGTATTGCACTTGTACAGGACACTGTGGGTACAGGTTCCTGTGTTGCACTTGTACAGGACATTGTGGGTACAGGTTCCTGTGTTGCACTTGTACAGGACATTGTGGGTACAGGTTCCTGTGTTGCACTTGTACAGGACATTGTGGGTACAGGTTCCTGTGTTGCACTTGTACAGGACACTGTGGGTACAGGTTCCTGTGTTGCACTTGTACAGGACACTGTGGGTACAGGTTTCTGTATTGCACTTGTACAGGACACTGTGGGTACAGGTTTCTGTATTGCACTTGTACAGGACACTGGGTACAGGTTTCTGTATTGCACTTGTACAGGACATTGTGGGTACAGGTTTCTGTATTGCACTTGTACAGGACACTGTGGGTACAGGTTTCTGTATTGCACTTGTACAGGACACTGTGGGTACAGGTTTTTGTATTGCACTTGTACAGGACATTGTGGGTACAGGTTCCTGTGTTGCACTTGTACAGGACATTGTGGGTACAGGTTTCTGTATTGCACTTGTACAGGACATTGTGGGTACAGGTTCCTGTGTTGCACTTGTACAGGACATTGTGGGTACAGGTTCCTGTGTTGCACTTGTACAGGACATTGTGGGTACAGGTTCCTGTGTTGCACTTGTACAGGACATTGTGGGTACAGGTTCCTGTGTTGCACTTGTACAGGACATTGTGGGTACAGGCAGAGATAGTGGAAAGGGAGATTTCTCACTCGCTATGTGTGCTTACTGCCAGAATTGAAGCCAGCCTGGCCTGCTCGCGCGGCGTGGGCGGAAGGGGGAAACTGCACCACCACCTTCCTGCTGGGAGGTAAAACACGTTCACCGCTGTACTGGCGCAGTGTGAAAATTGCACAAGGCGTGTGGCTGCTGTTTGTTTTTGTTGTTTTTTTTTTCCAGTTCAGCAAATAGTAAATGCACTGACGAATCTACAGCTGGTGTTGACATATCAGCTTCTTCTGTAAAACAAAAAAACCTCGGCATGAGAGAGAGAGAGAGAGAGAGACAGAAGAGAGAGAGAGAGAGAGAGTTCATATTTTGTGTTTATGTTATTCAAGTTAACAAAATCCAACATTCAAAATGTTCAAAAGCTGAATTCGTTTCTTCTTCCCGGCATCATGAAAGTAATGCTCAATCAGGAAAGCAATTTCAGTCTACGGTTCAAGCTGCAGCGGAAAGTTTCAATCTAATAGCAGAAGGACATAATTACCAGTAGGTGTTTGTGTCTTCTTCTTTGTCGTCCGTGGCTGTTTGGGGGTTTGCTGTCCACAGCGGGTGGGCAGTTTTCTTTTCCGTGTCACACTCGATGGAGGATTTGGGACTTTGAAAATTGTTGGTACTGCAGAACTGAGAAGGCCTAATTCTGTCTTTTTGTTGACATTCCAAAACTGGTTGTCCTCAAAGTGCTCAATACACAGGTGACAGTTTTCACTGAGGTACTTTGCTGATCGTTGTCGAAGATCTTCTCGCCGACAGTTCTGTACCCATTGTTGACTTCTGCAATAAGACATTATCCCGATCAACGGACAATCTCGTGTTGCAGTATGATTGACGTTCAGCTGGTTACTGAACAACTGATCACACACACACACACACACACACACACACACACACACACCACAGTGGCACACACACACACACACACACCACACACACACACACACACACACACACAGTGGCACACACACACACACACACACACACACACACACACACACACACACACACACACACACAGTGGCACACACTCACACACACACACACACACACAGTGGCACACACTCACACACACACACACACACACACACACACACAGTGGCACACACACACACACACACACACACACACACACACACACACACACACACAGTGGCACACAGTGGCACACACTCACTCACACACACACACACACACAACACACACACACACACACACACACACACAGTGGCACACACACACACACACACACACACACACACACACACACACACACACACACACAGTGGCACACACTCACACACACACACACACACACACACACACACACACACACACACGTGATGCTGACACACACGCCGTCCACACACTGACACACCCCACACATCTCATGATGTTGGTCTTTGTTACAATTTGAACTCTTTATTAAAACAAAAAACATACCTTGCTTCATCCCTGGCGAAACGAAACATTCGCCATCCTTTTTTCCGCGAATGGTTGCAGTTAGGAGCTGCATACCACGCCATTTTGACCAGTACCAGACCGTCAGAATGTACCGGTGCAGAGTACGGCATACCAGAAACTTTCTCTGTTTACTCCCCGAGCGGAAGAGGGTGGTGGGTCCTGCATATTAGTGAGGCTCGCGGCGTGGCTTCAGCACGCGGCTGAAGTGAGAAATCTCCCTTTCCACTATCTCTGGTACAGGTTTCTGTGTTGCACTTGTACAGGACATTGTGGGTACAGGTTCCTGTGTTGCACTTGTACAGGACACTGTGGGTACAGGTTCCTGTGTGGCTGTGCAATGTTGAGATTGGTTTTTTAAAGTGTGCTGTCTTTTTTTCAGCTCGGTATATTGAAATGTAAAGAAAGCATAATCTGATATTCCATAGGGCTGTTGTACTATTCTGAACTTGTAAGTACAGAAGTGAGATTTTTTTTCCACCCAGAATTCATGTTGATCTAGAGCTTGATTGTTGCATTTAGCTGTGTGACATTGGTGCTGATGATAAGTGTGCACCAATATGGGTTTTCTGGTGCATCTGTAGGGCAGTGCTGCTACTTTTATATCAACATGGATTGTTTTTATGTGCATGTGTGTGTGTGTGCCTGCAGCATTATGAGCGCTTGCTGGTAACCACATGGGGTCATGACCCTGGGGTCATTGCAGCGTCCAACATCCTACTGACCCTGAACGATGCTCTAGCGCACTCTGCTGTTTTCGTGCAGGTTATGTGCATGTGTGTGTGTGTGCGTGCAGCATTATGAGCGCTTGCTGGTAACCACATGGGGTCATGACCCTGGGGTCATTGCAGCGTCCAACATCCTACTGACCCTGAACGATGCTCTAGCGCACTCTGCTGTTTTCGTGCAGGTTAGTTTCCTGTCACTGGTCCAGCAGTTCATGTCTGTCAGTGTGTCTGTGTTCATATACAGTACCTTCAGTATGTCACACTCATGATTTTTTTTTAATGAATATTGAAGTGATTGATGACGATGGCGTGTGTTTCAAGTGGTGTATGTGGATTTACTGTCACTTTAAAACAGATTGGAACCAGTAGTTATTTTGTTAGAACCTTTGCTGACAGAGTCGTGTTCATGAAGAAATAAAAGAGAGGTAGGGAGGGATTTGGAAGGGTGCAGGGGTGTTATTAGAGTGTCTGGCTCTGTGTCTGTCTTTGTGTGAGTGCGTGAGTGAGTGTGTGTGTGTGTGTGTGAGTGTGTGTGTGTGTGTGTGTGTGTGTGTGTGTGTGTGTGTGTGTGTGTGTGTAAGTGCATGTATGAGCATATGCATGCATATGTGTGTGTGTGTGTGTCTGTGCCCCTGCTCATATGTGTCTGTGAGTATGGATGCATGGAACACACTGTTGAAGATACAAACAAGCCAAAGAACATGTTATGAAAGATACCTTACACAAAAAATACAAACAGGCCAAAGAACATGTTGTGAAAAATACCTTACACAAAAAATACAAACAAGCCAAAGAACATGTTACGAGAAATATCTGACACGAAAATTGACTGTATGGTCTGACCGACTGTCCATGTGACTAAGGTGACTGACTGGATCAAGGTGATAATGTTTGTTATCCAGGGTCACGGACTGTACACAGAGGGCACCACTGTTCATGTCTCCTTTCCTCTGGATAAAGTGGACAATGGTAATTCAGTACTATACAGCTCGGGCACCTGCACTTTATGTCCTGTCTTTTTTTTTTTTGAACTCGGAATGATACCTTGAGGGCAATGCCTGGTGCACTGCCTAATTCTGTATGATGTAAGGTGCCAGTAATTTAAATACTTTTGTCGTTGACTGCGTTTATTGTTTATGTCTGTATCAGAATATAATTGTGTGTGTGTGTGTGTGTGGGGTGGGGGGGTGGGGGGGGGGGGACTTCTTTATCATATGACATTCTTATTTTCTGTATGAATTTGGAAGCCCTGACAAGGCATTTTTGGATGGGTTGTAATAATTAAAACTTGAATGTTGACTTTCATACCTCACATAACAGGTATTCAGAGCTTGTTTTTTTAACACAGTGAAGACTGGATTATGTTTAGCCAAGTGCTGTAGCTTGAGATCTGCTGTATTATTTTTGGTACAACCCCCATAATTCAAGAATAATAGATAGTCATTTTTGTCATTACGTAATATGGTAAAGATTATAGGAAAGAATAGACTGAGGACAGTCGTATTAAGTTCATAGAGGGTACAGATTGTAGGACACTGTAAATTCATGACAATCTTCATCATTATGTAGAGCAGTACAGCACACAGGAAACTGTGAATTCATGATACACTTTATTATTACATAGTACAGTATGGCTTGTAAAACATTGTAAATTCATGTCAGTCTTCATTATTATATAGAAAAGTACAGATTGTAGGGCACTATAAATTCAGGACAGTCTTCGTTGTTAAGAAGAGCAGTACAAATCAGGACAGTCTGAATCATTACATTCGGATAGATTGTAGGAATGCTGCTGTCTATGCTAGTTGGGTAGGGTGGTAAGGAGTCAGGGATGGGGCGGTGGAATTGTGAATGATCCGGATGCTTTGCAGGGTCATTCAGTCAAGGTCACTGGCAGTATCACCAAGCCGTGCAGCGTCTGTCCCAGCTAGTGGACATGGAACATTCCTGCGGTTTCCTCACCCTCCTCAATGCCCACCAGCCCCCTGCCACTGACGATGATGCTGATAGCACCTCGCCCCAGCGCCTCTCTACCTCCGCCTCGGAATCTACCTCCATTGATGACATGTCAGTCAGTCCTGCTAACGGCATCAAGGACAAGGTGTCGGCGGAGATGCTGGCGTCCGAGCTGGACGCCCTGGAGGAGGAGACTGGCGGGGGGCAGCGGGACAGGATGTGCCTCCATCTGAAGGGAGAGGGGGAGGGCGGGGAGAGGGGGAATGGGGAGGTGCACAGGGAGGACCAGTGGTGGCTGTTGGACCTGTGCTTCGGCATCCCTCTCTTCAACCCCCAACTCAACAAAGACGTCTGCCAAAAGATCGTCTCCCTCAACCTCTTCAAAGAGGAAAGGTAACACACACGAACTGCCTGTGGTTGTTTCCCAGTTCAAAAGATGATGTGGTCTTTGCTTTATTGATGTTGTCTTTGTTTTTATTCCCCTAGGTGAAAGCTTATGTGTTCCATGCCTTCCACGCTGAGATCAATGATAATGAGCACATTGCCCTATTCGCCGGGTCAGGGATGGTGTGTAGATTACCGTATCCTCCCAGGTCACAGATGATGCGCTCCTTGCCTTATTCCCCCAGGTCAAAAGATGATGTGATGTGTTCATTGGCTTGTTCACCCATGTCAGAGTGATGTGTTCCATGCCGTATTCACCTAGGTTTAAAGGTAATGTGTTCCTTGCCTTATTCACTTATGTCAAAGATGATGTGTTCCTTTCCTTGTTCACTCTTGTCAAAGATGATGTGTTCCTTTCATTATTCACTCTTGTCAAAGATGATGTGTTCCTTTCATTATTCACTCTTGTCAGAGATGATGTGTTCCTTTTGTTATTCATGCATGTCAGAGATGATGTGTTCCTTTTGTTATTCACCCATGTCAAAGATGATGCATTCCTTGCTTTATTCACCTTTGTCAAAGAGGACATGTTCTCTGTTGTTTTCATTCAGGACAGAGATGAAGCATTCTTTGCCTTATACAACTGTGCCAAATTGTTGTTTTCATTCAGGACAGAGACGAAGCGTTCTTTGCCTTATACAGCTGTGTCAAATTGTTGTTTTCATTCAGGACAGAGATGAAGCGTTCTTTGCCTTATACAACTGTGTCAAATTGTTGTTTTCATTCAGGTCAGAGATGTCAAATTCTTGTTTTCATTCAGGACAGAGACGAAGCGTTCTTTGCCTTATACAACTGTGTCAAATTGTTGTTTTCATTCAGGACAGAGATGAAGCGTTCTTTGCCTTATACAACTGTGTCAAATTGTTGTTTTCATTCAGGTCAGAGATGTCAAATTGTTGTTTTCATTCAGGACAGAGACGAAGCGTTCTTTGCCTTATACAACTGTGTCAAATTGTTGTTTTCATTCAGGTCAGAGATGAAGCGTTCTTTGCCTTATACAACTGTGTCAAATTGTTGTTTTCATTCAGGACAGAGATGAAGCCTTCTTTGCCTTGCACAACTGTGTCAAATTGTTGTTTTCATTTCATTCAGGTCAGAGATGAAGCCTTCTTTGCCTTACACAACTGTGTCAAATTGTTGTTTTCGTTCAGGTCAGAGATGAAGCCTTCTTTGCCTTACACAGCTGTGTCAAATTGTTGTTTTCATTCAGGACAGAGACGAAGCGTTCTTTGCCTTATACAGCTGTGTCAAATTGTTTTCATTTCATTCAGGTCAGAGATGAAGCCTTCTTTGCCTTACACAACTGTGTCAAATTGTTGTTTTCATTCAGGACAGAGACGAAGCATTCTTTGCCTTATACAACTGTGTCAAATTGTTGTTTTCATTCAGGTCAGAGATGTCAAATTGTTGTTTTCATTCAGGACAGAGACGAAGCGTTCTTTGCCTTATACAACTGTGTCAAATTGTTGTTTTCATTCAGGACAGAGACGAAGCGTTCTTTGCCTTATACAACTGTGTCAAATTGTTGTTTTCATTCAGGACAGAGACGAAGCGTTCTTTGCCTTATACAACTGTGTCAAATTGTTATTTTCATTCAGGACAGAGATGAAGCGTTCTTTGCCTTATACAACTGTGTCAAATTGTTGTTTTCATTCAGGTCAGAGATGTCAAATTGTTGTTTTCATTCAGGACAGAGACGAAGCGTTCTTTGCCTTATACAACTGTGTCAAATTGTTGTTTTCATTCAGGTCAGAGATGAAGCGTTCTTTGCCTTATACAACTGTGTCAAATTGTTGTTTTCATTCAGGACAGAGATGAAGCCTTCTTTGCCTTGCACAACTGTGTCAAATTGTTGTTTTCATTTCATTCAGGTCAGAGATGAAGCCTTCTTTGCCTTACACAACTGTGTCAAATTGTTGTTTTCGTTCAGGTCAGAGATGAAGCCTTCTTTGCCTTACACAGCTGTGTCAAATTGTTGTTTTCATTCAGGACAGAGACGAAGCGTTCTTTGCCTTATACAGCTGTGTCAAATTGTTTTCATTTCATTCAGGTCAGAGATGAAGCCTTCTTTGCCTTACACAACTGTGTCAAATTGTTGTTTTCATTCAGGACAGAGACGAAGCATTCTTTGCCTTATACAACTGTGTCAAATTGTTGTTTTCATTCAGGTCAGAGATGTCAAATTGTTGTTTTCATTCAGGACAGAGACGAAGCGTTCTTTGCCTTATACAACTGTGTCAAATTGTTGTTTTCATTCAGGACAGAGACGAAGCGTTCTTTGCCTTATACAACTGTGTCAAATTGTTGTTTTCATTCAGGACAGAGACGAAGCGTTCTTTGCCTTAACAACTGTGTCAAATTGTTATTTTCATTCAGGACAGAGATGAAGCGTTCTTTGCCTTATACAACTGTGTCAAATTGTTGTTTTCATTCAGGTCAGAGATGTCAAATTGTTGTTTTCATTCAGGACAGAGACGAAGCGTTCTTTGCCTTATACAACTGTGTCAAATTGTTGTTTTCATTCAGGTCAGAGATGAAGCGTTCTTTGCCTTATACAACTGTGTCAAATTGTTGTTTTCATTCAGGACAGAGATGAAGCCTTCTTTGCCTTACACAACTGTGTCAAATTGTTGTTTTCATTTCATTCAGGTCAGAGATGAAGCCTTCTTTGCCTTACACAACTGTGTCAAATTGTTGTTTTCATTCAGGACAGAGACGAAGCGTTCTTTGCCTTATACAACTGTGTCAAATTGTTGTTTTCATTCAGGTCAGAGATGTCAAATTGTTGTTTTCATTCAGGACAGAGACGAAGCGTTCTTTGCCTTATACAACTGTGTCAAATTGTTGTTTTCATTCAGGACAGAGATGAAGCGTTCTTTGCCTTATACAACTGTGTCAAAAAAGATATTTATGTTGCCTTGTTCATACTTGTGAAAGATGTTGCCCTCTATACTTTTTCTCTTAAATATCAGAGATGTTCTGTAGTTCATTTCTTTTCACCAGTGTCAAAGATACTACATGTTTATCACTGTTTTTGTGTGTGGTTTTTTTGCACTGTATATTCATCTATGTGTCTGTATCTGTATATGTATATGTCTGTCACTGTGTCTCAGCGTGTGTCTGTTTTTTTTGTGTTACACAGAAGATAAAGATTCCGGTGAAGAAATTCATTGCATTTTATTTGATAGCTGCATTACTTTTCCATTGTATAGATGTGAGAGAGTCTGCGTATCAGATGTGCTTTGATCACTCTCCCAACCCCAACCTCACTCATTTTATTTCCATTCACTTTCCTTTCCCCATCCGACCCCTACCCCCTTGACTCCTCTTCCTTCACTGCCCCCTAACTGCCTCTCTTAAAGCGGGTAGTTTCTGCAAGTTCACCAAGTCTGTTATTGGATGAACGTTGCAGCGCCCCCTGGAGAGAGATGCTCACTGATGCTGGTCCCATTTTGAAGCAATTGCTGTCTTCAGCGGGGAGCTTAGTTGATGGCATCCTGAGTAGGCTGGATTAGAACAGGCATCATGGACGACCACTGGAGTGACGTGGCTGCAATGCATATCCACTGGTGGGTTACCTCTTGGTAGGGATAGCTCCCTCCTGAGCTGAGTGCTTGCACTGAGACTGACACAGGTGCCCTGAGAGTGGTAGTAAAATGGGGGAGTTGGGACGAGCCACTGGGAAGTAATTCCACTGAAGAGGAGACGGTGATCTCGCACCTCCCCCACTCGCCCTTCATCCACTCTTCCTTTCACGCACCCCACCCCTCACTCCTGCCTGCCCTGAAAACAACAACAACAACAACAAAACGCTTACCCAGAGAAGTACAGCCAGTGCTGGTGTGTTGCAGTTTACAAGAGTTGCTGCATTCCAGTCGCAGCCTGTCCCTCAAACTGCTGGACTTTATCATGGAGTGGCAGGTGGGTCAGCAATAGTGCACTACATTACATTGCACCACACCACACCACATTACATCACATCATACCACACCACATTACACCACATTACATCACATCATACCACACCACATTACACCACACCACATTACATCACATCATACCACACCACATTACACCACACCACATTACGTGACACCACACCACATTACATGACACCACACCATACCACACCACATTACATTATACCACACCACATTACATCACACCACATTACATTACACCACACCACATTACACCACGCACCATATTACACCACACCACATCGCACCACACCACATTACATCACACCACACCACACCACATTGCATTATACCACACCATATTATATCACATCACACCACAATACATCACATTACATCACACCACATTACGTCACATCACACCACACCACATTGCATTATACCACACCATATTACATCACACCACACACGTTACATCACATTACATCACATCACACACATTACATTACACCTCACCACATTACACCTCACATACCATATTACATCACATCACACCACACCACATTGCACCACACCACACTACATTACATTACATCACACCACATTACATTACACCACACCACATTACACCTCACATACCATATTACATCACACCACATTACATTACACCACACCACATTACACCTCACATACCATATTACATCACATCACATCACACCACATTGCACCACACCACACCACATTATGTTACATCACACCACATTACATTGCATTACACCACACCACATTGCACCTCACATACCATATTACATCACATTACATGACACTGTATCGCTCAACATCATGCCACTTCACTTCATGTCATGTTACAACTCATAACACCTCAGATTATATTTCACAACATCATGTCCACCAAATCACACCATACATCATATAGCACTGTATCACATCATACTTCATCATATGCACAAACCACATCGCATCACCAGAACACTGAATAGCACACTATTTTGTATTAAACATCATACCATGTCACAGTACATCTTCATCCAACCACACACATATCACAAACTTTATAACTGCACACAGTAACCAAAACTTCAGGATAACAATTGTTTGCCGTGACTTGGATGTAAAACCCACGTAACAGATGTCAGCCATGATTTTAGGTGCAGTCCCCACATGACAGGTGTCGGCCATGATTTCAGGTGTAGTCCCCACGTGACAGATGTCAGCCATGATTTCAGGTGTAGTCCCCACATGACAGATGTCAGCCATGACTTCAGGTGTAGTCCCCACATGACAGATGTCAGCCATGATTTCAGGTGTAGTCCCAATGTGACAGATGTCCGCCATGATTTCAGGTGTAGTCCCCACATGACAGATGTCCGCCATGATTTCAGGTGTAGTCCCCACATGACAGATGTCCGCCATGATTTCAGGTGTAGTCCCCACATGACAGATGTCCGCCATGATTTCAGGTGTAGTCCCCTCATGACAGATGTCAGCCATGACTTCAGGTGTAGTCCCCACATGACAGATGTCAGCCGTGATTTCAGGTGTAGTCCCCATGAGACAGGTGTCAGCCATGACTTCAGGTGTAGCCCCACATGACAGATGTCAGCCATGATTTCAGGCGTGGTCCCCACATGACAGCCATGACTTCAGGTGTAGTCCCCACATGACAGATGTCAGCCATGATTTCGGGTGTAGTCTCAATGTGACAGATGTCCGCCATGATTTCAGGTGTAGTCCCCACATGACAGATGTCCGCCATGATTTCAGGTGTAGTCCCCACATGACAGATGTCCGCCATGATTTCAGGTGTAGTCCCCACATGACAGATGTCCGCCATGATTTCAGGTGTAGTCCCCTCATGACAGATGTCAGCCATGACTTCAGGTGTAGTCCCCACATGACAGATGTCAGCCGTGATTTCAGGTGTAGTCCCCATGAGACAGGTGTCAGCCATGACTTCAGGTGTAGCCCCACATGACAGATGTCAGCCATGATTTCAGGCGTGGTCCCCACATGACAGCCATGACTTCAGGTGTAGTCCCCACATGACAGATGTCAGCCATGATTTCGGGTGTAGTCCCAATGTGACAGATGTCAGCCATGATTTCAGGTGTAGTCCCCATGTGACAGATGTCAGCCATGATTTCAGGTGTAGTCCCAACATGGACAGATGTCAGCCATGATTTTAGGCGTAGTCCCTACATGACAGATGTCAGCCATGATTTAAGTCCAGTCCCCACCTGACAGATGTCAGCCATGATTTCAGGTGTAGTCCCCACATGACAGGTGTCAGCCATGATTTAAGTCCAGTCCCCACCTGACAGATGTCAGCCATGATTTCAGGTGTAGTCCCCACATGACAGATGTCAGCCATGACTTCAGGTGTAGTCCCTACATGACAGGTGTCAGCCATGACTTCTGGTGTAGTCTCCATGAGACAGGTGTCAGCCATGACTTCAGGTGTAGTCCCCACGTGACAGATGTCAGCCGTGATTTCAGGTGTAGTCCCCATATGACAGATGTCAGCCACGACTTCAGGTGTAGTCCCCACATGATAGATGTCAGCCATGATTTCAGGTGTAGTCCCCACATGACAGGTGTCAGCCATGACTTCAGGTGAAGTCCCCACATGACAGATGTCAGGCATGACTTCAGGTATAGTCCCCACATGACAGATGTCAGCCGTGATTTCAGGTGTAGTCCCCATGAGACAGATGTCAGCCATGACTTCAGGTGTAGTCCCCACATGACAGATGTCAGCCATGATTTCAGGCGTGGTCCCCACATGACAGCCATGACTTCAGGTGTAGTCCCCACATGACAGATGTCAGCCATGATTTCGGGTGTAGTCCCAATGTGACAGATGTCAGCCATGATTTCAGGTGTAGTCCCCATGTGACAGATGTCAGCCATGATTTCAGGTGTAGTCCCCACATGACAGATGTCAGCCATGATTTTAGGCGTAGTCCCTACATGACAGATGTCAGCCATGACTTCAGGTGTAGTCCCCACATGACAGATGTCCGCCATGATTTCAGGTGTAGTCCCACATGACAGATGTCCGCCATGATTTCAGGTGTAGTCCCTACACGACAGATGTCAGCCATGATTTAAGTCCAGTCCCCACCTGACAGATGTCAACCATGATTTCAGGTGTAGTCCCCACATGACAGGTGTCAGCCATGATTTAAGTCCAGTCCCCACCTGACAGATGTCAGCCATGATTTCAGGTGTAGTCCCCACATGACAGGTGTCAGCCATGATTTAAGTCCAGTCCCCACCTGACAGATGTCAGCCATGATTTCAGGTGTAGTCCCCACATGACAGGTGTCAGCCATGATTTAAGTCCAGTCCCCACCTGACAGATGTCAGCCATGATTTCAGGTGTATTCCCCACATGACAGGTGTCAGCCATGATTTAAGTCCAGTCCCCACCTGACAGATGTCAGCCATGATTTCAGGTGTATTCCCCACATGACAGGTGTCAGCCATGATTTAAGTCCAGTCCCCACCTGACAGATGTCAGCCATGATTTCAGGTGTAGTCCCCACATGACAGATGTCAGCCATGACTTCAGGTGTAGTCCCTACATGACAGGTGTCAGCCATGACTTCTGGTGTAGTTTCCATGAGACAGGTGTCAAACATGACTTCAGGTGTAGTTCCTATCTGACAGATGTCAGCCATGACTTCAGGTGTAGTCCCCACGTGACAGATGTCAGCCGTGATTTCAGGTGTAGCCCCCACATGACAGATGTCAGCCACAACTTCAGGTGTAGTCCCCACATGACAGATGTCAGCCATGATTTCGGGTGTAGTCCCAATGTGACAGATGTCAGCCATGATTTCAGGTGTAGTCCCCATGTGACAGATGTCCGCCATGATTTCAGGTGTAGTCCCCACATGACAGATGTCAGCCATGATTTTAGGCGTAGTCCCTACATGACAGATGTCAGCCATGACTTCAGGTGTAGTCCCCACATGACAGATGTCCGCCATGATTTCAGGTGTAGTCCCCACATGACAGATGTCCGCCATGATTTTAGGTGTAGTCCCTACATGACAGATGTCAGCCATGATTTAAGTCCAGTCCCCACCTGACAGATGTCAGCCATGATTTCAGGTGTAGTCCCCACATGACAGGTGTCAGCCATGATTTAAGTCCAGTCCCCAACTGACAGATGTCAGCCATGATTTCAGGTGTAGTCCCCACATGACAGGTGTCAGCCATGATTTAAGTCCAGTCCCCACCTGACAGATGTCAGCCATGATTTCAGGTGTAGTCCCCACATGACAGGTGTCAGCCATGATTTAAGTCCAGTCCCCACCTGACAGATGTCAGCCATGATTTCAGGTGTATTCCCACATGACAGATGTCAGCCATGATTTAAGTCCAGTCCCCACCTGACAGATGTCAGCCATGATTTCAGGTGTAGTCCCCACATGACAGATGTCAGCCATGACTTCAGGTGTAGTCCCTACATGACAGGTGTCAGCCATGACTTCTGGTGTAGTCTCCATGAGACAGGTGTCAAACATGACTTCAGGTGTAGTTCCTATCTGACAGATGTCAGCCATGACTTCAGGTGTAGTCCCCACGTGACAGATGTCAGCCGTGATTTCAGGTGTAGTCCCCACATGACAGATGTCAGCCACAACTTCAGGTGTAGTCCCCACATGATAGATGTCAGCCATGATTTCAGGTGTAGTCCCCACATGACAGGTGTCAGCCATGACTTCAGGTGTAGTCCCCACATGACAGATGTCAGGCATGAATTCAGGTATAGTCCCCACATGACAGATGTCAGCCGTGATTTCAGGCGTAGTCCCCATGTGACAGATGGCAGCCATGATTTCAGGTGTAGTCCCCACAGGATAGATGTCAGCCATGACTTCAGGTGTAGTCCCCACATGACAGATGTCAGCCATGAATTCAGGTGTAGTCCCCACATGACAGATGTCAGGCATGACTTCAGGTATAGTCCCCACATGACAGATGTCAGCCATGATTTCAGGCGTATTCCCCATGTGACAGATGTCAGCCATGATTTCAGGCGTAGTCCCCACATGACTGATGTCGGCCATGATTTCAGAGGTAAACAGACATACCAGTCACTAGCCATAACTTCAGGTGTAAGCCCAACATGACAGGTGTTAGCTGTCACTTCAGTTGTAAATCCTACATAGCAAATATTAGCCATCATTTCAGGTATAAACCCTGTATAGCAGATGTTGGCCATGACACGGATGTAAAACTTACATGTGTCAGCCATCACTTCACATATAAACCCTACACAACTGATGGGAGCCATGACTTAGGTGTAAACCACATGGCAGATGTGAGCTATGACTTAAGGTGTAAACCACATGGCAGATGTGAGCTATGACTTAAGGTGTAAATCACGCATAATAGATGTTAGCCACGACTTCAGGTGTAAGCCCCATATAACAAATGTAAGCCATAATATAGGTGTAAACCCTGAACAACATATGTTAACTGTGTCCTTAGGTGTAAACCCAACAACATATGTTAACTGTGTCCTTAGGTGTAAACCCTAGAAAATAGTTGTAAACCGTCACCTTAGGTGTAAAGTCTTGACAACAGATGTTCACCTCCTCTACATTTCATTATATGATGGAAGGGACTGAACAGTTTCTAAGCCAGAGAAGCTGCTTGGAGAAGATTACTTGTTGTTGTCAGTGGTAAGTAACAGGGTGAAAACTGTATTGTCTGTCTGGTCCAAGTGTGGTCTGAAATCATGAAGACAGTAGAATCAGGGACATTGAGACTGATGAAGACTGACGCCAACAACCTGTAGTTAATTTTTGGCTGATTGTATGGGACATGTCTCAAAATTAAGTTGAAAGTCATAGCAGGCAGATAGGCATATTGCGAGAGTCGGTCAGCCCTCTCATACACATGGTGAATATGTAATCCTGATTGTGTACAGGAAGCTCAGAGCAGTGAGGGGGGAGGTGTGGTAGGGTGTGAGGTGGGGATGGGGTAAATGTCGAAGACCATTTGTCCTTTTGTGACCCTGTGTTGATGGTACACTGCAGGTGTCTTCGGCGGTGACAGATGCGGAGACACACGGCTTGCCTCAGAGTGTGGAGGAGCACTGCACTCTCTACCCCACAGTCAGTGTGCTGTTCAGCAACGGCAAGTTACAGAAATGGAACGGTCTGTGATGTCATGGCGCCCCATCCACCTCAGCAACCACTGAAGTGGAATGGCCTGTGTCACCATGATTCTCTGTCCATCTCGCACTGTAGTAAAGTGGAATGGCAAGTGGCTATATGGTTCTCTATCCATCTCACACACTACTGACATGGACTGATCTGTAATCCATTCCGTGGCTGTGATGTAGGATAGTGTCTTCTGCTCTCCAGCTGACTGTAACACCCCTTCCTGTCAGCTTGGAGAGCTTGCAGCGCTTATTGATGATGGATTGAGTCACCACACGTTTGGATGACAGACTGAGTCGCCACACTTGTGGATTGTAGATAGACTCCTCACAAGTGTGGAATATGGGTTGACTCTGTACGTTTATGAATTATGGGTCAAGTCTCCGCACTCGTTGGTAATGAAAGGAGCCTCTACACTTGTGGATTATGGATTGAGTGACATGTATGGATTACGGATTGAGTTGTACATGAAGATTATGGGTTGGATCACCACGCTCTTGAGTCGCCACACTTGTGGATTGCAGATTTAGCCACCACACTTGTGGATTAAAGAATGAGTCATCACGCTTGTGAATTACGTATTGAGTTCTCACATTTGTAGATAATGGATTGAGAGTCTAACTTATGAATATGGATTCAGTTGCCACACTTGTGGATCATGGATTGAATGACCACATACGTGGATTATGGATGGAGTCACCCCATTTGTGGATCACGATTCAAATCGCCATACTTGAGGATTATGGATTTAGTCAGCACACTTGTGGATTATGGGTTGAGTCACCATACTTATAAATTATGGATTTAGTCAGCACACTTGTGGATTATTGGTTGAGTCACCATATTTGTGAGTTATGGATTTAGTCACCACGCTTGTGGATTATGGGTTCATACGGACGTGGATTGTGGCTAGAATCCACCCACCCACCACCTCCTACGTCTGTGTGTGGAATGGTCTATATCTGGGTCCAAGAGGTGGTTAACCTTGGTATGTCAGTGTTTGTGAACAAAGGGTGTGAGGAGGGGTGAGTTGGGACAAGGGTCAGCCAGAGTCAAAGATAAAATGTTATGTCAGATAGTGCATTGAATAAGTGAAATAGGTGATTTTCCCATCTGCCATATGTGACCATAAAAAAGTGAAAAATGAAGAGGAGAAAGAGGGTGAAGAAGAAAAAGGGGAAAGGTTATGTGTGTGTGTTTGTGCCGATGGTGTTAATCAGAGTGTATGGATGGGGTTTATGGGATGGTGGAATATGTGGGGTGTCTTAAATAGAGGAGGGAATGTAGCAGTGTGTGTATATTGTGCATATTGATGTGGTGAGACTATTGGAAAGTTTTAGAAGCTGTGAATGTTGAGATGTAATGGTTGTCAGGTTGTAAATTTTGAAGTGTAGTGTTTCGTGAGCTGTAAATGTTAAGATGTGAAAGCTGAGATGTAAGGGTTAATGTGGTGTAAGTGTGGAGGTGAGTTGTTGAGGTGTAAAGTTGTTGGTAATGTGCAGGTATGAAGGTGAGTGACATTTAAATGTAGAGCCTGAGGTGTTGAGGTTGGTGAGTTGTGAATGTACAGGTGTAAAGGTGGGTAATTTCTGGGTATTATGTGAATGTTCTGGTACAAAGATTGGGGAGTTGTGAATGTTCAGGTGTAAAGACTGCTGAATTTGTGAATGTTCAGGTCTCAGGGTTGGTGAATTTTGAATTTCAGGTGTGAAGCGGGTGACTTAAAAATGTTCAGGTGTAATGGTGGGTAAGAATTGAATGTTCACATGTAGATTTCCCACTGCATACAGTGAAGGGAGACAGACTTCAGTGGAATTAGGCATTAAGTTTAAGACAGTCAGCAATGTTTGTCCACTGTCTGATATGGTCTAACAGGCCAACTGGATTACTCTGAAATCAGGTATGATTTTGAAGACTGCCAGTAGAGAAAGTAGATTCTCTGAATAGATGTGACACTTGCTGAAGATGACGGTTGACATGGACGTGGTCAGAGTTCTGGTTTCATCAGATCCATGCTTAGAGAGATGACAACATGGTGACCGTTCTGTCAGCATTCAGTACAGTATCAGTCGCTCACCACCTCCTGTACAGCATCCCAGTGACTGTGACATCCTGGTGATGATGACATCCTAATGGCTGACATCCTGGTGATGATGACATCCTGGTGACTGTGACATCCTAGTGACTGACATGGTGACTGACATTGTAGTGAACGTGACATCCTTACGACTGTGACACCGTGATAACTGTGACAACTGTCGTAAGTGTGACATCCTAGACACGATGACATCTTGGCGACGGTGACATCTTGGTGATTGTGATATTGTAATGACTGTGACATCCAAGTGGCTGTGACATCAGTATGACCATGACATCTGTGTGACTGTGAAATGCTGGTGACTCTGATATCCTGGTGATTGTGATAACTTGGTGACCCTGAGATCCTGATGTCTGTGACATTCTGGTGACACCCACTCTCAGATGGCTTCGTGGTGATTATGGCGTCCCGGTAACTGTGACATCTTGGTGACTGTGACATCCGGTGACAGATACACCATGATGACTGATATCCTGATGACTACAACATCCTGGTGACTGTGGTATCCTGGTGGCTGACATCCTGGTGACTGTGACATTAAGTCTGTCTCTCTCCCCTGGGTCTCTCAGGATGCTGCTGCTTTTAGAGTGGTGATTGAAGCTGGACAGTGGGGGATGACTGTTCATATTTCACAATGTCAGGTGTCGGTCATCTGCACTGATGATCCAATATTACATTGAGCACATCTGCTGAGACACATAATCAATGGTTAGAGCTCATGCTGTGAAGCTGATGGATGTGAGTTCAAACCACACATTGGGTCAGATTTTTTCATCTTGAAAACCTTCTCTTTCTACCTAGCAAGAAATGGGTATCTTATTCAGTTCAGGGAATGGGGATTGGAGGGATGGGCCTTTAAGTGTTCATTGGCCTTGTGGCATAAGGCTAGGGGACATTTTTAACTTTCAGTGGGAGGACAGTCTTGAGTCAGAAGGATGGGACAGTGCTAAGCCAATTACTGAAACTTCCTGCAGACCTGGGTTTGTGGGAAACTGAGAAGAGAAGGGAAGAGGGAGGCTCAACATAGGACAACAAAAACCTGCTGTTTGATTCTACGCATCAACTATTCCACAAGGGGTCCAGGCGGTATACATCGTTATCATGTTTTGCTTGCCGCCACTCTCGCCTGTTGTTTTCACAACGATTTGCAAGCAGGCTGTTGGCCATTAGGTGTAGATCACAAACCTAAAATGAGTACACACCGGTGTGGGTTTTTTATTTTTCCTGTGAGGAATTAAGTATGGGAAGGAATGTCTAAACAGTGCTCCAGGCTGTTTCACACATGTGGATGCAGAGACTGACTGTCCTTAGGCCATCAGGTTTGTTGTAATGTAGCCACCCTACAGTAATCCACGATGCATCAGCCAGCAGACTTCAGTGACTGTTGGACGCCTGACAATAGTCCACAATCCATTGGCCATCAAGTTTCAATAACTGTGGCCCACCCTACAATAGTCCACAATCCATTGGCCATCAAGTTTCAATAACTGTGGCCCACCCTACAATAGTCCACAATCCATTGGCCATCAAGTTTCAATAACTGTGGCCCACCCTACAATAGTCCACAATCCATTGGCCATCAAGTTTCAATAACTGTGGCCCACCCTACACTAGTCCACAATCCATGGCCATCAAGTTTCAGTGACTGTGGGCGACCAGACAGTAGTCCACAATCCATGGCCATCAAGTTTCAGTGAGTGTGAGCCACCAGACAGTAGTCCACAATCCACTGGCCATCAAGTTTCAGTGACTGTGGGCCACCAGACAATAGTCCACAATCCATTGGCCATCAGATTTCAATGACTGTGGGCCATCCTACAATAATCTATGATCCATCGGCCATCTAGTTTCAGTAACTCTGGACCACCCTACAATAATCCATGATCCATTGGCCACCTGGTTTTAAATGACTCTGGACCATCCTACAGTAATACATGGTCCATCGGCCATCTAGTTTCAATGACTCTGGACCACCCTACAATAATCCATGATCCTTTGGCCGCCTGGTTTTCAATGACTCTGGACCATCCTACAATAATCCATGGTCCATCGGCCATCTAGTTTGAATGACTCTGGACCACCCTACAATAATCCATGGTCCATCGGCCATCTAGTTTGAATGACTCTGGACCACCTTGTAATAATCCATGATCCACCGACCATCTGTTTTCAGTGACTATGAGCCTCTTTACAGTGTTGTTGTTCGTCCTTCGATTTCGAAGATGACCATGACTTCAATCTCAGGTGGAAGATCGCTGAGTGTGGGTCAGCAGATGGCTGGTGAGGCCGATCTGGTCCGGAAGGAACGCCCACATAGTGGACACATATGGGTGGGTGCTACAGTGGAGGTGGAGGTAGCTCAGAGCTGTATTGCCTAAAGCTCTTTACAGTAACCGAGTTCTGGTAGCAGCGCTTGTGGCCCTTGTGCAGACAGCCTGTGGCCATGGAACCTCTCCTTTGATGACTGGAGATACCTGCAGGACAGACAGTTCATTGCCATCTTGGGCATCAAGTGTAGGATTAAGCATTGGTCAGTGTAGTATGATGACTTTTCTTTTTTTTAATGGTAAGTATTACATACATTCTGTACATATTGTTTTTACTGTATGATTGATTTATATGGCATGTCTTCTGTGATGGGCGAGATCTCCCAGCATGTTTGTTGGTCATCAGTGAGACCAATGTATGTTGTGGTGACATGTGGCATTGTCTCCATTGCGATGGTTTGGAACTTTCAAGAAAACACATTATTCCATTTTTGAACCATTGTATTCAATATATAGGGAGAGAAAAGCACATTATCCCACTATGTGAACCAGTTGTATTCAATGTATAGAGAGAGAAGAACACATTAATTACTCCATTATATGAGCCAGATGTAATCACTTACAAGGCAAAAAACCCACGAAAACACATGGCTCCATTATTTGATCTAGCTGCATTCAATAGATAAGGAGAGAACAAACAAAAACAAAACAAACAAAAACATGTTCATTTGAAAATACATCCATGGCTCCATTATTTGATCCAGCTGCAAAAGATTAGGGGAAAAAACCATGTGTATGAAATACATGGCTCCAGTGTTTGATGCAGTAGAAGTCAATCGACAGGACAGGAAAGACCATTGTACAAAGACACAGCCCCATGTTGGAACTGGTCAATGCATGGATCAGTTCTCAAATCGGTCAACATTTCTTGTGCTCTCTTTTCTAGTTCTCCTTCCCAGCCCCACTCTCCCTGTTCCTCCCTATTCCCAGTAATCAACTTCCCCAGAATAACCAAATCAAGATCTCCCTGAAATTTTGCATTCTTTCCATTCTGTACGTTTTATGGCAAAGTGTACAATGACTGTCATTTTGCTCAATGTATGACAAGATTCACAATGGCTGTATTACATACAGTGTACAGCAAGCTGTACAATGACTGTCATTGTGTACAGTATATGATCAGCTGTATGGTGATTTTCAGAGTGTATAGTTACAGCCAACCTTACGGTGATTGGGTCTATGGTCAAAGGGGGGAGGGGTCAGATCGGCTCATCCAGTCTTGCTGAACAGAACAAAATACTCCAGTGGCGCTCGAACTGTGGTATGTGCATATATGCTCTGCGCTATATATTTGTGTGTGGTCCAGTTGAAGTTGGTGTTTTACTGTTTGAACAGTAAACTTGCGACCACATCTGTACAGTACCTTCAGCATGTAACACATATAGACCTTTAGTAAGTACATCTGTGGCACGATCTGTGGGGCTTGAGGAAGATTTTCAGAGGCTGCATGATGATGGCATAGGTTCATGCATTGTCCTAGGGTCTGCCTGGTGTGCACACCCCGCGATGTAGGCTGAGGAAGACTTCAGAGGCTGTATGTTTCATTCACCGACCATGGTGTCTGCCTGGTGTGCTCACCCAGCGATGTAGGGCTGAGGAAGACTTTCAGAGCTGTATGATTCTTCACTGACCTGGTGTCAGCCTGGTGTGCACACCCAGTGATGTAGGGCTGAGGAAGACTTTCAGAGGCTGTATGATTCATTCACTGACCTGGTGTCTGCCTGGTGTGCACACCCAGCGATGTAGGGCTGAGGAAGACTTTCAGAGGCTGTATGATTCATTCACTGACCTGGTGTCTGTCTGGTGTGCACACCTAGCGATGTAGGGCTGAGGAAGACTTCAGAGCGTATGATTCATTCACTGACCTGGTGTCTGCTGGTGTGCTCACCCAGCGATGTAGGGTTGAGGACTTTCAGAGGCTGTATGATTCATTCACTGACCTGGTGTCTGCCTGGTGTGCACACGCGGTGATGTAGGGCTGAGGACTTTCAGAGGCTGTATGATTCATTCACTGACTGGTGTCTGCCATGGTGGCCCGCCCAGTGATGTTAGGGCTGAGGACTTTCAGAGGCTGTTGATTCATTCACTGACCTGGTGTCTGCCTGGTGTGCACACCCAGCGATGTAGGGCTGAGGAAGACTTTCAGAGGCTGTATGATTCATTCACTGACGTGGTGTCTGCCTGTGTGCACACCCAGCGATGTAGGGCTGAGGAAGACTTTCAGAGGCTGTATGATTCATCACTGACCTGGTGTCTGCCTGGTGTGCTCACCCAGCGATGTAGGGCTGAGGAAGACTTTCAGAGGCTGTATGATTCATTCACTGACCTGGTGTCTGCCTGGTGTGCTTGCCCAGCGATGTAGGGCTGAGGAAGACTTTCAGAGGCTGTATGATTCATTCACTGACCTGGTGTCTGCCTGGTGTGCTCACCCAGCGATGTAGGGCTGAGGACTTTCAGAGGCTGTATGATTCATTCACTGACCTGGTGTCTGTCTGGTGTGCTCACCCAGTGATGTAGGGCTGAGGAAGACTTTCAGAGGCTGTATGATTCATTCACTGACCTGGTGTCTGCCTGGACTCCCTCACCAGTGATGTAGGGCTGAGGAAGACTTCAGAGGCTGTATGATTCATTCACTGACCTGGTGTCTGCCTGGTGTGCTCGCCCAGTGATATAGGGCTGAGGAAGACTTCAGAGGCTGTATGATTCATTCCTGACCTGGGTCTGCCTGGTGTGCTCACCCAGCGATGTAGGCTGAGGACTTTCAGAGGCTGTATGATTCATTCACTGACCTGGTGTCTGCCTGGTGTGCACACCCAGCGATGTAGGGCTGAGGACTTTCAGAGGCTGTATGATTCATTCACTGACCTGGTGTCTGCCTGGTGTGCACACCCAGTGATGTAGGGCTGAGGAAGACTTTCAGAGGCTGTATGATTCATTCACTGACCTGGTGTCTGCCTGGTGTGCACACCCAGCGATGTAGGGCTGAGGACTTTCAGAGGCTGTATGATTCATTCACTGACCTGGTGTCTGTCTGGTGTGCTCGCCCAGTGATGTAGGGCTGAGGAAGACTTTCAGAGGCTGTATGATTTCATTCACTGACCTGGTGTCTGTCTGGTGTGCTCGCCCAGCGATGTAGGGCTGAGGAAGACTTTCAGAGGCTGTATGATTCATTCACTGACCTGGTGTCTGTCTGGTGTGCTCACCCAGCGATGTAGGGCTGAGGAAGACTTTCAGAGGCTGTATGATTCATTCACTGACCTGGTGTCTGCCTGGTGTGCTCGCCTAGTGATGTAGGGCTGAGGACTTTCAGAGGCTGTATGATTCATTCACTGACCTGGTGTCCTGCCTGGTGTGCACACCCAGCGATGTAGGGCTGAGGACTTTCAGAGGCTGTATGATTCATTCACTGACCTGGTGTCTGCCTGGACTCCTCACCCAGTGATGTAGGGAAGTCTTTGCATCCTGATGGCACAGGTGTCTCCAGTCACAAGACCTAATTTTTAAGTGGTTCAGAGTAGATTGAGCCGAAAACTAATCCAGTTACGCTATGAACTGTTACAGATCAACTGATAATGTCATTATTTCCGTGTTGAGTTGGGTGCTGAGTTAGTGACCTGTGGACCAAGTGACTGTGTGTACAGAGGGTGCCTGTGTGTTTCATGATCATTCCATTTCTCACACTGGAGACTGGCAGTAGTGTGGGTGACACTAGACATCACCATTGTTGGAAACTGGGATTAGTTGTGTGTAGATTTGGGGATTTAAAGTATATGTAAATAAGAAGACAGCTGCTGTGCTGAAAGCATTGTAACTGTTGACCTTTGGTATCTGCATGTGGAGGTTTGCCATGATTTGTGATTGGCTTTCGTGGGCTTGCATTGTCAGGGATCCTCTTGTGTGGGTATGGATGTGTCTGGAAAATAACAGTAGACTTGTATACATGTATATGAGGAATTTTTTGTGCAATAAAGTCTACAGTATCTAGTGTAATAATAGTTAAAGGCAGAACTAAATTTGGGGTGCTATATATGCTAAGAGAAGGGAGAAAAAGTGGGGGAGGTGTTTATCACCAGGTGGGATGTGTACTATGGAATAATGTCTGACCATAAGTATTTTGTACACTTGTATGCCACACAAAGTATCTTGAGTGACATTTCACACAAAACAATTGTCACAAAGTTGCTACATCACAGACAAGACATACAGGCAGATCTTACAGGTGATACAGCTGCTGTGCAGATGTTTGTGCAGGAGCTGAACGCTATTTCTCATTCAGATTGTTGCGGTGGCCTTTGAAGGGATTCAGCAGTTTTAAGTTGAATGCCTCAACAGGAGATAGTCATGGAAGGTCAGAATGACCCCACAGGGAGGCCGGGACTCTTCCCATTGAAGTTGTACTCCCACCTGGAAATAGTGTGCCAGACATTTCCCCTTAAGTGTTCTGTTGTAGTCCCTTGCATTTCTCGCATGGTTGTCCTGTCTGTGTTACAGAAAGCGGTTAGCTCTTTCTTTCTTTGTAGAATTCATTATATTTTGCAGTTGTTTTGTTTTGTTTTGTTTTCTGCCATCTGGGCATTTGGTAGCAAGCTGTATGCTGTCCAAAGAGGGTATGAATAGTCCATTCTGCGAACGCAACTGGCCTGTGTGATCTTCTTCTGTGTTATCTGTGACAATGAAATGTCATTGATTGATATATTTTGTTCTTGTTAGCCTCGGTTGCGTACAAGCAGAATGTGGGCATTGTCAGGTGGGCGTAGTCTCCACCTTATTCAGGATGTTGGTATTGAAGCTGTTACGAGTTGTTGGATTGCACATACATAGATGCGCATTTTGTGTTCTTTTCCATGACAGGTCTCTATTGTTCTCTACATTTGAGGACCGTGCATGGATTGCCCCCTGTGGGAGGCTGGGCTCGAAAAATATACAGTGTAATATCTGCACAGAATGCATCATTGTTGCGACCGAAGTACCAGACATCCCAGCACCTTAAAGCTGCTGGTTACAGCAATTTTGCACCTATTTTGGAATGGTTTGGTAAAAAAGAAAAAAAAAAAGAAGGCAGCTGCAAAATAAAGTTCACATCCAATCACTATTTTTGCAGCATTTAGCTGGCAAAAGTAGTGCTTGCTTTCTTGATGAGTCCGTCGTGACAGATGGCAGATTTGAAAGAAGACATGGGATATCAGATCTCACAAGTCCAAGTTGCCTGGTGATGTCTTATCTCCTTGTTCTTGTTGCCTCATGTGTTCTGTCATCTTTCAGCGGACAGTTTGTGCTGATTCTATGTCATAGGGGATCTGATTGTACAGCATTGCACTTGTGATAAAAAAAAAAGCCACATGTAATGAAGCCAATGTCTGTTGTTTTTTTTAACCTGTCATAAACTGCCATTGCTTGTCCAACAGTCCAGCAGTGAATGATTCTTTGTGTGTGACGTGCACTCCATGTCAGAGATGTCACTGTTCATTAACATACAGGATCCATGTTTGTTGGTGCACTGCAAGTCTGTGTCTGCTAGCTCCACCGCCACCATTCCCCCCCACCACTCCCCCCCCCCCCCCCAATCCATGCCATTGTTATGGATCTTGTATTATGTGGCATGACTAAGCACCATTCTTAACCTTCGCTCACAGCATATATATATATAAAATATATATATATATATATATATATATATATATATATATATATATATATATATATATATGTATATATATATTATAAAACGTAGCTAGAGGCATATGAAGAAGAGTCTATTTTATTGGACTAACAGAACTAGGAGAGAATGGGCAAAAAGGTCTTGTTATCAGAAGAAAATTGGATATGGGATTTTAGTTCTGATCTGTCTTTATTTTCATGTTGATGAAGTCTCATATGTGAATAAAATGATCATATATGAACATTTTTTTTCAGTGTGTGTGTGTGTGTGTGTGTGTGTTAGTGTGTGTGTGTGTGTGTGTGTGTGTGTGTGTGTGTGTGTGGTGTGTGCTTACAAAAGGCAGTGCTCTACACTTCTTTTTATGATATGTTCTGGTATCATCCAGGCTCAAGAGAACAGAAACCTGCACTACTGGTCTGAAAATTTTAGCAACACTGGCAGAGATGTATTTACAGATTAGATTCGACTCGGTCTCTACCATTTTCCCATCTGGACCACAAAACAAGAACAATCTCGCAAAATAACATGTTTGATTGTTTGCATTGCCCAACTGTGAAAAGACATATACAGAGTTTATCATAGGAACAAGAAGAAGAGTTGCATTCACAACACTCAGCAACTCTGGTAAGTAGCTGGTCAGGATAAATGCAACATGCAAAAACACATACTTCTGTTAGGATTTGTAGACTTGACTCCCAGCCTGCAGTGCTAACCACTGCGCTATAGCAGCTTGACACTGTTACCATCTTCATCGTCAATGATTGTAGTCAAACACAAAATAACCTAATGCCTTCTGTTTTCATAGCTGTCTCTATTTCAGTCCCAGTCCCCATCCCCTGTTACTTGCTTCTTCCCCACATTCCCTGCCACCTGCATACATATATTAATGGAGTGAACAATTCAGAACAGGTGTCGGTATCACAACATGCCAGTCCATAATGGCTAACAGGTGTAGTGGACTATGTGAGCAAACGAACTTCAACGAAGCCTCAGCTGGAACAGAATATGGAACATGGCACTTCATAAGATCAACTTCATCCTTAGATGTGCGTTTTAAAGAGTTGTGTGAATGATTTTGTAGAATATTTTTTTAGATGACTCGTGAGTTAACTTCAACGCGGTGACAGCCCTGATATGGCCCTTTGCGGTCGGCTGGGCTATAAGCAACATTACCATTACCTCCTGCCCTCAAATTCAAAACTAATGAAATAGGAAGGTGGGAAGGGGAGGGGGGGGGGGGTTGGTGGAGGGGTGATCAGATGACCCTGCATACTCTGTCCAGGCACACAAACACTGGAACATGTCCTGAGTTTCTGCGAAGCAGTGTTAACCCAGAGAAGGTACAAATGGAGACACAACAAAGCGCTTACAGAGATAACATTCTGCATGGCAGGAGACAAGAAATCGTGATTTGAAACGGCTGTGACAGCAGGATGGAGCATGGAAGTAGGGTTTCTGGGTGTAGTGGATAACTGGAAAGGCATAGCAGACCTGTCAGAATGGGAAACCATTCAGAGATCACCAGAAAGAGTGGCATGAGACCAGACATTGCACTATGCTCGGATTTAACAAAACAAATTGTTCTAATCGAACTTGCTGTGCCATAATTATGAAAGTGGAATGGAGAAAGATCACATCTACAGTTTCAGTTTCAGTTTCATCAAGGAGGCGTCACTGCATGCGGACTAGTCCATATACGCTACACCACATCCGCTAAGTTTTGAGACCACATTACGCATGATTTTAAGCTGATGGACAAATGAATTCACAACTAAGATGAAAGAATTGAAGAAGAGGGTCCGGTGCTAAGATCACCTCTACAAGACTGAGAAGTGTACTAGTCTAGCCAGCAGCTTGAGGGAATCTGGCTCCAAGGCAAAGCCGTTGCCATGGAGTTTGGAGCCAGGGGATTTGTAGGCTCTTCAACCTATGACCTCATGGAACAGCCCGCAGTTTCTTGTAAAAGAGGACTGGAACTCCAAAGGCAGTGGCAGAGGCAGTCGAAAGAGTTCAGCTGCATCTGGTCAAGGTGGTGCAAAAGTAAATTTTATAAAGCTTCAATTTCCATGCTCTGGTTAGGTGGTTGATAATGATGTGGTTAATTATCCATCCAAAAAGGCTACTCCCGAAGACACTCGCCCACCCATAAGATGTAGACTCGAATTCCGCGGTGAAAGAAAACAAATGACTATGACAGCAGAAGGGCATCTAGGAATCATGATCTAGGTGTGGCTTGGCCCACTTAGATTAGAATGCAAGGAGTCCAGGACTAAAGCATTTGTCATAGAAGGAAGGAGGATGTGTGCGTTCTTTTTAACGATGTCCTGTCAATCTCTTGCAAGAGTTGTCTTTTACTGACAGACTCCCCCCCCCCCCCCCCCCTTACACACACACAGAGAAAGAGCAATTAGGTGATTCAGAAAAAAAGAAGGAAGCAAAGAAAAATATGCGTTGGGCAAGCCTTTATCCGGGTTTTGGAATAGGAAAAAAAAAAAGAGAGGGGAGGGGAGGGGCTTTCCGACAGGAGGGTGCAAAGTTATAATAATAATGATTATCTATGGTGCTTAATCTTACATTATAAGCCCTAAGTGCTTACAAGTACATAAAAGGTCAAAAAACAAAAATGAAACCAGTAAGAAGATGAACAAACAAGGGTGCATACTGACACCCACCCACGCACGCACGTGCGCGCACACACACACACACACACACACACACACACACACATCGTTGCACAACAACGGACACAACAGCATGTGCGCGCACACTCACACACGCATTCCCACATACTCTCACATAGTCGCACACACACACACACACACACACACACACACAACACACACACACCCTTATCCATTCAGGAGGGTTATCAGTTGCTGGAACAAGCAGTATGGAGTAGAATTAAAGGCTATACCCTGAGAAAAGATAAACTCTCCAAGAATAAGTATATTGATTCTCTTGGTTTGGATAACAAATCATACTTGAATCATACAATTCAGACAGATTAGTTCGCTTTCTTACAGGATAAAACTTAATGCGTTCATCACAAAATACAGCAAAAATGTTAGATGTTTATGTGGTGAACAAATTTCTAGCAAGCACATCATTTTTAATATCAGAGGTTAAGACCTATCTTACCAGTGATTTCTGAAAATTGTATTGAAGGCGTTTTCAAAAATGCTGCTAGTTTGTGTAATATTGCGTAGTCCTGTAGGACATTTGTTATAGACTTGTTGATTGTGATTTTTGTTAATGCTTGTAATTTTTGTTAATACTCATTTTTCTGACTTTTTTTCTTCTTCTCCCCCTTATCAAAGAGACATAAACACACAATACGGTCCCCATCCCCTCCCTCCCCCGTCTAATATCACTATGTGGATAGACGTTAAATTGAAGACAACAACAACAACAGTAGTCGCAGAATAAATTTGATGGGCAAATGAAGGGGAAGAAAAAACTGCTATTGATAGGTGAAGAGGGTTGTTTTAAGTGATGCCTTGAAAGAAGACAGAGAGTTTGAACTACGCAAAGATATTGGGAGTTTATTCCAAGAAACTGGACCCTGAAAAGAAAAAGAACGATCGCCATAGGTTTTAGTTCGAAATCGAGGGATTTTAGCAGAGTGTTGTCAGTAGAAGAACGCAACTGCTTGGAAGGAACATAGAGATGAAAGAGATCAGAAAGGTAGGAAGAAGCTAGGCCATTCAAAGATTTAAAGCAGAGTAAGGACAGTCTATTTGTTTTTCGATCGGCAGCCAGTTTTGGAGGGAAATGAACACTATAATATGGAAATAAGTGCTACTGCGGATTGACCAAAATATGAGTGCGCGCATACGTGCGTGCGCTTGCGCGCATGTGTGTGTGTGTGATATGAACAATTCTTGCGTCCTAATGGCGATGAAAAGGTTGACCTGAGTTTAATTTCAGCAACCAACAGGGTGTTTTGTTGGGAACATACTTTCGTGGCTGTCCACACGTTGGAAAGATTCGGATTGTTGTGATAAATTTTAGTGAAAATATCTGGCGAAAGTTTCCGGTTTGAGATAGTATACTTCCGGTTTGTCGCACGTGTTTGTGAAAACGTACACAAGATCGGGGATATTTTTATTACCAGAGAGTGCCAGAAGGATTGTTTTGGAGGTAAAATGTTTTTTGGTAGTACGAAAAAATAGGCAAACATCAAATTAATGGGTCTTCAATCTTCGACACTTTTACATCTTTTATGCCTTTACATTTTTTATTCATACGAATAACTGTGAATTTTAAATATCAGCACTGTTGGCTTTTGTTAGTTTAATGCTAAATTTTATTTTTTATTTTAACGAAATTGTGTTTTAAACCCTTTCAGGAAAGGGTGAGTCTTTTTTATTTGGCTTTTCAAGATGGCTCCCGGGCGTGTTGTTCCTCGGCTTCGTTAAAAAGTTTTCAATTTTTCCCTTGCGTTTTCACATGTGACAGGAACAAAAATATCCCTACACTCAGTTTAATTTTGAAATTTTAGATGTGGGATGTAGACGCTTTAGTTCCATTTTGCGGGTTTTAAAACTTTGTGCAACCTGAACCAGTTAGTCTCCTGTGTGCACCTGTGCCGATACTGTTCTCACGTCTATTACTAGGCCCAGATTTAAACCCCCTGATTTCAATTAACATCAAAATGTACAGTGATAAGGAATTGTTTGATTAAAAGAGTTAGACAAAGAGGAGTTAAATCATGGCTTTAAGCCTTATCTTGCTATCGGAGACATAGAACTTAATCCTGGTCCGTCCACCAAAGTAAAATATCCATGCGGAGTTTGAAATTTGAGAGTCCATGGAAACATAAAGCAGTTGCCTGGATGTCTGCAATACATGGAATCACACTAAATGTATTTAATGAATTCACCCGTTATGAAGCATTATGCAATAGGGGATATATCTTGGACTTGTTTTACCTGCGGCTTCCAAACTTTATTTTCGAGACTTTTTGAAGATTCTTTGAAGACTGCAGCTCAGAAAGCAACCGTTTTGACCCTATCTCACCAGACCGACCCCCAAAAAAAAACCTGAAATTTTGTCCTAAGTTTGCATCCACCCCTGATTCTAAAACTGATAAAATCCCAAATCAAAAAGTGCAACTGAACCCCAAACCATTAAGAGAAAAAGATGAACTAAATGCATAGTCGTAAATTTTCAATCTCTTATCAAGAAAAAGGAAGGAACTCAGTAATTTAGTCACCGAAAAAAACATTGATGTTGTAATTGGAACAGAAACTTGTCTAGAAACTGGAACATCCAGCAGTGAACTTCTAATGGAGGATTTTGATATTTATAGAAAGGACAGACTTGGAAAAAGAGGTGGGGGAGTCTTGATTGCCATTAGGAAGAACTTAGCCAGTGAGTTTTTATATCAAGGCAAAATAGTGAAAGTTTATTTTGTAGGATTAATTTTAAGAATAAGAGACCTTCATTGTTGGATCAGTTTTACAGACCTCCAAAATTCAGATGAAAATGTATGTTCGTCATCTGCAGAGACATTTCTAACATTGTTTTGGCCAATAGGAAGGCAATTTTATGGATTGGTGGAGACTTTAAATTTTTACCAGATATTGATTGGGGTGAAGATCCCATACTTGGTAATCAATACAGTAAAAATATTAATACCAGTTTTTTGATGCCACCAAAGCCCTTGGGATTGGTGCAGTCAGTTGAAGCCCCAAACCTCGTGGTAAGGCATTCCTGGATTTATTTTTTACCAATTGTCCAGGCGCTTTAGTCAATCGGGAAATTAAATGCAGGCCTGGGTGTCATGACATAATTCTCTTAGAGAGCAACTTTCAACCTTTCGAAGAAAACCCCCTAAAACGTACCATCAGACTCTGGAACCAAGCAGATTTACCAAAATTGCGCAGGGATACTCATGATTTCAGTCGTTTTTTTTTGAGGCCCCATAGTGTTAAAGATAATGTCAGTGACCTTTGGAAGGGGTATAAAAACTAATTTGGATTTAATTAGGATGACAACAACCTACTAAAATAACTTCAGCAAGAACCACCAGCCATGGATTACTACAAAAACAAAACGTTGTTGAGAAGGAAACATCGTTTCTTTAAGAAATTGAAACTACATCCTAATTCAAAAATTACTGGTTAGGTATAAACATATTAAGAGAAGGGTCAGAGAGAATGTAGGGTTGCTCACTTCAATTATGTTAATTCAAAGATTTCAGAAGGTGATCATCAAAACAAGAAATTATGGTCTTACATAAGGAGTAAGAGACAGGACAACATTGGGATTCCAGACCTGAGAAACAACCAGAATAACCTAATACAGGACCCTGAAGGGAAAGCAGACTTACTAAACAAGCAGTTTTGTTCAGTTTTCTCAAATCCCAAAACCTTTAATTTAAAGTTAGACAAAAGATGATGATAAACTCCCTGAAATGCAACATCAAAGTAAACAAAGCAGGAGTATTTAAGTTACTGACCAACATCAATGAAAACAAAGCTACTGGTCCCGATGGCGTTCCTGGCAAGCTCTTAAAGTTATGTGCCCAAAGAATTGAGTGAGGTATACCAACTACTTTACCAAGCTTCACTGGATCAAGGAGTAATACCTGATAGTGGCGAGAAGCGAGCATTGTACCCTATTCAAAAAGGGGGACAAAACAAAAGCAGAGAACTATAGACCTGTAACTCTTACATCCTATCACTAACTACTTGAACACATAAATATAGTAGCATAATGGACCTCTTGACAAATATATGACTTCTTAAATAACGCCCAGCATGGTTTTAGACAGCGAAGGAGTTGTGAGACTCAACTTATAACAACTCTCAATGATTTTTAATAACTGTCTTAACAACAGACAGCAATAGATGCAATTTATTAGACTTTTTTAAGGCCTTGATAAGGTGACCATGAGGGCCTGCTGCTTAAATTAGAACACATTGGCATTGGCGGTTTCTTTGCTAAAATGGGCTAGATCATTCCTCGTTGGAGAACGCAGAAAGTTGTTGTGGAAGGGTCGTCAAACCCATTGTAAACCAGTTTTGTCAGGTGTACCACAGGGAACTGTTCTGGGGCCCTTGTTTTTCTTAATTTATAAAAAATGACAAAAATGAAATCTCTCTCCTGGAACTACTATAAGGCTTTTTGCAGATGACAGTTTAGTAATAGAACAATTTAGAAGCAAGAATGATACACGCATTCTACAAGAAGATCTAAACGCTTTACAAGAGTGGGAAAGAACTTGGAAAATGGAATTTCATCCCCAAAAGTGCCAAGTGTTGCGTATATATATGTAACAAACGCTCACCCAATTAGATTTGATTATTCTATTCCCTAAAACTATTCTTAAAGAAACTAATGCTGCAAAATATTTAGGTGTGATTAAAAGATAGTGTCTCAAAAGGAAAGAACATTACAATTTAGTATGTAAGAAAGCAAATAACATCTTAAACTTTCTTATACAGGAAAATCAATGACGGCCCCCAAAAGGTTAAAGACGACTGCTACAAAACACTGGTTAGACCAGTACTTTGGGAAAATGGTTGCTCAGTTTGGGATCCTTTCCATCTAAAGGATATTGATAACCTCGAAAAGAATTTAGAAGAGAGCAGCACGGTTCGTAACAGGGAACCACACAGGAAAAAGGGGAAAACAGGGAAAAACATGAGAAATTAGAAAGAAAACCCTTTGAAGAGTCTGAGAGAAGAGCTTTAAACAAACTTAACATCTTTTTCAAAGGCAGAGCTAAAGTAATTGATATTCCAATGGAACAACTAGTATTGATAAAAGTAGCAACCAGGGGTGGCGGTCAATGTTAAACCATACCTGCATCAAATATTGACAGCCACTTACATTCTTTTTATCCAGTTCTGTACGGCTGTGGAACTCACTGCCGGGTGCCCTCAAAATTGCCACAAATGCAAAACTCATTTAAAAAACAAATTGATTCGACAGTTTTGAATCTGCATTTTTGATGAGTTTTTTATTTTTACTTCCCATAGTTTTACCATTGCCTGGGCCTGAGTTTGGCCATTTTTTAACTTCTTGAAATCGAGTGTGACCCCTTGTTGCCAAATTTGCTCCAGGGGCCAACAGTCTGAGTCGCACGTTTTATGTATTTTAAATTTTTCTTTTTAACATGCGCGTTGGTGACCTACTCGTTTTTGAGTGAACCAGTCTTTTAGGAAGAAGGAAGAAGAAGAAATAGGTTGTTTGACAAAACCATACAGTCCTCGAATGAGACTATAAACCGTGTGTGAACGCACGCACAATATCTTGCACACACGTAAAATCCCATCACCAACTTTCGGAAGAGAAGGCCAGTTTTGGCCTTTGGTATGGATGACACGTTACACATGGCATGCACTGTCCCCGAAGTTGGAGTATGGCTGCCTTAATGGCGGGATAAAAAAAACCTGTCATACACACAAAAGTGTCAGAATCTTCAACTCGATGAAGTGGACACTCAAAGAAAGAAGTAAAATTTTGCATACTCATTCACTCGGGTCAGTGGGGCATCCCCTAGGATCTTCTGTTCATAAGAACTGTCTTGTCTTGCTGGCGCAATTTTTTATGATATTATCATCTCATCATTATGGGCATTTTACTTGTAGCGGGCTGACATCGCTGAAGGCTAGTCACTGGACTGCTTCAAGTCCAGGCTGGCCTCCATCTCTAGAACCTGAAACAACCCCCCCCCCCTACTTTTCCCTCCCCCCCAGCAATTCCCCTTACCATCCTCCTGAACCACTATTCCCAACAATCCCCCTCTCCCCCTGCAATCCTTCCCAGTCACTTTTCTACTCCTGTCACCCTCCCCCCTACAACTTATTCACCATCACCCCCCCACCACCACCACCCCCGCCCCCGCCCCCCCCCACCCCCCACCCCCAACACCTCTTCGGACCTAGCCAATTAGTGGTAATGAAGGCTGAGGCTTTGCTGGTAGGGGCTTGACCCTGGGTACCTCCAAGGAAATCAGAATGGCTCAGTTGGAGTTGCGAAAAATGTTTCCAATCCTCACAACAGCGTAATCTTCGGCAGCCCCTCCCCAAACTATGACAAAACCATCAGCAAAATGATGTTGGTCATATGAACTATAACGAAGGAAGAAGAAGAAGTGATAATCAGTTATATAAATACTAAATTAGAGGCCTGCTACCTCCAAAACGGTTTCAACAGCTTGTGCTTCCTTTTAGAATAATGTGATTTCTGAGGACATTTGTCATTTTGATCAAAGGCCCATCACAAAAGATGGTTTAAAAAATGAAAGAAGAGGCATTCTCTGAAGTGTAGATCTATAGATCTACACAGCAACAGGAGAGGAATTTAACAGTTTTCATTGTGACAGATGACCATGCCTGACCGATGGTCATACCAAACTTACCAGTGCTCTTTGCATCAGCCATTAGCAAAGTGGAATCATGTGAAGCACTGTGACTAGTTTTTGAAAGTGGGGGCAACAAGCAGGTCTCTTCTCTCTTCTAAACATTCCACAGTGTCTCATCAATGGATCATGTTTTGTGTCTACAGTGTATTTAATACCCCGAGAAACCAGCTTTACTATTTCACCATGGAGACTAGGGAGCATTTGAGAAACAGCAGAGTAGATTTTGGGGCACTGATACTGTGATAGGGTGGGTATAGTGGGAATTTGGTGTAGGTGAAAGGAAAGGACACGCAATGGAGACAATTTCTTTTCATGTTTTTTTTTAGGTTTGATGGAAACTGGGCAATATATTCAACTAAACAATTAAAGCCACTTATCAAAATCAACCTTACCTAACTCAGTAACTGAGTTTTCAATTAAACACTATCAAGAAGTTTCTTAAATTATTATTCGTCATGTTGACCAGTGCAAATGGACATGAAGTCACATGCAAACTACTATTACCAAGTATGTACAACGTGTTATTTGAAACTGAAACTAGTGAAAGTCAATTTTTCCAGTGTTAGCTGATCTACAGATCTATAATAAATTTACTGTTTCATTATCGAACATGTTTGTTTAATTGTGTTATGAAATAGATGAAAACTTAATCTCATCAAGCCATTCAAATCACCCCTAAATGGTCTGTGCTTCAAAAGTTCAGTGTTTGGTTAGTAGTCTTGAATTCCATGGCTAGATCAGTGAAGGAGAAAGCTGAAAAGTCATGTATTTTATAAGGACAACTTCCACTGCCACTGATTGTCACTTCAAAAATGGATACCAGATTATGTCCTTTGATCTCTAGAGATCAAATTGAACCAGTGATTTTTAGCAAAGTAAAAGTTTTTTTTCCCCAAAAAATTAACAAACAAGCATTTTATGATGCCATTTACAATTATAGCAATTGCATGTTGGCTGCTGATTGGATATGAAACAATTCAAAAAAAAAGGTCAGAGTGTATAACAGTAGAATCTTTAATTGTCATTTTTATGGGCAGATTTTTATTTGGTGAGATATTGATTATTGGTCCTTTGGAACATTTTAAATAATTGAAAGTCATTTCTCTTTTATACAGGAAGTTTTGTCCTAAGCTCCTATGCCTGTTTGAATCTTGAAGTCATAACTCATATTAATGACATTTTGCTTTAAATACAATGCTGTTATCTGGAGTTTAAGGAGTATCCACAGTTCTCAAAGTTTTGAGATGAATGGGAAGTTGAATTTTTTATGTTCACAGTTTGACAAGATGTTCATATTGTTCATGATGGAGCCCTGATGTGGCCCTTTGCGGTCGGCTGGGCTATAAGCAACATTATCTTATCTTATCTGTTCATGATGGCCATGTCACTGAAAAGGGAAAAAAGGGCAAAATTTAGTAAATATTTAGTCACAATCATTCTTAGCTTTAAAAATATGATGTCTGCAAGGTTGAGTCTGTAAATCTTCTACCAATGTACCAGCGATATTGCCTGCAATTCAATGGTTGCAACTGAGACACCCTTGGCTGATAGAAACCAGTCATGTGCCCAGAATATCAGCATCCTCTGTTTCCAAATGCCTTGAATTTGAACAGAAATGTAGAGATTTCCTTGGTTACTGAGAAGATCCCTGGATTATCTAATTGCTACATCACATGTATGTAAGTCTAAAATTATTGAAAACAGCTATTCATTGCTGGTTGATATGGATAATGGATAAGATTTGAAAGAGTGAAACCTGAATGGTGTTTCTCACATTATATATATGGCCATAGAATTGGAGGAAAAGAAAACTTCATGTTGTCTGTCTCAGGCAAAAGACATTGATTGGGCAGATCATACATTTTCTGCACTGGGCATGAAGATAGCAAACTGGCAAGAGTTCTGGAAGATTTTAACGTATGATTTGCAAACAAGGAATATACTTGGAAGGAAATGTAGCTAAGTACTGAAAAAAGTAGTGGTCTGATTATCACACTTGTGAAAAAAAAGGCTGTTTCACTCCATTTTCAGGGTGAAAATTAGGACTTTCTTGTAATCAGATTTGCTCTTCAGAAGCATTACATGGATACAAAGTATGACAATAATGTATTAGATTTAGAAAAATGATTAATTCCAAACATACTGCATGCTACCCAGATTTGTCACCAAAAATGTTGCCCTGTGTACTTCCTCTGATATTATTGAATATTAGGATAGCAAAAATTCAGTATGAAGATAAAATGACAAAATCAAATCTGCAGTGAACTCATTTCACTTTCTGATTTGCTGTGAGTATGAGATACATGTAGAAAACATACATCTTTATGAATGTGTACTAACCTCTTTGATCTTCTGCTGAACATAACTTAATCAATGAATTTGTCTACTGGATCTGCTACTATCTGTTATTTATTTATTTGGCAGTCATTTGTTTTGATAATAATTGTCAAGACTGAAGAGATGTTGAATGCTATTATATAAAGTGATAAGCTATGTGAACGGATTGTGACAGTAACTGGCACTGACAGATTGTATTTCTTCAGATTTATTTTTCTTTACACAATGTTCTTTTCAAATTTGAAGTTACTTTTTTTTTTTTTGCAAATTAGTCACTTTGTATCTTGCTTTCAGAGTAATTTTTATACAGTGGTAAAAATATCCCATGAAAATAATTTGAATTTGTGGAAATTCACTGCCAGAGAGAGACAGAGAGAGAAGAAAAAATGTTCAATATTATCTGTCATCAGTAAGCAGTTGAAATGGGTTGTACTTGTTCATCGTACAAATATAGGGTCATTCTTCCTTCAGTAGCAAGCATTATGAATGTTTTTTTTTTTTTAATGTAGAAACGGAAAGAATTCACCTATTTACATTTTTTTAACAAGTGCAGGATCCCTGTCATCACAATGCCAAAGGTAAAGGCTGCCAAAAGGTCCAGACAGCATCAAGAAATACAGAAACAAGTGTGTGTGTGTGTGTCTATCTAGTATCTCAGTATCTGTCTGTCTGTCTCTCTGTTGCTCTCTCTGTCCCAATAGCCCGGATGCTATTTAAGAGTTTTAAATCTTGATTGCTTTTGTGTGTGTGTAAGCGTGTGTGTAAGTGTGTGTGTGTGTGTGTGTGTGTGTGTGTGTGTGTGTGTGTGTGTGTGCATTTTGTTGTTGTTGTCAACAATGTCATATAGATCTGTAACTTGCTGCTGCCAGATCATGGTTATTTACAGAATTTCTGAATGTCCATAATTCTTACATTCAATGTGCTCACTAACATACTAGCTTTGCTGTTTAAAAAATACATAGAACACTTGGAATTCTATTTAACAAATGATCCAAAAATGCTTTATGCTTCATCAGGCTGCATTGTGCACTGGTCAACTTATACTAGTTGTGGTGCAAGTTGTTGCATACTGCACTGAAGAATAGTGATATATTGTACTGGGACATCAGTTGCACAGTTCAGTTCTGTTAGCATGATGTTCATCAGTCTTCAAAGTGTAATGATTGCACTTTGCACGGTTATGGCGGTGTAATGAGCATCATGTGAAGGTTGTGCAGTGATTACGGTGTAATTGTGGTGTAATGATTCCAGTGTAAAAACTGACTGTGTAAGACATAGTAATACCTGTTGTGTAATGTTGATTGCAGTGCTATGGTGATGTCATGATTGCCATGTAATGATGATGTTGGGATTGCCATGTAATGAAGATGTAATGATTGGTACAAGTGGTGAAGTGATTGACAAGCAGAGTGTCATGACTGGCCTGTCAGCAGAGTGTCCTGTGCTGTTGCAGGGATCCAGTTCAACACAGGCCTTGGTCAGCACATCCTGAAAAACCCCATGATCATCACGGCCATGGTGGAGAAGGTGAGAACCCGCTCCTGTCATGTGTCCTCCCCTGTCTTTGGTGCCTTTCCCTACCGGCTTATCTCCCCTGCCTTGGTCTGACAGCTGTACGGGGAGTCGGAGTGAAGCAGGTCCACTGTGACCACAGAGGGCCACATCCTGTCACTGGATGGTCAGTCACTGTGGGAGACAGCAGACCACTTCCGATCCTCTCTGGCACATTCTTTACATTGGCAATGTCAGCTGCTAAAAAAGATGCTTATCGATGTTGGTTCAAAATCTAAGCAATTCTTGTTATCATTGTGGGTTGCAGTAGGTGATTTCCTTTTTAAGCTGAATCAGAACAGGCACCGCTGAAAAGCACTGAAGTGAGTGGGCAGCAGTGCAGTGTCATCTCTGGCGGGCTGCCTCACATTGACTTGACACTGATTACTACCTATGGAGTGTTCAGGTGGGGGATAAATGTGAATATTGCAAAAAAAAAAAAAAAAGTTAACTGAGCTCTACAGATAATGAAGGGGTTCTCTTTCTATCTCTTGCAGATTGTTCCAAGTCAGACTTGGTGCTGTCTTCATGTTTTTTTAAAAGGACAGTTATGTTTTGCTGAAAATGAGTGTGCATGGTATCTGGTAGTGGGGAGAAGTAATTCATTTCATATCAATCAGACTGTGGCTGGGTGGATTTTGTGTTTGATCTTTGTTCATGGTGTAACTGTGACATATATATATATATATATATATATATATATATATATATATATATATATATATATATTATATATATATATACACACACACACACACACACACACACAGCCCTGATGTGGCCCTTTGCGGTCGGCTGGGCTATAAGCAACATTATCTTATCTTATCTTATATATATGGGTTGTTCTCAAAAACATGTGCTATTTCTGTGACATAGAGACCCCAAAATAAATTTCACTCTACATATACGTCTTTGTGTCACACAGTACAGCATTTCAATGTACATCATATTCTAAAGAGGAAAAGATGATCGGTCAGTTCATCTTCTCGCAGTAGATGATTAAACATTTAATTTTTTGCTGTGTTACGGTTGTGACATGGAACCCAAAAAAAGAGCTCTGAAGTCTATAAAAACAGCATGCTTTCTAAAACCTGGCATAATTTACTTGTAAACCAAGGAAGAAAAGGTTCCCATATGAAGAGAACTTTCAAAATGATCGAGAATGTGTATTTTTCTGTAATTTTCAAGTTGCACATTAATCCTCCATGCTCGCAGCAACTTCATATTCTCATGTCTCCATAGTTATTGAAATATACAGCTCAATTCAGGCATGTAGTATTTCTTATCCTGGCAATCAAAAGGTACAAAGCAGCATTTCAAGAAAATGTACTGTTTATTGCATTTAATTATGTAATGAAAACAAATTGTTACAGTTGTGACACGGAGTCCATTACAGTTGTGACATGGAATCTAATTCTACAAAACAACTTGAAACCAACCATGGACATGGCAAACATGAGTCAAAAAGAACATAACTGACAACAGAATAATTACAGTTAACAAAACAGAAAGGACTTGAAGTCAAACCACTGATAAATGTTTTCAGTTTGGAGTCTATTACAGTTGTGACGTGGAATCCAATTCTACAAAATACTGAGAACTCTACAATGTACATGGCAAATATGAGTCAAGGATAAAACAGCTTAAAATAAAACGGTTCAATTCAGGAAAATAAAACAAGTGGAATCATTTCAGCATATGTACATGTCTCAAATGCTAAAAGTGTAGTGATCACGGGCATCGATCCATGGGTCACCCATCACTTTTGTGATCTGCTGGATCTTCACCCATGATGAATCAGTCTGTTGTGGCCAAGTGTGGTAGGAGCCTGAGGGATGGAGTTTTAGGAAGCTGACGTAGATGTCCTGTTCCTCTACATCAATGGCTTCAATCTGCAATTTAAAGCAATCGTTGAATTATCACCTACTGGCAGAAATAAGTAGTGTCAGTGATAACCACGCTATAACTAATCATGCTATTGGCTCTATGAATACTACCATCACCATCAGTGAAGCACTTGAACCCACTGGCTGATATTTTTGTCACCTAATGGCAAAATCTAGTAGTGTTAATAATCAAACTATTTCTAATTATACTATCAGCTCTATTAATACTACCATCAGCGTCAGTGAAGAATTTGGACCTGTTGGCTGGTAGATTTTGCTTAATGTTAAACAAAGTTGAATTTATTTGGGGTTTTCAAAGAAGCTTCTTACCTTTCCAATGAAATGTTCCATCTTCCGTCCGCTCTTGCTAGGGAAGGCCACTTCTACGTACTGATTTACTTTCAGATGACTGCAACACATTAAAATAGCAAAGTCATTAGTAACACATTTGTGTCACACACAATAATAAATGCAGTGAAGAATGGATTGACATAGTAATTTTCAGTCTAATTCTTTCAGAATGCATGTATGATTATGAATGATTATTGTACACTTTTGTTTTGTGTCAGTTGGGCATACTGTATAGTAGTATACCTTTTGGTTGGCACTGAAAACACACACACACACACACACACACACACACACACCACACACACACACACACACACACACACACACACACACACACACACACACACAAAACAGAGAACTGAAGCATTGAAGTTGCAAAAATACAAGTGGACAGTAATGATATCAAAGTAAGTAATTTTCCAGTGAAATGCAAGGAAGGCAGTTACCTGATGTTCATAGGCTGAGCCTTCTCAGTCACTGAAGTTTCTGGATCAGGGACAGGGGGCTGACTGGAGCTTCTGAGGAGGTCGTGTTAGTTCTGGCCTCCCCATGTTGTTTGCCCAGTTGGGGTAACTGAAAGTAAGTCATAACAATGAAAAATAACATCTCTCAGTTTTGTAGATGATGTGTGTGTGCGCGCGCGCACGTGCGTGGGTGCGTGTGAGGTGATGTCATAATGTGTTGAAAAGTAATATTACATTACATGAAATGAAAAGAGGTCAATTATTAGAACAAGTTACTGAAGTTAGTGAATTAACCAATTAATAAATTACTTTAATCAAATGAAAGAAGACTGCTGGGAGAAAAAAAGGATGGAAGACAACAACTTGTCCTCAGTGATACATATATTAAAGAGGAGTAAAATACACACACACACACACACACACACACACACACACACACACACACACACGCAAACAGTATACTTTACCACAGGACTGCTAGCAGGGCTTGTTTCCACCGAAGATGACGGGACAATGTCCACTGGCCAGGAGAGGCGTCAGGTGGCAGGACAACTTGCACATTGACAACATGGCCGGCAGACAGTGCTGTGGTGTCAATGACAGGTAGCGTGACACTGACAAGCGAAGGCATGGTGATGGCAGGGTCTTCAGTTGAGGCTGAGGGACGACGGTCAGGGTCAGAGGAGGTGTTTGGTTGGAGGGAAAGGGAAGGGTCAACTTCAATGCCTTGAGTCTCAAGTACACAGACATGATTAGCTACTTCCCTAACACTACCTTCTAGAAGGGATGGAGAGATGGGAGCATTTGCTGTCACAGATGCATTGGAGCACTGAGGTGCAGGGGCAGAATGAACAGGATGGACCACATGCTGTGTCTGTTGTCGACTGGGACAACTTTGTGGTTGTCCTTGCTGACCTTGCTGATGATGCAACTCATGGCACACCCAGGAACCTACAACATGTTCTACAGGACAGTGGCCTACTCCTGTTTGGCATGGCAAGCACATGCATGTGAGATGGCGGCTGTGGATAGAATTTTGCTCAATACATCTCACAGAGTGGAACGATCTTGTTCCTGCCACTGTCTTGATGTTTCTGTGTGGGCGTTGTCTCTGGATCTCGTCCTCTCCAACCCAGAAGAAAGAGCGCAGGAAGTGGGAACATCCATGGTGTGGTGGCTGCTTGTTCAGAGATGAACCTTGACAATACTGGAACATGTCCCAGGCATTGGCAATGATGGCTTTCTTGGCCACAACAGCAGAAGATGCATGGTGTTTCACCACAGCACTCTCTCCATCAGAGGGACTCTTGCCATGGCGAGAACCAAAGAAATTTCTTTCTAAGGTGGCATCAAAGTCTGAAAGAGAAGATGCAATGTCAGCAAATGGGCCTTTACTTTTGTATTGAGAAGCACAGCCATCGGTCCATTGCACAAGGTGAGAGATGGTCAGCCCTCGTGCTTCCCTGAGATGGGACAGTGCCCTGAGGGTGAAGGCCTGTACAGCATGGTGATCATGCTTCTTGTCGGGTGAGATGAAAACCAAGGACTCTGTGGTGGTTTCACTACACCCTGGGCACCTGTAGTGTGTGACTGTTGGATGAAGAGTCACTTGATCATGGTGCCAGTGTGCTGCTTGGATCTCCTCCTGGTAGGTGCAGGCAAAGTTTTCTTGCAAAATCCATCACCATACAGACAGTCTCAGATGGAAATGGTGTCATTTTTCTCAACTCTGAAAACTGTCGGAGCTGCCAGTCTGCCCGGAAAAGATGCTGGGCCAAGAATGTCCGCTCCTTTCGGAGATCACAAAGAAGCTGCTGGATATCCCCCTTCTTGGTAGCAAGAAATTTGCGATTGATGCGCTTACCATGGGGAGAGAACAGTTTTTGATTCCCAGCAGTGCCAAGTCAGTTCTCCGGCATGACTAAGAAGCGGGCGAACATGACTGTCAAGCTTTTGCAAGCCACAGACATCACATTCACCATAGCAGCATGCTTTGTTGTTTGGGTCGCACGTTATGAGTGCAACAGCATGCCGCTCATGCCGGATCCAGCAACTTCTGTCATGGACAGCAGCAACTGAATTTAGGGTGTCCAGTTTCAGTTTTAAATTTGTGCAGTACTCACAGAGACACTGCCTCAGTTTTGCCTGTGCCATCAGCCGAATATTTGCTGGACGGCACTTGGCAAATTTTGAAAAACTGAGCTGCTGACCAGTGATGCGGAACTCCTGATAGAGTTCCCTGATGGGTCTCTGCAGAACTGCAGCTGCTTTGCCAGTTTTCCTGCTCACCAGTTTCTTGTCAGGAATGGTTCTGGCTGACTCTTCAAAAAAGTGTCTTGCATGCTCTCAGCAGCATTCACTTTTTTGTTTTTTTCTTTTTGAACTTCGTGGCGTTTCACCGTAGTCCAATGGACACCCAGCATGGCGCTTCTCTCTCTGTAAGTACCAGTGCCTTTGCAGACACTGAGGAGAATGCGCCTGGCTTGCCTGTCAGCTGAAAGCTGCTTGTTCCTAAGCCGCAGACAGGCGTTCATGAAAAGGTGACCCATCTTCTGCGCAGGAACACCTTGATTTATCCTCTGTGCAAACAACTGCTTCTTCCTGGGGCTAGCCCTTTCGATCAGCATTGCTACAGTGGATACAAATTTTCTTGGGCTCTGTGGTAGAGCACATCTTGCCCTCTGCAGTGCTTTGCGTTGGGCCTCTGGGGAGCGTTCTTCAAAATGAGTCGAAGCTTTTGGCTGATCATGCCCTGCTAAAACACTACCCTGACACTGAACTGACTTGTTTTCCCTTGCTGCCTGCTTTTTCTGATGATAAAGAGATCTTCGTCTTTCATTCCTCTTTTCCCTTGTTCTCCAGTGCATCTTTTCAGCTTGCTGTCTTTTCTGCTCCCTCCATTTTGCCCTTTGAGAATCTATCGCTACAAAGTACAATGTCTTTTCTTGTTTGCATTTTTTCTTTTTGGCATTCCTTCTTCCTGTGTCTTTCTGCTCGTTTTCTAAGTGTAGCTTTTACTGGCTGTTCAGCCTTCTTTTCATCAGATAATGTTTTTCTGTATGCTTTGCACTTTTCTTTATTTTCATCTAAGTATCTCTGATACTTCTCTGGATCCTCTTTTACTCTCTGCCTGTATGCTTTGACCCTCTCAGCATTTGATGAAGCTTTTCCCTTGGCTTGGGGGTGGGGATGGGGGGTGAAGGTTCAGGGGGTGTTGGCCTGGCCCTCTTTTCTGCCAGTCGTCCACATCTTCGTGGTTCCATATTAGGATCAGACATCTGTAGGCAATCAAATAATGACAGAGTCTGAAGGGACAAAAGGGAAAAACAATGAGACAAAAAAAAGGTGTTTAAATGAAAGAAGACATATGGCAAATATTGTTTGTTTGTTTATTTTGGTTAAAATTAAAAATAAAAAAAACTGTCTGCTGTCAGCTCATTTTATGCACACACATGTGTGCGCACACATACACATACACGCATGTATGCATTACATTTTGTTTTTGTTTTGTTTTGCGCATGAAGTGGAAACAGTGATGATGACAATCGATATATATGATACTTAGAACAAAAACCAGTGATAGTTAACTCAACATGAAATAAGTGTAATAGCGAGCTTTTAAGAAAAAAAATTCCAGATACAGAAACATTTTTATCTATTTGGAAGATGTGGGTTTTCTTGGTTTCTCGTCACAACTGAAATCAACCAATCTGATTTATATAAATTACTTATATTAAACTCGGCATTTGTTAGTTTTTAATTTTGTCAGATCTTGACAAAAGAACAAAGGCTGGGGTTAGGAGCGAGTGACGTATGGACAACAAAGCAAAATCCCACGGTAGTCAAGAGACTTAATTGCTTGGTTTCCATGTCACAACTGTTCACCTTTTTTTTTTAATGATTAAAATATGCATTAGTTTTGCACTTAAACTAATCTAAGTGAGACGAAATTAATAGCCAAAAAGCAAAATTAGGTCAATGTGGAGTACAACCACGGGGAAGAAGGTATGGAAGGGGAGAGGGTAGTGACGCGTTTTCGTCGTGACGAGAAACTCGGAACAGTGGGTTCCGCGAGCGACTGTACGTACTTCCGACGTAGATTACATCAGAAGTAACAAACCGTCGTTGTCGGCAGAAAAAGATGAGTAGCTCGAGTTTAACGACAACATTATAGATCTGTTCCTTTCACTGAATCAACAATGGAAATATGTGGTGTATGAAAAGGAGAAATACGATGATGAGGCATTTCGGTCGGTGAAAGAAACCATGCAGCTTTCGTTTCCCGTCGCGACGAACACATCGGTAAATCTTCATTCTGCCAGTGACTGATACAAATGGCAGTGACAGGCAGGCAGACAAACTGTAAATTTTGTTTTTAGCAACTGCTCCACTGACAGATAAAAAAGGCAGAAGAAACAACCGACAGGCAAACTATTTGACTTTCTCCATTTCCAGATCTAACAGTCACGACAAGGAAACGAAGTGTCATAGTTTCCCGTCGCAACTGGAACACTCGGCCTGATATTTACAGACGGAGAGAAAAAAAACCCACAATCAAAAGTTCGAAAATCAAATTCAGTATTTACCCTACACATTTGTTTGGTTATTACATAAACGAAATAAAGAAAAACATCGATGACACATAGAACGAAAAAAGTTTAACAAAATTCCGACCGGTCGGCCCCGGAAACTATCGCGCTTTCGTCTCTTGTCTCAACTGACATGCTGCTCACAACCAAATCTATTTATTTAGATTACGCTTTAAAATTTCACCCCGCGCAGGAAATGTCGCTTTCTTTAATCAAAGTGTAGTTCTCTGACGACATTTTTTACCTCTGCAAACATCCTGTCTTTATAAAATAAAGACTAAGTGTAGCTGGAAGTTGGTTAGCAAGACGAAGACGAAGTCTGTGAGAACATCCGAAATTAAAAAATTTCTCGTCTTAAATACTAATTTACATTATTTAATGCCTTCATAATGTAACAATATTCTTTTTTTTACAAAGAACTGCTCATAATTAAACTATCAAAAATGGTTGAACAAATCAGTACACCCACCTTCAATGAAGCAGTCGCAGGAGGCTGGCACTGTCGTGACGTTGCCGCAGAGGATGGAAGACAAAGAAACGGGAGTGCAGAATCCACTCATAGAGTGATAACGCGGGAAAATTCCGCATGCCAGAGATGTTTCAGGTCAAGGCAAGTGCTCTGACGTGGAATCTCGGTCAACCGACCTCAGTCTCAGAGTTCACACAGAGTTTACGTTGCACAGTCGCGACCGTAAAAAGTGGAAACGACGCCGTGTTTGTTATCCGCGATATGATTTTAAAGAGACAGGGACCATAGTTCGTTAGCGCAGATAGTACTCAGCGTCGTACACTGTTTTCTTCATTAGTTTTTGTAGGAAAGCATTCCGTGGAATGCTGAACAGTTTTGTGCATGAAACATTACGATGGACCGGAAAGTGGAAACGAAGCGTCACGACCGTAATGAAAATATTATACGCCCATATATAATCAACATCAAGATGCAGCAAAGAGTTTGATTATTGCAAAGGTGCAAAGATATCTGTAGAGGTGTTTGACGCTGTTTTTGTTTCAAAAAACACTTGTTAAAGGGTCTTAAAAACGATCAGTTTACAGCGTGTTTCTTCTTGTCACAAATCCGCCATTTTGTTTTGTGTGATTTTTGGTAATGAATGCTCAATTTACAAAGAAAATAATACAAACATGCATTTTTGTTTTTAGATTTTATTTCTTCAATACAAACACCACCAAAATATAACAAGCATCACAATATTCCACAAACAAAACACAAATTTCAAGTCTTCCAAGTGGGTTACCCCTATGCCACACATGTTTCTGAGAACATGTTTCTGCTGTTGGATTCTTTTTTGAACCCTTGGCGGTGAGAACACCACAGAATTATGGACTGTGGTGTGTCTCTATTTGACACCAAGAGCACAGACACAATCAGCCGTGTCTCCCTGATGAGTCCGATCCAGCGGACGAAAGGCCTAGGAGCAGGCAATACAAATAAATGTGCCTTCGAGAGAGATTATGATGGTTCCCTCAGGCAGCTAGTGAAGGGCTTCTCATAGTTATAATATATTCCCCCATTTTCTTCATCTTCAATTTTTTTATTTTTAAAGTTCAAATCTTTGCTGAGTCATTACTATAACGACTGAAGAATTGTTAACCTGCACTTGTTTTCCCCCACTACTTAATTGTTCAGCATTCTATTGTTTTGGTCAATCAGTGGGAGATTGCATCTCATCCAAGTAAAGGTTGTTCTGTACAATTCTTAGCCACTCACAATGCTTGGGTTATTGAACAGCAGAGCTGACCACTCAGACTGTTCCATATCTTTTGACCTCCCTTGCATCCTTGAATGGATCCTCAAGCATAGGCTCAAAGATTCTCCCTGACATTTTATACTGTTTGAATAATGCTTTTAGTTTTTCAGCAACTTTTTACCTCTCCACACCTTTGTTTTGTTCCATTTTACTACCCTTCGCTGGCTGCTTTGGGGGTGCTGTTGGATTCTTTTTTTGAACCCTTGGCGGTGAGAACACCACAGAATTATGGACTGTGGTGTGTCTCTATTTGACACCAAGAGCACAGACACAATCAGCCGTGTCTCCCTGATGAGTCCGATCCAGCGGACGAAAGGCCTAGGAGCAGGCAATACAAATGAATGTGCCTTCGAGAGAGATTATGATGGTTCCCTCAGGCAGCTAGTGAAGGGCTTCTCATAGTTATAATATATTCCCCCATTTTCTTCATCTTCAATTTTTTTTTTTTTTTAAAGTTCAAATCTTTGCTGAGTCATTATTATAACGACTGAAGAATTGTTAACCTGCACTTGTTTTCCCCCACTACTTAATTGTTCAGCATTATATATATATATATATATAATATATATATATATATATATAGTTATTATCTTGTATAGGAGCTCTGTGTGTGTATGTGTGTGTGTGTGTGTATGAGTGCACGCACATGTATTTGTACCATGTTACAGACAGTGCTGTTCTCTACAAACATGGTGTTTGAGGTGTGTTCGATGTTGCAAGCAGGGTTATTCTCTACAGACACAGTATTGGACGTAAACGTGATGTTACAGGCAGGGTTGTTCTCTACAGACACAGTGCTGGAGGTGTGTGCCTGTGTGTAATGTTACAGGCAGGGTTGTTTTCGACAGACACAGTGCTGGAGGTGTGTGCTTGTGTGTAATGTTACAGGCAGGGTTGTTTTCGACAGACACAGTGCTGGAGGTGTGTGCCTGTGTGTAATGTTACAGGCAGGGTTGTTTTCGACAGACACAGTGCTGGAGGTGTGTGCTTGTGTGTAATGTTACAGGCAGGGTTGTTTTCGACAGACACAGTGCTGGAGGTGTGTGCCTGTGTGTAATGTTACAGGCAGGGTTGTTCTCTACAGACACAGTGCGGAGGTGTGTAATGTTACAGGCAGGGTTGTTCTCTACAGACACAGTGCTGGAGGTGTGTGCCTGTGTGTAATGTTACAGGCAGGGTTGTTCTCTACAGACACAGTGCTGGAGGTGTGTGCCTGTGTGTAATGTTACAGGCAGGGTTGTTCTCTACAGACACAGTGCTGGAGGTGTGTGCCTGTGTGTAATGTTACAGGCAGGGTTGTTCTCTACAGACACAGTACTGGAGGTGTGTGCTTGTGTGTAATGTTACAGGCAGGGTTGTTCTCTACAGACACAGTACTGGAGGTGTGTGCTTGTGTGTAATGTTACAGGCAGGGTTGTTCTCTACAGACACAGTGCTGGAAGTGGGTCCAGGAACAGGGAACATGACAGTCAAACTGCTAGAGAAGTCCAAAAAGGTGAGATTTTTTGTCTGACATGTCACCTGTCTGACCTGACACATCACATGTTTGACCTGGGATATCATGTATCGCATCTGTCAAAGGACTTGATATCAAATGTCTGTCATATGTCTGACCTGACGCATCACCTGTCTAAACTCACCTGTTTGATTTGACACATCACCTGTCTGACCTGAAGCATCACCTGTCTGACCTGATCTGTCACTGGTATAACTTGACCTGTCAATGTTTGCCCTGACAAATTACCTGTCAGATCTCACACATCACCTGTCTGACCTGATTTGTGACCTGTCAAATTTGACATGTCACTGACCTGACATACTACTACTGCCGTCTGACCTGACACATTATCTGCCTGGCCTGATGTGTTGCGTGTCTAAACTGACATGTCATTTTTGGTCAAACACATTACTTGTCTAACCTTGACTGACGCATCACCTTTCTGACTGGACACGTCACCTGTGTGACCTGACGCATTACCTCAATACCTGTGTGACCTGATGCATCACCTGCGTGACCTGATGCATCACCTGTCTGATCCTACACGTTACCTGTCTGACCTGACACTTCGCCTGTCTGACCTGACACATCACCGGTCTGACCCGACACATTGCCAATCTGACCTGACAAATCGGTTGTCTGACCTGGTATGTCACTCTCTTGATCCGACATGTCGCCTCTCTGACCTGACACTTCTCTGGTCTGACCGGACACAGGCCCAGTTTGACTTAACATATCACCTGTGTCACCAGAAACATGACACGTGTGACCTGACTCATTGTGTGACACATCACCTGTCTAACACATCACCTGACCTGACGCTTTACTTGTCTAAGACTTCACCTGTCTTAACTAATGCATCATCTGTGTGACCTGACACATCACCTGTATGACCTGACACGTCGTCTTTTTGATCTGACACGTCACCTATCTGACCTGATGCATCCCTGTCTGAGACAGCACCTGTCTGACCTGATGCTTTACTGTCTGAGACATCACCTGTCTTTTCTAATGCATCACCTGCTTGACCTGACACATTGCCTTCCTGATCTGACACAGCACCTGTCTGACTGGTCATAACATCTGTCTGACGGGATTTATTGCCATGTGATGAAGACTAAAGAGAAAACATTAGGAAGATTTATACACATGCTTTGTAGAAAATGCACTCATTTTTGTTGAAAGGTGCACGCAATAGCATTTTTATAGTAGACAGGTGAGTAATGGCATGTAAATCATCATCATCATCATTATTTGAAATGTCATCATCGTCATTGTCATCCTCCCCTTCCTCTTCATTCTCCTGGTCCACTTCCTCCTTCTTCTGGTGGTTGATCTGTCAGGTGATAGCATGTGAGGTGGATCCGAGGATGGCGGCTGAAGTTCACAAACGAGTGCAAGGAACGTAAGTAAACCAGGTCGTTGAAAGTGGACTGTGCAGAGATTGTTTGGAGTTGGGGGATGGGATATGTGTGATTCTGTGTATGTATGTGTGTGTGTGTGTGTGTGTGTGTATGTGGCTTGCTATATGTCTTGTTAGAGATTTCATTTTGTAAGTGATCAGTGCGAGGGACTCTGGGAATGGTGTGTGTGTGTGTGTGTGTGTGTGTGTGTGTGTGTGTGTGTGTGTGTGTGTGTGTGTGTGTCTGTGTTTCTTGCTACATTGCGGAAGATTTTAATTATGATTGAACAGTATGAGAGTTTATAGGAGTGAAAGGTTGGCAAAGTGGCTGAAGGGCATTGAAGGCTTGCTTGGGCTTGCGATAGTTTAGATCACCATGGGCTTGGTTTGACCATCCTAGTTCATATACATAGTCTTTGTTATTTGTACTCTTTTGTGGTATGGATCTCGGCAGCCTGTGTTCTATTTTCTGACTTTTTGGTAAGAATTGTTGAAGCCTTTGTTCTATATATTGACTTCGTAGTAGGAACTGTGACAGCCTGTGTTATACATGCCTAGGAATTATTACAGCCTGTGTTCTGTTAACTGACTTTGTGAGACATATTGTGGTGACCAGTGTTCTATATATGCTGTGGTTTTGAACTGTAACAGCCTGTGTTCTGTTTACTGACTTTGTGGTACAGACTCATAGCCTGCAGTCTGTATGCTGACTTTGTTGTAGGAACTACGAGAGCCTGTGTTCTGTACACAGACTTTGTGATAGGAACTAGGTGACAGCCTATGTTCTGTACACAGACTTTGTGATAAGAACTGTGGCAGGCTGTGTTCTAGATACTGACTTTGTGGTACAGACTGTGACAGCCAGAGTTTTTTGTACTGAGTTTATGGTAGGAACTGTGACAGTTTGTGTTCTGTACACTGTCTTTGTGGTACAGACTGGGACAGACTGTGTTATATACATTGGCTTTGTTGTACAGACTGTGACAGCTGGTGCTCTGTGTACTGAGTTTGTAGCAGGCTGTGTTACATATACTGACTTTATGGTACAGACTGTGACAGGGTGTACTCTGTGTACTGAGTTTGTAACAGCTGTGTTACATATACCGACTTTATGGTACAGATTATGACAGCCTGTGCTGTGTGTACTGAGTTTGTAACAGGCTGTGTTACATATACTGACTTTGTGGTGTTACATATACTGACTTTGTGGTACAGACTGTGACAGCCTGTGCTGTGTGTACTGAGTTTGTAACAGGCTGTGTTACATATACTGACTTTATGGTACAGACTGTGACAGGGTGTACTCTGTGTACTGAATTTGTAACAGCTGTGTTACATATACCGACTTTATGGTACAGATTATGACAGCCTGTGCTGTGTGTACTGAGTTTGTAACAGGCTGTGTTACATATACTGACTTTGTGGTACAGATTGTGACAGCCTGTGCTGTAACTTTATGGTACAGATTGTGACAGCGTGTGCTGTAACAGGCTGTGTTACACATACTGACTTTATGGTACAGACTGTGACAGCCTGCGCTCCGTGTACTGAGTTTGTATCAGGCTGTTATTACAATATACACTGACTTTGTGGTACAGATTGTGACAGCCTGTGCTGTAACAGGCTGTGTTACAATATACTGACTTTGTGGTACAGATTGTGACAGGTGGTGTTCTGTGTACTGACTTTGTGGTACAGATTGTGACAGGTGGTGTTCTGTGTACTGATTTGTGGTACAGATTGTGACAGGTGGTGTTCTGTGTACTGACTTTGTGGTACAGATTGTGACAGGTGGTGTTCTGTGTATTGATTTGTGGTACAGATTGTGACAGGTGGTGTTCTGTGTACTGACTTTGTGGTACAGATTGTGACAGGTGGTGTTCTGTGTACTGACTTTGTGGTACAGATTGTGACAGGTGGTGTTCTGTGTACTGATTTGTGGTACAGATTGTGACAGGTGGTGTTCTGTGTACTGACTTTGTGGTACAGATTGTGACATGTGGTGTTCTGTGTACTGACTTTGTGGTACAGATTGTGACATGTGGTGTTCTGTGTACTTGCAGCCCCATGGCCAGCAAACTCCACATGATGATCGGAGACGTGCTGAAAACAGAGCTGCCATTCTTCAATGTCTGCGTCGCCAATTTACCTTATCAGGTAGACTACCCGCCTTGAGGGTTCATTGAATTAATGTTGAAAATAAACAAGGTGATCTTTAAGGTCTTTGAGTCAGTGCTTAACAACCATTGTTCTTTTTTGTCTGTGGAGCTAATTCTTGCCTATCATTGTTCTTTACAGTGTATTGAGTCTGTACTGATCTGCTGTTGTTCTTTATTGTCTGTGGAGTCAATACTTGTCTATCATTGTTTTTCATTGTCTGTGGAACCAGTACTTGCCTACCATTGTTATTTTAATTGTCTGTGGAGCCAATACTTGCCAACCATTGTTTTCCATTGTCTGTGGAACCAATACTTGCCTACCATTGTTTTTCGTTGTCTGCGGAGGCAATACTTACCTACCATTGTTTTTTATTGTATGTGGAGCCAGTGTTTGCCTATCATTGTTCTTTATTGTCTGTGGAGCCAGTACTTGCCTATCATTGTTCTTTATTGTCTGTGGAGTCAGTACTTGCTTACCATTGTTCTTTATTGTCTGTGGAGCTAATACTTGCCTATCATTGTTTTTTTATTGTTGTGGAGCCAGTATTTACCTGTCATTGTTCTTTATTGTCTGTGGAGTCATTACTTGCTTACCATTGTTCTTTATTGTCTGTGGAGCTAATACTTGCCTATCATTGTTTTTTATTGTCTGTGGAGCCAGTATTTACCTGTCATTGTTCTTTACTGTCAGTGGAAGCAATACTTACTGTCACTGTTCTTTATTGCCTGTGGAGCCAATACTTACCTACCATTGTTTTCTATCTGCTGAGTACTTTCCATTTTTCTGCTTCTTGCGAAAAAAAACAAAACCACTCTGTGTTTCCTAAAATGCTCTATCATGACATGCAAAGAAGTTGTGATGAAACAGCAGTTCCTTCTATCATGGTTACTAATATTGCTCTTCATTGGTCACAAAACCAAGGGCATGAAGCACTTCTGATCTTTGTCTTCAGTGTCATACAGTATTTTCAACTGTGGTGTTGAATAACAATGTGAAAAATAGACCTACCACTTGGTTGAAAAACAGGCAAGAAGAGCCTTGTCTTGAACGTGATGGTTGACAAGGTCAGAAACATGCTGGCAAGCTCCAAGGTACAGGGAGCTTTTAGAAGAAATAAAGGCAAACTTGCAGAGTGAAAACACGTACCTTGGTTGCAGCAGTTTCAGTTTCAGTGTCGTCAAAACCGCACCTTCGTTGCAGCTGTTTCAGTTTCGGTGTCGTCAAAACTGCACCTTCGTTGCAGCAGTTTCAGTGTCGTCAAAACCGCACCTTCATTGCAGCTGTTTCAGTTTCAGTGTCGTCAAAACCGCACCTTCGTTGCTTCAGTTTCAGTGTCATCAAAACCGCTCCTTCATTGCAGCAGTTTCAGTTTCAGTGTCGTCAAAACCGCACCTTCGTTGCAGCAGTTTCAGTTTCAGTGTCGTCAAAACCGCACCTTCATTGCAGCAGTTTCAGTTTCAGTGTCATCAAAACTGCACCTTCGTTGCAGCTGTTTCAGTTTCAGTGTTGTCAAAAGCGCACCTTCATTGCAGCAGTTTCAGTTTCAGTGTCATCAAAATGCACCTTCATTGCAGCAGTTTCAGTTTCAGTGTCGTCAAAACTGCATCTTCGTTGCAGCAGTTTCAGTTTCAGTGTCGTCAAAACTGCATCTTCGTTGCAGCAGTTTCAGTTTCAGTGTTGTCAAAACTGCACCTTCGTTGCAGCAGTTTCAGTTTCATTGTTGTCAAAAGTGCACCTTCGTTGCAGCAGTTTCAGTGTTGTGAAAACCGCACCTTCATTGCAGCAGTTTCAGTTTCAGTGTCGTCAAAACTGCACCTTCGTTGCAGCAGTTTCAGTTTCATTGTTGTCAAAAGTGCATCTTCGTTGCAGCAGTTTCAGTTTCAGTGTTGTCAAAACTGCACCTTCGTTGCAGCAGTTTCAGTTTCATTGTTGTCAAAAGTGCACCTTCATTGCAGCAGTTTCAGTGTTGTGAAAACCGCACCTTCATTGCAGCAGTTTCAGTTTCATTGTTGTCAAAACTGCACCTTCGTTGCAGCAGTTTCAGTTTCATTGTTGTCAAAAGTGCACCTTTGATGCAGCAGTTTCAGTTTCAGTGTCGTCATGGAGGCGTCACTGTGTGCAGGCCAGTCCATAGAATGCTGCACGCATCTTCATGCCATCCAGATGAAGTACAACATTCCAAAAGCATGCATGAACTGAAGTTGTCTGTTCATTTTCATATTCACCTTCAACCTCATCTTTTGGAAGTCTGGAGATTGGTAAAAAAAGAAAGGGTGGAGACGGCAGGGTAGGGGGAAGAGGGGAGGTGAAAGGGGAGGGGGGGGGGGATCACACAAAAACTTTGTGACTTTCGGTTAGAAGAAATGTTTTATGGTGGAAACGGAATGACGGAAAATTTCTGTCAGAGTGTTTATCAGTTTCTTGTATATTTGTTTGTAAGTGTCACTGGTAGTCATTGTGTTGAGAATTTTTTTTCTTTTCCCATTATGCATCTTTTGCTGCAACTGTGTTGGTTGTGAAACAAGTTTTGGTGACAGGCGTTGTAAGTTTGTTTATGACAGAAATCTGTACTGTCACTGATATTACTATCCCAAAGTACATAAAAGTTGTGAGTGATAAAGACAGTTCTTGTGTGTGAGATCGAAGTAGGTGAGTAAGTATTCAAGTTTTATTTTCATATTAATCTAAGTGAAAGAAGGTTGTGTGTGTGTGTGTGTGTGTGTGTGTGTGTGTGTGTGTGTGTGTGATATGTGTGTGTTTCAGATTTCCTCTCCATTTGTCTTCAAACTGTTACTACATAGACCTTTTTTCCGGTGAGTTGATGGAGTTTGTCCGTCTTAATACAGTGTGTGTTCCCCAAGAGATGAGCTGATAGTGTCGACTCACATTATGGTTTGCCAGTTTTGATACAGTGTATGTCACGCAAACACACGCACATGCACACACACACACGTACACACACTCACAGACACACACACACGTACACACTCACACACACAAACACACACACACACACACACACACACACACACACACACACACACACACACACACACACACACACACACACACACACACACACACATACACACACACACACACATACAGACACTCGCTCACTCACTCACTCACATGCATGTACGCATGCTCTTGTAATGACATCAGGTTCGATTTTCACTCCACCTCCATGCCCGTAAGGAGTTCAGCCAAAGTCACTGGTATCAGCAAGTTCCTGGGGATTTTCTGTATGAGAACATAATGGCATCTCCAAAGTGGGTCACTCATTCATGCTGGGTTTGGGACTACAGAGTTTATTTCCTTCAGCACGGGGCTGTGTAGGTGGTGTCCTGCAAATGCTGGATCAGTCAGAACAGATCACCAAAGTGACTCAGCAACAGGGCAGTGTCTCCTCTGGTGAGTTGTGTCATGATAGTGTGAGATGGATTTCTCCATGTGGACCAAGGTGCACGACCAGTGACAGATGATATCACTTGGAGGGGCATGAAAAATTGAAAGATTTTATTTTTTGTTCACAGGGCGGCCATTCTGATGTTCCAGCAAGAGTTTGCCGAGCGACTGGTTGCTCGACCAGGAGACAAGTTGTATTGTCGTCTCTCCGTCAATACTCAACTGCTGGCCAAAGTTCACCACCTTATGAAGGTAGAGGGGGTGGGGGGGGGGGGGGGGGGACCAAAGAATGACAACTCTTGCATGCTCACTGTGCCAGGTTGTGTCTGTTTCTTTAAAAACATGCACTGAAGTATCAAAAGAAAACCAAACTATTGAGCATGACTTTGTGCCACTGTAAAGGGATGAATCAAATTTGAAGGTTATCTGCGTCTGAATAACTTACTTTTACTGTAGTTACCATAGTTACTCTAGGTCAAGTATCTTACTTTACTGTAGTTACCATAGTTACTCTAGGTCAAGTATCTCTCTACCCTCTGCTGTTTGATGGTAAATGAAAATGACACCCCCCTCTCCCAGCTTTTACAAGAATTTTGGAAGATGAAACATTGGAACATCACCGCCATACTCCCTACTTTAAAAAAAAAGAAGGAAAATTTGTACTTACTCATTGTAGAAAATACACTTTATTTTTGTAGAGAAGTATACCAGTCACAGTTTTAGGGTAGACAGGTCTGTGTGTGTTGTCTGAATCCTCTGTTTTGTGTGAACGCTTTATATTGTGTGCATGCTGTGTATTGTGTGAAAGCTGTTATACATGAATGCTGAGGAGTAGTTCAGTCTTGCTGGGAAACAGTTTTGGCAGAGAAAAATTATTTTCATTAGTTTTTGGGCGTCAAGTGTTTAATACAGTGCCATTCAATCACAAAGTGCAGAATTTTTACAAATGTATTAGTACCAGGAATATTGATATTATTTATTGACACTTCACATCACCGTCTCAGATATCTTGATGTCCCTCGCAAGTTCAGTGTTGTTCTGAATGAAAGGGAGAAATCTTGAATGACTTAAGTCATGGTCCCCACATTCAGACATCCAACCAGGACTATTGTTTTATGTCACCAGGTGGGAAAGAACAACTTCCGGCCTCCTCCGAAAGTGGAGTCCAGTGTGGTGAGAATTGAACCCAAGAACCCTCCACCTCCCATCAATTTTCAGGTAAAGTGTGAGCTGTCATTGCTTTTTTGGACACTTGTCTCTAGAGTGTTACACTGCAACCAAAAACAAACAGTTGTAGATGAATAGGGATAGATTCAGGGTTATACTGGGATGGGTTTAACAGAGAAATTATTGAACTGTTTGTCCAGTGACTGCAACCGCTGGTGATTGGGATTGTTTGAAGGGTGATGCATAGTCATTGAATAGACAAATAATCGTAGTTCATTGCACTTCATGGTCATAGGATGTCACAGGCTGATTGTGTTGTTGTTTTTGATGAGACTTACGGTCACATCCCCTCTGAAGACAGTGATTTGTGGTGCAGTACACCACTCCCCACACACCCCACCCAGCCAATCAATGGGATAATCAACGTTCATCATGGCATGTGCGGCATTCCCACAATCCCATTTAGCGCAAAACGGAGGTTGGGCTTTCATTGATATCAAAATCGAGTTTAACGTTCGGATTGACGTCTTTCTTATACAAAACAAATCCCACAGTACCACTCTTTTATGAAAGAAAATAAGAACTTTTGATTTTATGGAATGTGTTTGTCCAATCACAGAAAATCCATTTTCACCAGCACAGAAGCAAACAGCACAGTGTATATTGGATGAGTAACGTATGAGTCTTGGAATGGCTATTGCTCTTACGCCATACTTGGTGCAGTTTTAATCAGTTAAAAAAGTGTTTGTAGTTCTGCGTGTCTGTCATGACTGAAACTGATCCAGGTCCACATAATATTTGTTACGCCTTAGGTAGCTTGCCACTGTTGTAGGTCCACATGGTCAAGGGTACTGACCAATCAGTTCAGTTCAGTTCAGTGGTTTATTAATGTCTTTTCATCATCAGATAATATTGGACACTTAAAAACAAACAAACAAACAAACACCTCCACACTCAACTTTTCATCCATGTAAGTACTTTCAAACCTACATCTGATTTGTGCATATTTACATAAGTGAAATACCCAAGTGGTACACAAAATTGTTGATCTTTATAAAAAAATGTTGCAACCTGTGATTGCAAAATAACCATGGCAATTTCAGCAACATATGGACCGTTTCAGACAGTATTGACATTATCAAAGTTATTCATCTCAATACCTTTCTCCTGATAGAGCGAGGTCAACATTGAGCATTCAAACAAAAGATGACGCACAGAAATGTTTTCTCTGCAGACACAAGTAATGCCATGAGAATAGTTAGTGTTCCATGTATTCAGCCTTGATTTATTAATTAATCTAACAATGTGCCTTGAGCCTGATGGAAAAGTAGCCTTTTTTTTTTAAAAACTGAAATTCTGCTTATGTATATAATTTGGATTAATTCACAAGAGGACAAATCTAAGGAATTGTTTAATAAATTTTCGACGTTTCTGTTCTTTTGCAAGACTGTCTGCTATTTCATTCCACTTTATACCACAGAGAGATGGGACCCAACAAAAATCAATTCTTATGCATTGAGTTATAAAACAATACGGTAAATGTTTTATTTCAAAAAGCAAATCTTTTCTAGCTTTGCAGTCCCAATGCTCTAGTGATCGATTGTAAAACAGATTGGAATCGACACACAGTAAAATTTTATGGAAAGAAATTGGTGTATCATATATGTAAGTCAAAGCCTTCAATATTGCATATAATTCTGAGGTATAGATTGAAAAACCCTTTCCTAAATCATATGATTTCATGACATTTAAAACTGGCATTATAGTTTTCTTTCATTAGTGAAGGATGTAGTCTGTTTTACTGTTGTGTTTTTTTTTCCAGTGAAGGATACAATTTGTTTCACTATCTTTTTTGGATAGTCTGTTTCACTGTTTGGCGTCATATACTGTACCATGTCAGACAATAGCATTCACGCAGTTAGTCAGCTCTGCCAGGCCGAAGTTTTGTGTGGCTAATGCAGTAATAAGACAGTCACGTGATGACCAACCCGTTCGCCTTAGGAAGAAGCCAGTGTCAACCTCCCGTACCTCATTCTCTCTCGGCTGCCGTCCAAGCAAGATAAGTCTTGTGCTCTGTCTCGCCTTCTCTTTGCCGTTGTGTTAAGATAGCTTGTGTTTGCTTATTTGTTGTGGCTTGCGCTTTTCGCCCTTTTACTCTAGCCGGTGGGGCTTTGGTTTGGTGTGCTTTATTAATCTATTTAACCACGCCATCCTCGCCTTGTGCCTTTGTCTCGGCACTCGCGACTTCGCCTTCCGTTCTTTTCGATCTTCGAAAGTCGGAACTCCATCGCCGGTTTCACCTCTTCTCCCCCCCTTTTTGCCTTTACGGCCCCTTGTTCTCCGAGTCTCAGTCCCTTCTCCTTCCATTCGGACTCCGATTCGACTAACTTCCACGTCGTCCACTCGGTTTCCATTTCTCCACCGGTCGTTCCGCCATTTTGTTTTCGACCGGCCAAAACCAGTGTCACTACGATCGACCTTCCTCGATCTAACACTGAGATCTCGTTACATTTAGTACACTTCCAGTGTCTCTCCCGAGGTTGGTCGAGCTCTTTCTATCCTCGATCCACCTCTTTGTCTCCCCTTTGCGATCGTGCGTTCGTTTTTGTCCCCCACCACCAGTGCCCAACATGGTGAAGGGCACTAACGGCTCGAGACGCTCCATTGTTTCGGCAGTCGCTCTCTACCCCGGAGGGGCTGCGTGTCGATTCCACGGACAAACCGCTCACGCACACGATGAGCGTACAATCGGTGTAGAGGAGGGTTCCGCTCAGGGGACGCGCGACCATCATTACGATTCCCCTCTACCCGATCGGCGGACACACGATCGTCGCGATCGAAGTCCAACAGGCAGTCTCAGTCGAACGGGCAATCGGCCATCATCGCCGACTGTTTTTTCATTCTCATCTTTCCTAAGCCCAAATCCAAGGGCAAGGCCCCATGAAAGGACCTGCCCGTTCTAAATCTTCCCGTTCCCCGACTGGATCGCCTGTTCGCCTTCGATCGCGTAAGGAGACTCTCTCCTCTCATGCCGCGTCCGGCTCATCGGCCCCTGGGGACCCTTGCCGAGACCCGGACCGGCACGGGTGACGACTCGCAGCAGGAATCACCGCACGTCACCCGATCTAATGAGACTCGTGACGCTAGCGCCCCCCCCACTACGTCACCCAGTCTCATCGCGCTCTCCCCAACCATGTCCGGGTTCAGCCACGACCGGACACGAGGAGCATCGACACTCCGGTGGAGGGGCTGTGGACAGTTCTTTGGTGGTACCCCCCCACTGACCACAACCCGGGTCAGGTACGCAGGCATCGACTAGCTCGGATCTGCGCCCTCACCCACCGACGGTCGAACCACCCCGATCGATCGTTTCAATCTCCCCTAGGGGTACAGGATGTTGGGGAGCGGACTTCTTCCGCTCCCCTATTGGGCAACGTCCGCGGTCCCGTTCCTCCGGGGGGAGGATCGACCAGCGGGACCAGGGGTAACCTTTCGTCCCTTGAGGCTTACGCGTCGACTCAGCCATCCCCGTCCGCTACCACACGGCCAGGAGGCTCGGCGACCGTAACACCCACCGACCCCTCTGCCACGCAAGGGGCCGGCATGGACCCACCCGGGAGATGCAGGAGGCAGTGCTCTCCCTTGGTGCTCAAGGTTACCCGGGTCCCCGAGGAGACTCTGCCTCTGGGCCGCCACAGCCCGTCTTTCTCCCCGGGGACCGGTGGTCTATTCCCCCGAAAGGAATCAGTGGCTTAGCGCTACTCTTCCCCTGACTCCATCTTTGGCCTCATGTGGCATCCGGCCTCCCAGAGTTGGATCGACCTGGGCCCCCTTCCTCTCGGGCGCTGTCCGATCGGCGGTCCCCTAGTTTACACGTCGATTATGGAACCACCGGGGAGCCGTCCTCATTTTTCCCCTCTTCCCAACGAGGTCAGGACTCCCACGCACCCCTGACCTGGCCTTCCAAAGGTGGACCTGAACTTCCCTTCACGACCCACAACTTGAGGAGGGGTTCGAGGATTCCCTCCCCCAGTCTGGGGACCTTTCCATTTGGAGAGCTGGCGCCCTGATCTTGTTGTTAGGGAATCCCCTCCCTCTAACAACATCTTCTCCCTTTCCCGTTTCACTGGGTCCCCCCCTACCCAGCGATCACGGCCAAGGATAGCCGCCCCCCAGACCCTCACTCCTTTGTGGGACAGATCGGCCTCTCTTGCCAGGGGTGCACATGCCGTCCCTCCACCGGGGAATGACTTCTTGTCAGCCCCCAACGCGGCCCCAGTAGGAGTATTCCTCAAGGACTCGCGTCAGGCCCCCCATGTCTTTTCTCTTTTCTCTGCCAATCCGGCCACCAGGGAGATTGCCATTTCCCCGGCCGACCTCAGGCTCACTCCCAACCTCCCCCCTCCCACATCCACGAGTGGGACAGAATTGCCAGGGCTGGCATTCTACACACCACCGCGGGACATGCCCTCATTGACATGTTCCTACAGCGAGCTGAGGAACTCTGGCCAAGAGGCCGGCACTGTCTCAGTGTCTTCGGACCCTGACGACACTGAGGCTTACTCCAGCCTGTTTGATACCCCCTGATGCGTTTTCTTGTCAACAAGATAGCGCACCACCTTGGGGCTGCGGCGGACAGCGCAGCCAGGAGTCACTTTAACTGCCTTTTGGCAGTGAGAGATGCTATGCTATCACAGGCCCATCTCTCCCCAGCGCTCAAGGCGGCCTTACGCTGCATTCCGGGTCAGGAGCAGTCGCTTTTCGGCGACTACTCTGCTGCTGTCATTACCCATGCGTCGAGGAGCGCAAACAGGCGCTTCTTTTGCGACCAAGACCCCTCAGCATCGCCCTTCTAGACCATTCCTTCGTCAGGCCCTACCCCAGCCAGACCCCAGCCCTACCCCAAGCAGCGTCCTCAAGGCCCGCCAACACCCTACTTCCACCCCCCCCTAGGCCCAAACCGAAAACCCCCCAACAGAATTTTCGGTTCGGCCAACAGGCCGGCCCTGGAGGTGACTAGCAGACTCACCTTCCGAGAGGCGGGAAATGTCAGTCTTCTCTACCGCCCTCGGCCCCTCTGCCCCCTGGCAGGCAATCTGTTCGGCATGCCCACCAGTAGCGGCGCATGGGTCTCAACCCCTGGGTAGTATCTGTCTACGGGAGGGGTTCCGTCTACCCTGGGCACACGAACGCCCCCCTCTTCTCAGGCCAACCAGATTCAAGATGGAGACCCCGGCCCAGATCAGGGGACTCCATCCACCATCTGGACTGGGCCACTTCTATAGATCTGAAAGATTCTACTTTCAGATCCTCATTCACCCGTCCCACAGACATACCTTCGTTTTGTCTGGCGGGCCGGGTGTTTCAATTCAGTGCTCTCCCTTCGGACTCTCCCTGGCTCCCTTCCTCTTCACGAAGGTAGTCAAGGAATGGCCGCCCTTGCCAGACAGGAGGAATTCGCCTCTTGGTTTACCTCGACGACTGGCTTGTCTTGGCTCCCACTCAGGCCCTGGCCCAATCCCACACCTCCAAACTACTATACACTTTGTTCCTCTCTGGGGTTCGCACCAACCCTCCCAAATGCGAGCTCTCGCCCAGTCAGCGATTCACCTTTCTGGGCATGAGCTTCGACACCACCTCCATGATAGTCGCCCCTACCCCGGAGAGGTCCGCCCGCCTAGTGGACCTCATCTCCCGTCGTTGGTCCCAGACCAACGACAGCTGGAACCAGACCATTCCCTAGGGCCTTGGTTCGTTTGGGCCACGGAGGAGTGGCTCAGCCCCTCCACCCTGGCCCCCGGAGTTCCCATCTCCTCCCATCCCAGGCCCTGGAACTTTACACAGACGCCTCCAACTCGGGCTGGGGGGCCCATTTGGAGAGCAGTCACGCCTCGGGGGGTTTGGGATCCTCTGACTTCTCGTCTTCACATCAACATCTTGGAACTGGAGGTGGTCAGGCTCGCCCTCCTCCACTTCAGTCCATGGTCTCCCACCGATTCGTTCTCCTTTTCACGGACAACACTTCGGTAGCTTGTTACATCAACAGGGAGGGGGGGGGGGGGGGGGGGGGGGGGCACACTCCATCGGCCTCTCCCTCCGTAACAGAGGCCCTCCTCGCTGGTGTCACACGCAGGGGTCACCCTTCGCGCGAGACACATAGCAGGGACACACACATCCTGGCAGACTCTCTCAGCCGCTCCAAGTCTGTCCTCCACACGGAATGGACCCTCAGCAGCATACCCTAACAACCGTGTGGGAACATTGGTTCAGACCCATGGTCGACCTTTTTGCCACACGATTCAACCATCGTCTGCCAGTGTATGTGTCTCTGGTCCCGGACCCCAGCTTACGCCATCGACGCCCTATCCTTCCCTGGTCCGGCCTCATAGCTTACGCCTTCCTCCCTTCCGATCCTCCACAAGGTGATCAGGAAGGCGAGACTCGAGAGACCCAGGCTCATTCTCATAGCCCCATGGTGGCCCACTCAGTCCTGGTTCCCGGACCTCAAGTCCCTCACTCACGCACCCCCTCTCCAGTTGAACACCAGGTGGGACATGCTCAGGCAACCCCGTTCGGGTCGCCCTCACTCCAATCCCCAGATGCTTCGCCTCCACGCCTGGCTTCTGTGCCAGCCCGGTTGCGAGCATCTAAATCCACCTCTCGAACGGACAGGTCCCAGTCCGTCCTCAGTATCCTCTCCATCGCGGGGCCTCTCAGGAACTTCGAGACCTAGCCATGTCCTCTCGCAGAGCTAGCACGGAGTCCCTTTACTATTACAGATGGAGGAAATGGGTCTCATGGTGCAAAGACAATTCTGTCCCTCACAATCGCCCTCCAATATCCAGATAGGACATTTCCTGTCCCACCTTAACCTCTCTGCTAGCTCCATCCGGGGCTACAGGTCGGCCATCTGCACGACCATCCGCCAAATGGGCGGACCTTCTTTGAGAATGACTTCCTTCTCAGAGAGATCTCCAGAGGGGCTGCTCTTCGTGAGGCCCGATCCCCTAGACGTGTCCCCCTTTGGGACCTCTTCACTGTACTTGACGTCCTCAATAAAACCCCCTTTGAGCCTGCGTCCTCCATCCTTTCGACCTTCTGTCTATGAAGACTACCTTTCTCCTCGCCCTCGCTTCCGCCAGAAGGCGAGGCGAGATCCATGCCCTTAGCGGGGACCTAGAGACATTGCCTTCCACAGAGACGGCTCCGTCTCTCTTAAGTTCCTTCCCGAATTCCTAGCGAAGAACCAGGAACCCGTAGTGCCTCTCCTTACCTCGTCATCCGCCCGCTGGCGGATACACTAGGGGGAGACACCTCTTCGGACATAGCCCTTTGCCCTCTCGATGTCTAAAACACTACTGGGAACCGCTCGCGCCCCAGGCGCGTTTCGGGAAGACGTCTTCTTATTTCCATCAACCCCAGTAACACGAAAGACATCTCAGCTGGCACTGTCTCTAGGTGGCTCTCCAAGACGGTCAGAACGGCCTATTCCCAGGCCTCCAAGGACCGCCCCGTCTTGTCCCCCCGGGCTCATGAGGTCAGAGCGCTGGCCGCTTCGGCAGCCTTCCGGCACTCTGTTCCCATGCGCACCTCCTGGAGGCAGCCTTCTGGCGTTCGGAAAATCCCTTCATAAAATTTTATTTAAGGGACATCCGCATGACCAGGGCTGATGGTTCTAATGCAATGGGATATCCTTTGTTGCGGCTAATGCATCCATATCGGGTAATCCCAGAACCACTAGGGCACTCGCCCTCCTCTTTTCTATGAATTCTGCTATTGTCTGACATGGTACAGTATATGACGCCAAAATGGGGAGTTTGTATTATACTCCCTGTTTGGCTAGTATACTTACCATGTCAGACTCTAATGCCCGCCCTGCCTTCCCCACTAGTGCCAAGGTTCTGGGGTTACCTTGCGCACAGGCCTCGATGAATGAGGTACGGAGGTTGACACTGGCTTCTTCCTACGGCGGAGCGGTTGGTCATCACGTGACTGTCTTATTACTGCATTAGCCACACAAAAACTTCGGCTGGCAGAGCTGACTAACTGCCGTGAATGCTATTGTCTGACATGGTAAGTATACTAGCCAAACAGGGAGTATAATACAAATTCCCCATTTTTCTTTTCGCCCATGAAGGGTGCACTCACACGTTTCTTTAGCCTATGAAGGGTACCGTCTGTTTTACTGTCTTCTGTTTACAGGAATGGGATGGATTGGTTCGCATCTGTTTCTCTCGGAAGAACAAGACTATTGGTGCTTCGTTTAGTGAGATGCGTGTGTGTGTGTGTGGGGGGGGGGGGGGGGGGGGGGGGGGGGGGGGGGGGTGAGTGAGTCAGATTATGCAACACTCTAACTTGTCACTTTGCTGTGTTGTCTGTTGGGTTTTTGTACAACTGCTTTGTGCATGGTATATTCCCATTTTCTTTGTTGTGTTGTTGTAATTACTATTTGTTGTAATTTGAGGGTGTAGAAACAAGCACAATGGTTGACCCTCATTGAAACCTAGTTTAAATCTGCTATAAGGACAGTATTATTCAGTCAATATGCTGTAACGGGTTTGTGGGACTTAAGAGCGTAGGGGAAGTCCAAAACAGGAAGGTTTTTTTTTCCATTATATTATATGTTTGAGCGTTTTCTGGATTGGTGGATTTAGTTGTGGCTTGTGTTCTTAGACATTTGTACAAAGTGGTATTCTATTGGTGTGATTTAAAAAAAAAACCAACATATTTGTTTTAACTGATGGAAATCAGACTGAAATCCTGTAAAGAAATTTTTTTGTGGCTTTTTGCTTTTCTGTTATTTTAATTTTGATTTGTGGTGAAAAAATCTTATAAAAGGAAGAAAAGCAAACAAACAAACAAAGAAAAATTGTCACGACTGGTAGGATTCTTAGAAGCTGTTCAGTCAAGAATCTACAAAGTTTTAAAGAATGGTTTCCCTCAGAGCCTATTTAGCAGCTGGTCCCCCTGTACAAACTGTGAACTGTGACAGATGGTTGGCAAATGCATTGGAAGAAGCAGAAAAAAAAGAAAGCACGTATGTGATGAAAATTAATAATGCTTCTAAAAAATCGTGAAAACTGTGCGCAAAATTTCTTGAAATGAGGAATGGGTGGACAAACTTGGTGATGTTGCATACCTTTTTTATGTCAAAATCTGTGTCAATGATTGTATTTTGTGTGATTGAATGACAAAGTTTGGTCTTGTGGTTTAAAAAAAGATTTTTTAACTTTTACACCCAGAGTTTTGATCCAGTACACGTGAATTATATGTGCTGTTATCTTCCCTGGTTGTGTCGTTTCATTTGACGTGATTGTCAGCAGTAAGGTGACAGCCCCGAAATGGGAAGTGGAAGCTGAGGTACGATATCCACTGAACCACAAGTTGAGTGACATGCAGTATGGGGTGTTTTTGTTGATATATTTTGGGGTGTGTGTGGGGTGTGGGGTGTGTGTGGTGTGTGTGTGAGTGTGTGTGTGTGTGTGTGTGTGTGTGTGTGTGTGTGTGTGTGTGTGTGTGTGTGTGTGGTGGTTCAGGTACAACCCAAAGGGATTGGAGTTACTGGAAAAGAATTACGAATTCACTGCTCCGTGAAAAAAAATTGTGAGTGTATTAGTACTTGGTGAAAACGTGTTACTGTCAGTGTGTTGGTACCGGTGAAAAACATTGTGAGTGAAACTGTCAGTGTGTTTGTAATTGGTGAGTGTAACTGTCAGTGTGTTTGTAATTGGTGAGTGTAACTGTCAGTGTGTTTGTAATTGGTGAGTGTAACTGTCAGTGTGTTTGTAATTGGTGAAAAACATTGTGGTGTGACTGTCAGTGTGTTTGTAATTGGTGAATGTAACTGTCAGTGTGTTGTAATGGTGAATGTAACTGTCAGTGTGTTGTATTTGGGGAGTGGGGATGTCAGTGTGTTTGTAATTGGTGGGGTGGACTGTCAGTGTGTTTGTAATTGGTGAGTGGTGACTGTCAGTGTGTTTGTAATTGGTGAGTGTGACTGTCAGTGTGTTTGTAATTGGGTGAGTGTGACTGTCAGTGTGTTTGTAATTGGTGAGATGTGACCGTCAGTGGGGTTGTAATTGGTGAAAAAATTGTGAGTGTAACTGTCAGTGTGTTTGTAATTGGTGAGTGTGATGTCAGTGTGTTTGTAATTGGTTGAAAAACTTGTGAATGTGACTGTCAGTGTGTTTGTAATTGGTGAATGTAACTGGGCAGTGTGTTTGTAATTGGTGAAAAACATTGTGAGTGTGGCTGTCAGTGTGTTTGTAATTGGTGAGTGTAAAATGTCAGTGGGGTTTTTTAATGGGGAAAAACATGTGAGTGTAATGTCAGTGTGTTTGTTTTTGGTGAAAAACATTGTGAGTGTGACTGTCAGTGTGTTTGTAATTGGTGAAAACATGTGTCAGTGTCAGTGCTTTATAAAATCATTGTAGTGTCGCTGTTAGAGTGTTAGTACTTCGTTAATAATATTGTGTCACTGTCAGTGTGTCAGTACTTAAAAAACATTGCAATGCTGCTGTCTGTGTGTCTGTACATGGTGAGAAACATTGTGACTGTCGCTGTCAGTGCTCAACGAAAGACCTCATCAGTGAGATTTATTTCCTACAAATTTGACCATCAGACTTGGGTGCAGATCATTTTCGAATTTTCAGGGAGACAGAAAAATGTTTAGGGGCTCACACCTTATAAATGGTAGAAAGTGTACTGAAAACATGAACACACACACACACACACGCCGCACGCACGCACACTCATGCACACACGTGCACACATGCATACACACACTTGCATATGCCCCACACACCCCACACACACAACACACTAATATGCTCTGACTGGCTCACACATGAACGTACAGGGGAAAGAGGATGAGAAGGAATGGAAAAGAAAAGATGAGCTAATGACAAAGCTCATAAAACTCACCAGGTTGTGCTAAACAATGTTCACTGAATCCAGGTCGTGTTTCACTGTTGGTAAAGTGTCATGAAGTAAGTGAATAACTGTAAGCATACATATGAACAGTTTCTGTGGCTGTCGTGTTCTCCTTATCACACTGACAGGTGTCATGTTGTTGACTGTCATATGAACAGTTTCTGTGGCTGTCGTGTTCTCACTTGAATGGATTTGTCATACTGATGATGGTTGTCATGTTGTTCATGATTGTCTGTGTCTGTGGTTGTCGTGTTGTTGATAGTTGTCTGTGTCTGTGGATGTCATGCCGACAGTTCTCCTGGTTTTGTGTCCTAACAGTTGTCTGATGTTGTCATGTTGTTAATCATTGTCTATGATTGTCCTGCAGCCCCTCCGTGGTTACCAGCCCTGATGTGGCCCTTTGCGGGTGGCTGGGCTATAAGCAACATTATCTTATCTTATCTTATCGTGGTTACAGTGGTCTGATGTTGTCATGTTGTTAATCATTGTCTGTGATTGTCCCGCAGCCATCCATGGTGACAGTTGTCTGATGTTGTCTTGTTGTTAATCATTGTCTATGATTGTCCTGCAGCCCATCCGTGGTGACAGTGGTTGTGTTGTCATGTTTTTAATCATTGTCTGTGATTGTCCTGCAGCCCATCGTGGTTTAGTTGTTGATGTTGTCATGTTGTTATTCATTGTCTTGATTGTTTTCTCGTTTG
>CM031606.1:27771622-27960580 GCA_018398815.1 Conus ventricosus
CCCCCCCGAGTAAATGGCTCTGTGATATTCTTCAAACTTATGATGTAGCAATATATATTCGTAGGCTTTTAAAAATTATTTTCATTTGACTATTTCCTTTCCTCTCTTTTAAATTAATTTTTTAATTGGGTAACATGTTCAAATTACGGAGTTACTTACCTTGCGACGGTTTTTCGGCGTAACTAAGCTAAGGTAAGTGCATGCAAAAGAGGGTTAAATTGGTATGGTTTTCTTTATTCTGTTCTTAACCGAGTTCATCTAACGTCAGTGTAGGACATAGTATAACAATGATCAATACAACTTTTTTCCGGTTAGGATAGTTTACTTTAACAATGTTAGTGTAGGACATGATATAAGAATGGTTAGGATAACTTTGTTTAGTTGGTATGGTTTTCTTTATTCTGTTCTGAACCGAGTTCATTTAACGTCATGTAGAACATGGTATAACAATGATCAATAGAACTTTTTTCAGTTACTTTTATCTCCTTTGACCTGTTCCTTACTGAGTTCATTTAACGTCAGTGTTAGAACATGGTATAATGATGATCAGGACAACTTTCTTCAATTATAATTTCCTTTAACCTGTTGTTTACCGTGTCCATGTAACATGAGTGAATGACATGCTATAATGATAATCATGACAACTTTCTGCAGTATGGTTTCATTGAGCCTGTTCTTTACCGAGTCCATCTACCATTGGTGTTGGTCATGGTATAACGATGATCAGGACAACTTTCTTCAACTAGTATATTTTACTTCAGTGTGATGAGTAATGCAAGTGTAGGATATTGTGTAACTGTGGGTCAGGACGACCTTCACCAGACAGTATGGTTTCCATCAGTCTGACCTTTACTAACCTTGAGGCCATGCAATGTTGGTGTAGGACATGGTGTGACCATTCTTCTTGTATATCACCATTAAATGTGGAACATTTATTGAAAAATAAAGAAAATGATATTAGTGAACGCAAAGGGATTCATAGGTCCTAAGAGACAATCTGACAACAGATTAATCCCAAAGACAATGTCAGGTACTGTAAGCTGAGGTAAAGCGTACTAAATGTTGTTCTGTGTGGCAGTGTTAACAGGCTTGTCATGATGTCAGACTGTTCACCTTGTTTTTACATAATTATTGTTTGATATGGCCTGTTAAAACCATGTTATGGTGTCAAACCATTAACTGTGTAGCATTATTATTGTTTGATGTGGACTGTTAAAACACTGTTATAGTGTCAGACTGTTCACTGTGTGCTAGAAAGTTGTTGTTCGATATAACAGGGTAAAAGGCTTGTCCTACTGTCAGACTATTCACTGTGTTGCAGATTGCTGCATGATTTCAATGCTGAGGGGATCCACTTCATGTAAACACCTACACCTCATGTGAACATGATCATTTGATGTGGACATCAACAATGGACATTTCAGATTGGCAGTGACCAAGAATATCTTTGAAATGACATGGATCATCGACTCCAATAAAGGAGAGATTCGTCAACATGACCGATGGACGCGATCACTGAAAAAAACTGACAACTCTACCATCTCAGAATTTGATAAAGGCTGCCAGAACTGGCAACTTACAGGACAGTAACAGAGTCAGATCGCTTTTTCATACCCTTCAGCCATGAGCACAGCAGGTCTCAGCATGTCCGTGTTCTTTGCATGGGTAGAAAGCATCCCTGCATCTGGCTGTGGCAGTTCTGACTGTTAAGACATGCCGTGACAACTTCTTCCTTTATGATGTTGACAAGGCTTTTTCTTTGCTCCATTACTGCATTCTCTGTCTTTGTGTGGCACATCTTTGAGGCTGTCAGCATTGGAGTTCTCTGTTTTCCTGATGTCCAATTAATACTGAATGTCTTTCTTATGTAGTGCTGGAATTCATTGTTAAGAGATATGTGGGTACATCTGCAGTAATGTGTTTTTGTGTCCATGCTGATGAGCTTGAAATGCAGTGTGGATTTAACTTTTGAGTGTACATACTGGCGAGCTTCGACATTAGTGTGAATGTATGTTTGGTGTTGCTGTTGGAGAAGAAACAATGAGAGAATGCACTTCATGTGTGTGTGTGTATGGGTGATGAATGTCACTGCCATCTAAAGATATAAATGTAAGTGTATTGCACTGAGAATGAAGTCTGGTCTGACTGATTTAATTTTTTCACTTTGCTGTAAACAAAACTGTGCATCCGTGATCCGATACCATGTCAGTTGCGCAGAAAGTGATAACCGATAAGGAGTCCTTGGCCTGTTAGGTTATGAACAAACAAAAAAAGAAAAGGAAAACAGGCCTATTGCCAGTTTCTTGCGTAAGCCACCTTCTGTTTTCCAGGCTCATCTTCCTCACAATGGGGATAGTGATCCCCAAGAAAACACAGTACTTCCAGTCTATATTGGTAAGGATCTTGCTAGTGCAGTCATGTGATTGTCACATTATTGACAGTACCAATGTAGCGCCTTTCCTCAATTAGAAACCAAGCTGTACCTGCTTTACAATCTACATCTCATTTACTCAACGGACTGCATACCCGAGTAATCCGACAGAAAAAGCTGCCTTCTGGTGCTAATCATCCATCTTCCATGTCATTTGATTCGAGAATCACTCGCTCAATTTTTCATTCATTCTTTCAGTTTTTCTTGGTAGATGCATGCTACGTGAATGTATGTTATATGTTGTTATGATAATGATGGTTGTGCATTGCCCTCATGGTTTCAGTAAATGACTTGCTGACTGGTAGACTGTGTATATGTGTGCGTTATTGTCTCTGCCTTGATGCATGACAGAGAAGAGACAGAATTAAGAGTAGATCTTTAGGCACAGTTCACAAAGTAATGCAGCAATGCAGGCATGGTTATGCAGTCTAAATACCACATATAATTATGGAAACCATCCTGTACCATTCCAATTCCACCCTGCACACATATTTCTATCACATACACACTTCCTTCCTATACACATTTCCATCCCATACTTCACCCTGTACACAAACTTCCATGTTAAGCACACACTTCCATCCTGTACACACACACTTAATAATAATAATATGAACATTTTTATGTGCGCACTTCTCTGTCGAACAGAGCACGCGGCCAATTATAAACTCCATATATATATAAACAATTAAGGCAATAATAGACAACGCACACACACACCCCACACACACACACCCACAGAGTAACACACACACACACGTGCCCATAGATTGACAGCGAAATGAACTAATTGTAAACTTTCTGGAAGATGTGGGTTTTCAGAGAGCGTTTGAAGGAGTCAAAGTTATTAGTTTCTCTTATTTCTGCAGGGAAGGAGTCAAAGTTATTAGTTTCTCTTATTTCTGCAGGGATAGTGTTCCAGATGGAGGGGGCAGCATGTGAGAAGCATCTGTCACCTAATGTCTTTTGGTTATTGACAGGACGATCTTGTAAAGCGGTAGCGTCAACAGATGAACGCAATTTGTATTGATGATGATGTTGCTTTAAATGGACTAAGTCCTTCAGATAATCTCAAGAGGATCAAGATTACAAGTTTTGGGAGAGGAATTGATGATGACGTTACGAACATACTTCCACCCCACGGCAGTTCTGACTGCTGCATTAAGTCGCTTGAGTCAAATTCTTCAAAATCGTGGGACGGAAAACAGAAGTAAAAAATTGTTCGCGCGCAGCCAACAAGCCGGGTTTTTTTAATTTTTAGGCCAGCGGTCTGGTATTAAAACCCTAGAGTGTCGGGGAGTTTGGGGCCCCCAAAGGCGTTGTACGGGAAAGCGTGGAAAATACGAACTCCCAAAATGTTTTTGGTTCTGTATGCCCCAAAAAAGCTGCCAATGTTTACCCCAAAGGGTGCCCACAGGGAGGCGAGTGGTACACCGAAAACACCCGGGATTGTCTTTGCCCCAACAAACACTTAAAGGCTTTTTTTCGAAGGGTTTTTTTTACACATACACGAATTCTTACACAAACCGAACGAACGCACTAAGGTGCCCCAGGGCGGCGCGCGCCACTTGCCCACACAAAACCCCCACACACACACACAAAAAGGCACACGCTGCACACATGCGCGCGAAATTCACAATATGTACATAAAAGAGAAACTTCCCTTTAAAATTACCCTCATTATGTTTATTAACTTTTTAAACAGATGTGGGTTTAGGAAATGAAATTTAACAGCCTGAATAAGGGAAAAAAAAAAACAAAACAAAAAAAAGGGACCAGGGGCTTGACAAAAAAAATTGCTGCAACCCAAAGTCGGGGTGGGTTGGTGTTGGTGGTGTGTGTGTGGGTGTGTGTGTGTATGTGTGGGGGGGTTGGGGGGTTGGGGTTGGGGTGTGTGTGTGTGTTGTGCGTGTGTGTCTGTGAGAGAAAAAGAGAGAAAAAGAGAAGAGAGAGAGAGGAAGAAACGAAAAAAAGAGAGTGAGAGAGGAAGGTTGAAAAAAACATGACTACACAAGACATTTGCAGGGAAAAAATTTTAAACCCACTTATAAAATCAATGGGGAAAGGGAAAAGAAACATGACAGTGTACCCCCGGCGCGAATCAAAAACTAAAGGGGAGAGAGAAGGGGAGAGAGAGGGGAGAAGGGGAAAGAAAAGGAGAGAGAGAGAGAAGGGGGGATTTTGACATAGGGAAGAGGGAGGGGGAGATTGGGGGGGGGGAGGATGACTGATTGGAATACATCCATAAAGAAACAGACATGCAGGGAAACCTTTTACACACAAAATCAATAAAAGAAATTGCAGAGAAGGGGAGAGAGAGGGAGGGGGGAGATGGAGGTGGGAGGAGGAAATGTTTTAAAAATTCATATATGAAGAACTTGACTGCCCCAGATGCTTTGTAAAATGTAACCAAAAACAAAAAAAAGCATGTTTAAGAAAAATGTTTCACATGAAAAATGGCTTGCACTCATTAAATGAACAATCTCTCTCTCTTCTCTCTCTCTCTCTCTCTCTCTCTCCCCCTTTTTCTCTCTACCCACCAACCAACCAAAAAACACACACACACACTCCTCCCCTCCTCTCCACACACACACACACACACTCTTTTCCTCTCTTCTCACACAACCCCCCCACACACACTCCAACACACACACTAAAAATTACATATTCCCCGGCACAAAGGAAAACGGTCTGGGGGAGAGAGGGGAGAGAGAAGAGGGAGAGAGAGAGAGGAGAGAGAGGGGAAGGGGAGGGGAGAGAGAGAAAACTAACTGAAACTGACGTGCAGCCTGATTCACAGAACAAAACAGATATCACACACAAAACACACAAAACCACAACACACCACACCACACACACAAAAATATAAACCGGGACAAAGGGATACGGGCTGGGGGGCGGGGGAAAAAGGGGGAGGGAGAGGGGAGAGGGCAGAGAGAGGGGAGGGGGGGGGAGGGAAAGAGGAGAGGAGAAAAGGGGAGAGAGAGAAGGGGAGAGGGGAGGAAGGGAGAGAGAGAGGAGGGGGAGAGAAAATGAAATGAAAAATGACGTGAAAGCATGACTTAAAGAACAAAAAAGATATCAACAACAACACAAACACACAAAAAACACACACACAACCCTATACCCCGGGCCCCGGCTTTCGAGAAAGAGGTGGGGCCCGGGGGAAAGGGGGGGAGGGAGAGGGAGAGAGGGCAGAGAGAGAGAGGGGGGGGGAGGAAAAAGGGAAAAGGGGAGAGAGAGAGGAAAAGGGAGAAGAGAGAGGGGGAGGAAGAGAGGGAAACTGAATTTAAAAATGACTGCTTTCATGACTTAAAAAGAACAAAAAAGATCACACACCCCAACCTCACACACACACACCCACTGACACCACACAAACACCCCACACACACACACACACACACAAAAAACGAAAACACACCCACACAAAAGCACGCAAGCAGCACGCAAACGCAAGACGCACGCACAAACACAAAAAAAGTGTTTTCAAAGGCCCTTTTAGGTAAAGGGTTTTGTGTCAATATCCCCCCTTCTCATCACTTTTCTTTTTACTAAACACCTTTTTTAAAAACAACACAAATGTCTTTTTGGCCCAAAAAAAACCTGGTTGTGTCCTACAACTCAGATCACGGCTTGTGTTACAGAAAAGTGGCACTGACGGGCTTTTGCTGTTTTCCCCCCTTTTTCTCTCAAACCCCCCCCCAAACCCCCCCCCCCTCCCCCCCCCCCCACAAATTTAAAATGAAGTACACTTTGCCCGTTTTTAAAAAAAAATCTAAAACAAAAAAATTTTGTTGTGGGTTTTGTAGTTTACTCTCAATTCATGTAATTTAATTTTTAAAAACCCAAAATTTATCAAAATATGCTAATCTTGGAAACAAAAAGGCAAAATTTCTAGCTTTTTTATACACCCAATAAAAAACAACAATTCCAAAATTGTATCAGTGAAAATTTGTCAACTGAAAGAAAAAATTATAATGCCTACTTCTATAGGATTATTATGTAAAAAAATTATTTTGGCAATTTGGGGTAGTTTCTTAAGTTGCTTTTTTAAATTTTAACAAATCTTAGTTTTTTGAATTTTTATTTCCCGTTCTCCCCTCGCTCTGAAATGGATTATCTGGCAAAAGTCTGCCCGGGGAAAAATTATTAGAATTTTTTTCAGTTTACAAAATATAAAATTTTCTTAGGGAAAAAATTTCAAAATGACAATTACAAAACGTTTTCCCCCCTTAAACAGGGTTTTGTTTTTTTCCCCCACGTTGGGGGGCCGTAACAGTCCATGAAATGTGGTGCCCCCCAGTGTCGATGCTCTTTTGGGGGGAGGACTTTGAGCTGTTGCTGGGGTTTTTTTTTCAAAAAGGGCCCCCAACCCTTCTCAACGTGCATTTATTGTCTACACAAAAACCTTAAACTTTTAAAATTTTTCGTGAGAGAGTGGGCCGTTTTTTTTCCTTAAAACCCTTTTTGGCCCTCCCCCCCCCCCTCTCTTCTCTCTCTCTCTTTTCACACAAAACACACACACACCAACCAAACACCCAAACTCCCCACCCCTCCCCAAACCCCGCATGCACACCACCGCACACACACCAAACCCCCACACCACACACACCACCACACACCCCACACCACCACCAAAACACAAAGCACCTAATGGGACTTCCCCAAAAATACACTTTAATTTGAAATTTTCCGTTTGAAATAGTAGTAGTGACGGAAAAAGGAAAATATTTTTTTAATTAAAAATAAATATTCACTTTTTTATTTTTTTTTGCCTACTTTCCTTTTCTGTTATCAGTATTTTTTTTTGCCTTGTAGTATTAAGTTATCCTCTACGTTTCCCTTTAATTAGGCCTACATTGCTCTACATGCAACCATAGTACATATAAAATGCAGCAACAATGAAGAAATATGTATATATACAACGGTTTGTAAATACGGCCCCTTTACAAATGCTAACTAACTTTTCATTCACAAAGATTTTTGCCAACGCCTGGCTGGCCTACTTCGGCCAAAGATAGTTCGCGCGCCCTCCACCTCCCCCGTCTTTGCTTCGGCTTACCAGGCCACGCACGGCGCGCGCAGCACAGCCGGTCGCAAAGTTCTGTCAGAAAGTTTTAACACGAACTTAATTATGGTACTCACAGAGAAAACTGAAATGCCAGCTTTTGTCACACTCTCAAGTACTCACTGCGCCATTGTTTTCATACAGAAATTATAGTTAAAAAACTTCTGTACAGTAAATATAACTTAAAGATGTAGCACCAGTCTCGAAGCGTCCAAACACACACAGCGTCTGGCCGTGCGGTGGCTGACTCGCTTCGGCCTCGCCAGAGTCAAAAGGCAAAGCGTTGAGCGCACTGAATGCAGTGGCTCTGAGTGTGGCGGCGCCGCCGTGACCCAGTACACACACCTTCCACCATGAATATACACTTCCACCCAGTACACACACTTCCACTCTGTACACATGCTTCCATGCTGTTCACACCTCCTCTCTTCAACTGCCATCCTACAATGCAGGCAAAAGCACCAAGGAGAGTAGCTCAACAGGACTGTTTAATTGCATTGAATAAATATCTGATTTTCTCCTCGCTATGCTGGATCATAAGGCTTCTTTCCATGGTTTACACACGGTGCAAGGAGGGAGCAAGTCTCTCTCTCTCTCTCACACACAAACATGGTGGCAGCACACATCATGTCAGTTCTGACATTATCACTGCTAACGGAAAACATACACCACCACTGTCCTTCCACACTCCCATCATACCCCATCACCCACCACTCTAAACCACAATGAACACATCATTCATACACATACTTTAACATAGACGGCACGAACAGCTGAAATGGTCTATGTACTCTGCATAACAATCTTAATACCATCTTTGATCATACATGGTAATTTACCACCACTGAACAGGGTGACGCATTGGTCACTGTTACACTGGGCAATGTACTACCACTGATCATAAGGTAACATTATAAACAAAAGGGCGAGCCATGGCCTTTACTTCACTCTTCAACTCTGCCCATGAAGGAACAAGCTGAAGCTCCAGCAAAGAGCAGCCTTCCATCTTCAGAGCTGTGTATGTATATGGAACATGTCTTGCTCAGGGACATGACAGAGATGAGCTATTGTGATAGAGTGTCCGTCTTGCCCCCCTGGGTCATCACAGAACCATGCTGTACCATGGATGGAGCAGTCGCCCTGCCCGCAGGGACATGCTGTCACACTACAGGTGTGAACACCAATTCAGTCATAGCGACCACAAGCATACGTATGATGGGCTATGACCCGTTTCTCTGCCACAGAACAACAAATACCGCTGCCTCCTTCCTGCATCACTATCACAGCCGATGGATGGGCCTGTTCTTTTCTTTCTTCATTATACGGAGCACGACTGACCAAGGGTTTCTTTCTCCATTGAAAATAATGGCACAGTTCAAAGGTTTTTTCCCCCATGTACTAATTGCCCAAGGTTTGTTCTTACCACTGACCTTTAAAAACAAATCCTTATGTACATAGCTGACAGGGCTCAACTCACTGTGCAGCAGATTTTAGAAGTGTTTTCCTTGTAGACCAGCCGAGACCAATCTAGCACACACTGTAAACATCTACCCATCAGACAGCTGCATACATAGACAGACCATCACACACTGTGCAAATCACCCATTAGACAGCCGTATACATGAACACACCATCACTGTACACATTACGGATTCGACATCCGCATACACGGAACGCCATCACTGTACAGATGTATTCACAGCCACCTACATGGGCATAAGCAGATCACACACTGCACATCACCCACTCGACAGTGATATACATGGGCACATTAGACAGCCACGTACACAGGCATAAAGAGACCATCATGCACTGCGCAGCACCCACAACACGGTCACATACACGGACACACCCTGTATTAACACACTCTGCATATCATCCATGAAAAGCCACACAAAACACATTCTTCATCACTCCCTGTACACACCACCCATCAGCCAGCCACAGACACACCATCACACAATGTACACACCACCCATCAGCCAGCCACAGACACACCATCACACAATGTACACATCACCCATCAGCCAGCCACAGACACACCATCACACAATGTACACATCACCCATCAGCCAGCCACAGACACACCATCACACAATGTACACATCACCCATCAGACAGCTACAGACACACCATCACACAATGTACACATCACCCATCAGACAGCTACAGACACACCATCACACAATGTACACATCACCCATCAGACAGCTACAGACACACCATCACACAATGTACACATCACCCATTCCAAAGCTACCTAGATACACCATCATACACTGTACACATCTCCGATTAGACAGCCACATACGTGGACACACCATCACACTCTGCACACCACCCAATAGAGAGCTCCATACATGGCACACCATCACACACTGTGTACATCTACCAGTAGAGAGCCTCGTACATGAATATATACATATCAAGATGTTTGGTTTCTGGTCACTTTAACTGGGAACCATTGCTCATTAGCATGCTCCCTTTCACCTGCTGTTCTTCACTGTCATTTGTCTTAGCTAACACTTGGAGGTGTTCTCGCTTATTAGTTTCTTTATACTTCTGCATATGCAGATCTAATTAAAATGCGCAGAATATTGTACAATTTATAACAACATCATGCAAGTCATGAGTACAGTCAAAATGGGTCAGTTACAAAAATTACTCAAAAAAAGCTAATATTAGTCTAAAGAGAAAAAAATCGGAAACAACTTTACATGACCTAAAGTACAATGTTTCACATAAAGCAAATCAAGGTAGAAATATAGGAAGAGGAGCAAGGGGACAGATCTTGCAACAGATAACAGATAACATGACCAAGATGACTGGCTGTCCAGTGATTGTCCATCAAGTCATTTCACACAACTCCCCAACAAATACACTGGTGAAGCACATATCACACCTCTTGGTCAATGCTTGGCTGGCTGAAAGTATCAAATGTAAACAGATTTTTTTTTCTCTTTTTCAACATTTATTCATTAATATCGGTTACACATGCATACATGCACACATACACACACACAAAACATATAACCTGCAAACATATAAATCAACGTTTCTCCAAACGTCATCTCCTATTACATCCGTGGAACAACTGAACTCACGATTACTAGCCAGGTATCGTTTCTAGCTTTCCACAGTTCTGTCTGCACGATCACCAGAACAGAGACAGGCAAACTTTCAGTAATAAAGAAGTCCTGTGCTTTCTCTGGAAACACTTAACAGACGATGGATTTTAAGGGCAACAGCCTGCACAGCTGGTCCATTAACTTGGCATGGAAACTGGGCAGGACGTGGGGGCGATGTAAAGTGACTGCCTAATAATCTACAGTAACGCTTTTCCTTCACAAACACGCTGTCAATGTGAAGTGGCCAAGTGCAGCGGTATCAAGACCTGCATTCACACAAAAGTTCACACACTACTAGCAGGCCTTCCTCTTGCCAATTTATCTGGCAGCTGTTGAGCAGTTAACACAGTCACACACAAAAAAAACCCCACCCCATAGCTGGTCTTACTGGGAAGTTAAGCTGCTGCTATGTAATCATGACCCACTTCTGCATGCGCCTTTAACACATTACAAAACTTATTTAAGCTAATGAAAAAGTATAAAATATTTGTGTACCTGATGGTATAATCACAACAAAACTAAAATGTTCTCCGTTTGTATAGAATTTAAATGGGGGGGGGGGGGGGGGGGGGGGGGGGGCAAAACCCTGACCTGAAAACCTCCTTGTCTAGACAAATGCCTTTGGCCGCTTTACTGTGCTATTCCTGCAATAGAAACACACTAAAGTATGGTTCACTCCCATTAATGTGCTTCAAGCTGGGTGCAACAGATTACGTTGGCAGATGAACTAATGGCAGTGGCCACAGTCTCCCATCTCCAGCACAATGTAGGACCTGGTCAGGTCAGGGGGATGGACAATATGCCAGTAAGCTCTCACCAGTGTGTGTACAGCTGACAACAGTTGTATGGGAAATGGCTGGAACACAGGATTATCAACAGGCTAGCAGGACTGTTACCGGGAGCGTATCGTTGTGTCGCCGTGCCACTATGCCGCCGTCCCGCTGACCCGCTATGCCGCCGTCCCGCCGACCCGCTATGCCGCCGATGAAACGAATAATGCACTCCCTGCTCCAGGACGCTAACCCTAACCCTAAAAGTATTACATTTGTCTTCAATACATATTTTTTATAATGTGGTTTGCATTTGCACGAGCCCGCCTCTAAAGCGGCATAGCGGGTCGGCGGCACAGCGGGACGGCGGCATAACGGGTCGGCGGCATAACGGGTACCTCCCCTGTTACCAGTGTGTGCACAGCTGAGAAAGATCAGGCAAAAAACGGAGTTGATAAAAAGTATTGTTTCATGGAAGCCTTCATATTCACTCAAACAGAATATTCAAATACAATTTCTGCCTGCACCTGTAAGTGGACAACTGATCGGCTACCTTGCATAAAGGCGTTTGTCCAAATGCAAGAATTAAAAAAAAAAAGATACAAGCATACAGCATCCACATAATCCCATGAGACTGATGAGCAATGCTTTTTACGCGTTCAACACACATGCAGTTGTTCTAGGTGACATATCTATGGCACAAACACACCCGAACACATTTCTGGGTGTATACATCATCACAGGATCAGCACCCAGCCATGCACATACACAAGCACCATCTCCTCATCCATCACTATTTATCCATCAAGAATCATCAATGCACCACAACGCCTATAACCTGGTACTACTGGGTGCAGGTGTGTTCTCGATACTGGTGCACTGTGGTCTGGTGTATAGGGTGAAAGAGTGAGGGTCAATAACAACCGGATCACACAATTCCTGGCCTGGTCTTCAGTCTCACTATTCCATCACCAGAGGTACCCCGAGAAAGCAGGGTCATATTGGACCTACCTTCACTTCCACTGTTGTGTCACCTGAGAGTTACCAAGAAAAAAACTGGGTCAGATCAGATCTAGGCTTCAGTCCCGTTCACTTACAGAGAGAAGTGTCCAGGTGTGCGGCAGTCCACCCATTTCAGCCCCTGACCAACACCAAGCCAGGCACAGAGGTCACACAACCACCCTGCTCTCCAACCCTCCCCACCATCTGATCTTGACCTCAACTTGCCTGGATACTTCCTGGTCATACTGCATGGTCCATACTCCTTGCACAACACAGACATAGACACACATCACATCACGTTTAACACACACAGATCACGTTTAACACACACAGATGGTTGTTAGCACTGTCAGGGGGAGAAGGGAGGGGGGGGGGGGGGGGGGGGGGGGGGGGGCAGTCATCATGGTGTCAGATGTCACCAACCATGCTGGTTTGTGGCTGGTCCGTGTCCTAGGCACACACCAATCATGACAACTTCATCACCGATTCCCACAGCTGGCCATTACAAAGGCATCACAGTGCCATGGTCATCTAAAAAAGTAAGTCACCAGACTGTCACTGACTCAGCTGTGAGGTCTACTGACTTGAGAATGGTGTTCTTTGTGGGTAGGTCCGTATGTTGTTTGTGGGGGAAAATAATCTGGCTTTAGAATCCAAGATAACGCTCTGGGAGTGGAATCAAAGGTAATGCCCATGAAGTAGGGTCCAAGAACCTACTCCAAATTCTACCTCGGGAGAGCAGTCCAGTATCACCTAAGGAACAGACTCCAAGATCATACTGAAGCAGTACAATTGCACCTGCGTTGACATATCTAAGGCTGACATGTCTATACGGCTTACATGGTTAACGGTTTACTAGTTTATGGCTTACAAGTCTGAGGAACAGAACCAAGGTGTGAACAGTCCCATCCAATAAGATTAGATCACAGGAGATACACTGAGGGAAAGTGATAGTGATTCCGCTGGTGTTGGTCTGCAACAAGGACTCTGTGAGCAGCATCTCGATGTGTCAAAGAGTGGAGTGTGAGGGACTCCACCGAATGGTGGAGGACAAGGGATGGGTGGGCACACTTCCTCAGGTTCACAACCCTTGCATGAAACACGAGCCTTTAGCACAACCCCCGCACACACCACAGCCTGGGGTCCACAGGATCAGGGACAGACCTCTTTCCTTTTGTGGACCAAGCATCCTTTAGAAGAGATGGGATGAGGCCATCAGTTTGCCACACAGACTATCCCAGGTTTATGCTATGTCCACCAGGGCACAGCATGGATACTGAAGCTGAAGGTCCAACGTTCCTCACTGATCTTCAGACTCCACACTCGACACAGATCGCCCAGGAACAGGTCCACGTCATGACACAGCCACAGGGTCTGTCAGGGGGATAGAAAGGGGCAGAAGGGGAGGTAAGAGGATGGGGGGAGAAAGGAAGATGTCAGTGGATGAGGTAGAGGTGCAGCTCCAGGACTATGGGTCCCTCCTGGTTGGTGGTAATGGCGCTGTGGATGACAGGGATGAGGGCGTTGTCCAGGTCATTGATGTAGAAATCAGGCAGTCGCTCTCCGTTGGAGCCCACCTCATAGCCCACCTGTGTCACAAAGTATCATCACCATCTACTGACTCAAGTTCTTCATAACACGTACAGGACAGTCACAGAACAGACAGTAGTAGCAGTAATGGACCACAAGAAACATTACCTCCCGTGGCACCCCCTAGTCCCCTCCCTCCTCCCCAGCTGTCTACAACATGTTATGACAGTCTTGACACATACCACCCTGACACATTAACGTAACATACACCATCCTGACACGTTCCGACAGGTACCATTCTCACACACATGACAGATCCAGTTTAAACATATCCTGACACGTTCCCACAGGTACCATTCTCACACACATGACAGATCCAGTTTAAACATATCCTGACACATTCCACCCTGACACATTATGACAGGCACCATTCTCACACACATCATGAGAGATACCAACCTCAAATAAATCCCTACCAATTCCAGCCTGACATATACCATCCTCCAATAAATCCCTACCAATTCCAGCCTGACGTATACCATCCTCACATAAATCCCTACCAATTCCAGCCTGACGTATACCATCCTCACATAAATCCCTACCAATTCCAGCCTGACATATACCATCCTCACATAAATCCCTACCAATTCCAGCCTGACGTATACCATACTCACATAAATCCCTACCAATTCCAGCCTGACGTATACCCTCCTCCCATAAATCCCTACCAATTCCAGCCTGACATACCATCCTCCCATAAATCCCTACCAATTCCAGCCTGACATATACCATCCTCCCATAAATCCCGACCATTTCCAGCCTGATGTATACCATCCTCCCATAAATCCCTACCAATTCCAGCCTGACATATACCCTCCTCCATAAATCCCTACCAATTCCAGCCTGACATACCATCCTCCCATAAATCCCTACCAATTCCAGCCTGACATATACCATCCTCCCATAAATCCCTACCAATTCCAGCCTGACATATACCATCCTCCCATAAATCCCTACTAATTCCAGCCAGACATATACCATCCTCCCATAAATCCCAACCAATTCCAGCCTGACATATACCATCTTCACACACATTCTGACACATACCACTGACATATACCATTTTCACACACATTCCACCACATACCATGACAGGTATCATTTTCACACACATTCCACCACATACCATGACAGGTATCATTTTCACATACCATCATGACAGGTATCATTTTCACACACATTCACTCACTGCAGGGTTCCCAGGTGATGGGCATGAGGCCAAATAAGGACCTTTAAAGGACTTTAAAAGGACCTCAAATCAGTTTAAAAGGACCTTTGCCAACATAACTTTACAGTACACCCCAAACCCTTTGGCATGCAGAACAGCAGACACTTACCTCTCATAACCAGTTATCCTGAAAGGAACATCTTCCTGGCATTTTTAACGTTTAGCTTGCAACAAAAACTTTGTAAAACTTACCAAACTAGGCCTCCAGCAGAAATAGCTAGGGCAGAGAAAGGTCAGGATGAGGGAGGGGGGGGGGGGGGGGGGGGGGGGGGGGGGGGGGGGGGGGTAGACAAGGCGGGAAAAGGAATCTATCCTGTAAATGTTACTCAAGAACTCAGCATATAGCTGTTCCCCAAGCTGTTTGTTATGTTCGCATGTTCGCAATCCGTCATTATGTACCTATATTTATTTGGGTAATAATATTTTCATCATTATTGCCCACTCTTTCAATGAATTTCTATAAAGGGAACATTTTAACATAGATAGCATGAGCGAAAATGTTAAGTCAGCTATATGCCACGAACATTAGCACCGCGTCTGCACTGTGGAACCCCTGACGTCAAAAAAGCTGGATTGCAGCAACGCACCAGCAGAAGACACAAGCCACTGCCCGCAGCTTGCGTCGTCTGCTAGCTAAGCTTACTAAACAGAAAGCCCACTGATAGGCCTAGCGTTATAGGCCTGCCTACTGCGTTTCAGACGATCGCGTCGGCATCTGTCAACTCTTTGCAACTTGCAAAAGTACGGTTTGGGTTGTGGAAGATGTATCGGTTTCGTTTTCAAGCCTCCTTCTCTTGAAAAAACAGGACTTAACAGTACCTTTCAAAAATTAAAAGGACCTCCTCGTGAGTTAAAAGGACCAACTTGCTGAATCAAAGGACTTAAAAGGCCTTTTGACAAAAATCCCATTTATAAGGACTTTAAAGGACCCTACGAACCCTGTTCAGGCACATACCATCGTGACAGGTACCACTTTCACACATTCCACCACATACTACCTGACAAGTTCCAACCTTGCACAAATCCTGACACATACCATCCTGACCGGTACTATTGTCACATACTCCATCCCCCCACCCCCCCCCCCCCCCCCCCCCCCTTCTCCTTTACTCAAAGTTCAGATTTCCTGCACTCACACTGTCAGGCTGCAATGTGACTCTCAAGCCAATCTTGGTGAGGGCTGCCTCTTTCAGCTTCATCAGGTGGGGGGTTAGGGCGATGCAAACAGCATTTGCCAATGTCTCCGCCACACGACTCAGGTCCAGGGGTTCCCAGCGCGATGTGCCACTCTCTGTCTGCAGGAAGAACAGCTGGGTCCAGCGGATGGCATAGCGTTCCCCTACATAGTCTGTGGCCTTGTGCACCTGCACACTTTCCACCCCCTCCAGGGAAAGGCCGTCCACTGGACTCTTCACTCTGAAATATAGCAACACACTTCACTCTAAAACCCGACAAAACTACACTCCACACCTCAAAACTTCACTCTACAACATGATAAATCTACAACATCATAACACGTCACTGTATAGCTTGACAAAACTCTGTGGTACAACATAACTTCCCATTACAAGCCGATAAACCTACAACACACCAAAACTTCATAATACAACATGACAAATCTTCACTATACAACATGAAATTCATAGTACAACATGACAAACTTCACTGTACAATTATGATCAGAGGATATGACAATACAACACCAAATTCATACAAATTTTAACATCCAACTGGACTAAATTTCTAGACTTGAAGGGGACAACATCAAATTTAAAAACTTGTAAAAAGCCAAAGGTCCCTTTTCTGCAGACTTTTAAGCCATTCAACCTTGCATTTGAGTAAAGCTTGGGCGCCACTGAGCAGCGTCACAAGCTTGTGCCCATGCAATGCTTGGGCAACAGACCTGCCATGCTCAAACCATTATTGCTCCAGAACAATGTAAGTTACAGTTTGCAAATTTATCACAGCTAAAAATAAAAGCTTTGGTATAACGAGGAAAGTCTTTGGACCAAAACTGAGTCTCTTATTTACATTCAAACACAGAATTAAAAAACAGTCTATCATTTACATTCAAACACAGAATTATGTAAAAAGCAAAGTTGTCTAAGCATGTCAAGTCCAAAGATATATAACACAATATAGTATTTTAATATATCGCCAAACTAATTCTATTACAAAATCAAAAAGTATTTCACATCTTGGTAGAATAGTATCTAGCTATTCAAAGCTTAAATGAAGTACAAATTGTTCACACTGTCATAAAACAATAATGTTGTTTTTCTATCAATGCAACAAAAATTCCTAAAGCGCATTGTATAACATGAGATTGTATCTTCTTATACAATCACTTGACAACAGCCTTATGGTTTGGCGTCATATACTGTACCATGTCAGACCATAGCATTCACGGCAGTTAGTCAGCTCTGCCAGACCGAAGTTTTTGTGTGGCTAATGCGGTAATAAGACAGTCACGTGATGCCCAACCCGCTTCCGCCGTAGGAAGAAGCCGGTGTCAACTTCCTGTACCTCTCTCGGCCTGCTGTCCAAGCAAGATAAGTCTTGTGCTCTGTCTCGCCTTCTCTTTGCCGTTGTGTTAAGATAGCTTTGTGTCTGCTTCTTTACTTGTTTGTTGTGGCTTGCGCGCTTCACCCTTTTACCCTTAAGCCGGTGGGGCTTTGGTTTGGTGTGCTTTATTAATTGATTTAACCACACTATTCTCGCTTTTGTGCCTTGTTCTCGGCACTCGCGACTTTGCCTTCCGTTATTTTCGCACACATATGACCAGACAGATGTGGCATTTACCTGGCTCCTCACTACATGCAGGCATACGTCAAGCTTGGATCAACTTCTAATGCAAGTCTAGTATGAAACGGTGACAAACCTAAGGGCCAAGGACAGGACCAGGGCTGAGAACAGGAACAACCTCATACACCTACAAGCCAGCACTTCCCTCCCCCGTCCTTTACCAGCCTAAAGCAAGACCCACACCCTTCCTCTTCACTATGGCTGCCTCCAATTTCTGTGTGAATCAGCACATCCATACACTGTGGTGATTTAATATCCCTCATTGCTCGTGGAGTGGTGAGAGGCAAATGAAAAACGTCCACACCATGCTATATACACTATTAAACAAGCCAGACTGGAAAGGAGCTGCCCCTGAAAAGCTAGGAAACATACATAATAATGTAAGAGAAATAAAACGAGATTTATGACCAGGATTAAAGCCAGGAATGGAACCTGAAGGGGTGAAATATTGGGCGCACTGCCGCAACCTCTGTGAAGAGCCCTGAGCCAGGGCAACACTCACCCCACATTGACCTTCTTGTCGTCGTCCACCCAGCGCACGGTGACCACCTCTTCGGGCTGAGGCAGGGCCAGACTGCCACAGGGGATGGTGAAGTCCTTCATGTCCTTCAGGCTCTGCTTAAGGGCCCCCATCATCTCTGGCAAGATCTGCACCATTAGCCCATCCTCCACGATGCTGGACTTGGCCCGAAGACCAGCACTGGACTTGAGGGCTCCGTTGAACACCACAAAGCTGGCCCCCGTCACTGAGCACACATCATGACACATCAATGACTACTGCCATAACACAGTACATCACACATCACATCACTGAATATGCATTGTGACACATTAGACCACTAATCAAACACCATGACACATCACATCACTGAATATGCATTGAGACACATTAGACCACTGATCAAACACCATGACTCGTCACATTACTGGACACAAACCATGACACATAATATCACATGACACTTTTCCTTCACTCGACATACATTGTGACCCATAAGATCAGTGCACACATCTTGACACATGACACAGTAAACACATCATCCTGACACATTACATCACAGGCCACACCATGACACATTATATTACGAACAAACATCGCTTTATGTTTTCAGTGACTACACCATAATTACACATCAGAGTTTCACATCATGAAAAATGCTAGGGTTCATACCCTAACATAAACATTTTGGGGTTCTCACATTCATAGGATTCTACCATAATTATTAAAAGTACAACTTTAATCAATGAGATTTATGTTGATTGTCAAGGGACACGTATGCTTGTCTTTTAACGACTTGTTGGGTGTGATGTGTGCATGTTTTAACAGACAGACCTGTTGTGACAGATCAGCTTTCTGTTAAGTATGAAGTGTGAATGTCTCTACAGATATGACTGTTGTGATGGGTGCACGTCCTTACAGACCTGCTGGGACAGATCAGGTGTCATGCGTGGATGTCTTTACAGACCTGTCAGGTGTGATCAATGCATGTCTTTACTGATAAACCTGTTGGGACAGATCAGCCTTACCTATCAGATGTCATGCGTGCATTCTTTTATACACTAATCAGGTGACACGTGTTTATGTCTTTACAGATCAGTCAGGTGTAATGTGTGCATGTCTTCACAGACCTATCTGGTGTGCTGTGCTGATCTGTCCACAGACAGCAGATGTTGTAACAGCATAGATTAACCTTTTTCACAGACAAAACAAGACGTGAGGGCAGCTCACCTTGTCGTGGTTTGTTCTGGATATTGATGGCCTGGGTCTGGTAGTTGCCATCCTCATTCTGGATACACACCAGGTGAGAGTCCGCCTCCAGGCTGAAGCTGGCTCCCAGTGCCATCACATGTTCGTTGCTGCTGCTGACCACCTTCATCACCTGGTGTGAACACATTTCTGGTGTGCTTATCCCCCTTTCTCACCTGCTGTGGACACTGCCACTTTTATTATCCCCCTTCATCACCCACCTGCTGTGGAATTGAAACACTTCTGCCTACAGTCATCTCACTTTGCGACTAAGTCTGATTCATACTGACCACTACCCTTGGTTGTTTTGTGTTTCACTGTACATCACCTATTTTAGTGTGTGCATTTGCGATCGTTGTACACTACTTCTGTTACAAGTGATAGCTCGTTCTTCATTTTCACTGTCCTGAGTGTTCTTCATGTTTCCTGAAGGAGGCCTAAGAGATCAAAACGCACTCTGCTTTGTCTTGTAATTCGTTTGTCCATGTTGACTGGCTGAGTTATTTCAAATACCTTTTAAAATTTGTTTCAATATCCGCCTGCAGTCACCTCACTCTGCAACTAACTTATATAAACACATTACAATCCTGAATCTACTGGTAAAACCTTGAATCTATCACTGCAACCTTGAATCCATCACTACAACCCTGAATCTATCAGCATAACTGTGTATTACTATACTAACCTAAATCTATCAGACCTGTTAATATACATCTACTGCAGTAATTCCAAATCTACACTTTGAATATCTATCAATATAACCTTTGTAAATTTCTCACTGTGATTCTTAATCTATGCTACAACAAATCTATCATTATGACTCTTAAAAATGACTACAACTTTAAATCCTCACAAAACTATTCATTGCACTACAACCATAAATCAATCACTATAACCCTATATGATGCTGGAACCCTAAATCTGTGAGTGCAACCCTAAATCATTTTTAGGACTGCAAGCCTAGACATGCCACTCTGACACCTGTATTCAATGATTCACTAAAAAACTGAATACGTGTGTGTGTGTGTGTGTTGCTGTTGTCAGCACCGTTTTTTTTCCCTTTCTTTTTTTAACAGTTCGGGGGTGATTACATCCTAACCACATGAAAACAAACCCACAACGACAGCTGGAGGACAGAGCTAGGAGCAGCAGGACTCACATCCTGGTATCGGTTGCGGGGGAAGTTGATAAATGTCTTCTGATCCTCCATGTGGATGCTGACCCCCCGGATCTGCTGCAGCATGTACTGGAAATTGCGGAAGTCAGCCAGCAGGTTCATGATGGTGTGGCCGATCTCAAAGAACACCGGCTTTCTGTTGCGGATGCTGACCAGGGGGCAGGGGTAGTCTGGGAACAGTCAGCACATGACAATTCACTCATAGACCACAGGACTTCCTTTCATACATTGCATGACATCACTACATATATCTCAGAAATTCACTGCATACATCACAGGACTACCTGCATACATCACAGGACTTTACTTCATATATATATCTGGACTTCATATATCACAGGACTTCCCTGCATACATCCCAGGACTACCTGCATACACCCCAGGACTACCTGCATACATCCCAGGACTACCTGCATACATCCCAGGACTACCTGCATACATCCCAGGACTACCTGCATACATCCCAGGACTACCTGCATACATCACAGGACTTTACTTCATATATATCTGGACTTCATACATCACAGGACTTCCCTGCATACATCACAGGACTACCCTGCATACATCACAGGCTTCCCTGCATACATCACAGGACTTTACACTATATATATATACATACACCACGAGACTTCATTATATAAGAATGCTGAACAATTAAGTAGAGGGGGAAAAACAAGTGCAGGTTAACAATTCTTCAGTCGTTATAGTAATGACTTGGGAAAGATTTGAACTTTAAAATTTTTTTTTTTTTTAAATTAAAAAAATTTTGAGGATGAAGAAAATGGGGGGAATATATTATAAATATGAGAAGCCCTTCACTAGCTGCCTGAGGGAACCATCGTAATCCGTCCTGAAGGCACATTTATTTATATTGCCTGCTCCTAGGCCTTTCGTCCACAGGATCGGACTCATCAGGGAGACACGACTGATTGTGTCTGTGCTCTTGGTGTCAAATAGAGACACACCACAGTCCATAATTCTGTGGTGTTCTCACAACCAAGGGTTCAAAAAAGAATCCAACAGCACCCCCAAAGCAGCCAGCGAAGGGTAGTAAAATGGAACAAAACAAAAGTGTGGAGAGGAAAAAAGTTGCTGAAAAACTAAGAGCATTATTCAAACAGTATAAAATGTAGGGGACAATCTTTGAGCCTATGCTTGAGGATCCATTTAAGGATGCAAGGCAGATCAAAAGATATGGAACAGTCTGAGTGGTCAGTTCTGCTGTCCAATAACCCAAGCATTGTGAGTGGCTAAGAACTGTATATATATATATATATATATATATATATATATATATATATATATATATATATATAGCCAAGGCTTGAAACAAATTTGTAGATTTTTAATACCTCTTTTAATACTTGTCTTATCTATCTATCTATCTCTCTCTCTATATATATATATGTGTGTGTGTATGTGTGTGTGTGTGTGTGTGTGTGTGTGTGTGTGTGGACTTCATACATCACAGGGCTTCCCTGCATACATCACCAGGACTTCCCTGTGTACATCACAGGACTTTACATCATATATATGTGGACTTCCCTGCATACATCACCAGGACTTCCCTGCATACATCACAGGACTTTACATCATATATATGTGGACTTCCCTGCATACATCACTGGACTTCCCTGCATACATCACAGGACTTCACTTCATAAATCACAGGATTCCATACATCACATTACATCCCTTCATACATCATAGGACTCTATACATTACAGTACTTCCCTTCATATATCAAAGGACTTCCCTCCATACACCACGAGACTTCATATATCACAGGATGCCACTTCATACATCTCGGGACTTCTCGTCATAAAGGATTTCTCTTTATATATCACAGGATTGCATTTCATACATCACAGGACTCCCCTTCACACATCACAGGACTCCCCTTGACATCACAGGACTCCCCTTCACACATCACGGGACTCCCCTTCACACATCACGGGACTCCCCTTCATACATCACAGGACTCCCCTTCATACATCACAGGACTCCCCTTCATACATCACGGGACTCCCCTTCACACATAACGGGACTCCCCTTCACACATCACAGGATTCCCCTTCATACATCACAGGACTCCCCTTCATACATCACAGGACTCCCCTTCATACATCACGGAACTCCCCTTCATACATCACAGGACTCCCCTTCATATATCACAGGACTCCCCTTCATACATCACAGGACTCCCCTTCATACATCACGGGACTCCCCTTCATACATCACGGGACTCCCCTTCATATATCACGGGACTCCCCTTCATACATCACGGGACTCCCCTTTATACATCACGGGACTCCCCTTCATACATCACGGGACTCCCCTTCATACATCACAGGAGTCCCCTTCATATCGCAGGAGTCCCCTTCATACATCAAAGGACTCCCCTTCATATATCACAGGACTCCCCTTCACACATCACAGGACTCCCTTTCACACGTCACAGGACTCCCCTTCACATCACAGGACTCCCCTTCATACATCACAGGACTCCCCTTCATACATCACAGGATTCCCCTTCACACATCACAGGACTCCCCTTCATACATCACAGGACTCCCCTTCACACATCACAGGACTCCCCTTCATACATCACAGGACTCCCCTTCACACATTACAAGATTCCCCTTCACACATCTCAGGACTCCCCTTCACACATCACAGGACTCCTCTTCATACATCACAGGACTCCCTACACACATCACAGGACTCCCCTTCACACATCACAGGACTCCCCTTCACACATTACAAGTTTCCCCTTCACACATCACAGGACTCCCCTTCATACATCACAGGACTCCCCTTCTTACATCACAGGACTCCCCTTCACACATCACAAACTTACACATCATAGGATTTTATATACATGACTTCTCTTGAGACATCAGGAAAATTGTTCATCTGTCTAACTTTAATTATGTCATTTCTTTCTGGTTTGTGTGGAGACTTTGCTAGAAATTATCAACACTATGCCATAATAAAACGTTTTTTTCTGTAAGTGTTGGTAAGTCAATCTTTAAAACCAATCAGTCTACCTGTCATTACCTCTTACCTATTATTTACCTGTTGACATGACATGCAGGTTGCTTTGGAACCCGTTAATATTAACGTGTTTGAAAGCATCTGCTAAACTGCAAGTGTCTGCCATTTGCAAAACACTTCAACCTGAGTTCACAAACCGTTAAACTATAACTTTTCAGCCTGTACTGAATTTATCAAGTGAGTGAGACAGTGATTGGTAAATATCCATTTAACATGGTTGGGGCTAATGTAGTGGCCTCTGGCAGTGCTGGTTTGAAAATATCTCAGAAAACAGATCAGCAGTCTGAGTGTATTTGCCATGGAATGGCAGTGAGTGAGACGCCACGCCAAAAGTGGGGAGTCACGTTACTGAGTGTTTGCAGGTTTTCTGGTGGAGTGACCACAATTGTCAAGTCCTGATAACCCAACCACAGCCATCAGGAAAGCCAACAAAATACAAATGGAACTTTGTACTCTCTGATTAAAATTCAAACTAAACCAAGTGCTGACACTTCAAGACTGACCCAAACATAGCACCATAATGGTCAGTTATTAACATTAACAACACCCAGACAAACATGACAAAGCACAACAATGGGCAATAATCAACATATGAAACATATTGGAATTAGTGGAGCAATGTATCAATTTGTAAAATGTTTCTTGTCTGGGAGATCTATTTGTACAAGAATTGGCACATGTTATTCGTCATTCAAGGATATTGATATTGGAATTCCTCAAGGATCTATCATTGCTCCAATTCTTTTTACTATTCTTATTCATGATCTCCCAAACGTTCCATCTAACAATATTCATCTCGTTCAATATGCTGATGACATTGCTATATGGATGAATACAAACGTCAGAAAACAAACAAATAAGAGAGTTATAACACATGTTCAAAAACTATACCAAGTTGAGCTAGATAAGTTAGATTTATACATGAAAGAAAATGGTTTAGAACTTTCCGGAGAAAAGACACAATTAATGCTTTTTATTAATGGTGATACTCCAAAGCATCCTCCTCAGCTTGTTATAAAAGGCAACACTCTTAAATATTCAAAAGCTGTAAAATTTTTAGGAGTCTATTTAACCCCTAAGTTAAAGTGGCGATATCATATTGAACACATAATAAGTAAAGCTAGACAAAGATTAAATTTTCTCAAAATAATTAATGCTCAGTCATGGGGACAAGATACTCAAACACTTTTACACCTTGCTACCAGTTTCATTCAATCGAAATTAACTTATGGTCAAGAGGTTTATTTCTCAGCTCCACGGACGCTGCTAAAAAATTACAAAGCATAGATAGTAAGGCTGTTAAGTTGTCACTTGGTGTGCCAGTACACACAAATACGCTCAAAACATACAGAGCAGCTAATCTGTTAACTTGAGGACCAACGGAAGTTGGCCACCGCAAAGTATGTGACTAGATGTCTTTCAGTTTCTAATTCAGTGACAAATGACATTTTTCTTGACTCAAGACAGGATTTCCCGAAAAGAGCGCAAAACATTTCATATCTTCAACCTATTAGAAACTATACTGATGATCTTTTTAAGAGTTGTGATATTGATATTACATCAATTTCAAGTAGTCCCATAATACCCATTATTCCTCAATGGGAGCATATTTCTGCTAGATTCGATACAGATTATACAACTCTAAAAAAAGAGGATAACATCAATCTTATATCCGTTGAAGCAAAAGAACATGTAGAAAATAAGTATCCGAATCATTTAAAGATTTTTACAGATGGTTCAGTTTTGGAATCATACACAGGGGCTGGATTTGCTATTCCTGCTTTCAAGATAAGAAAGTCATTTTGTCTAGAAAAAGGTTTTTCTGTATTTACTGCAGAACTATATGCAATTCTTATGGCCTTATCCTTCATAGCTGATATTGATACTGCGATTTATAGCATTTTACTTTGTGTTGACTCAAAATCTGTTCTTTACAGTCTGCAAAACTGGAATGCAAAAGTTCGAAAAGATTTGATATTTGACGTAAAATACTTAATACATTCAATTATATGTAAAGGTATTAATGTAGAATTTTGTTGGATTCCATCTCACTGTGGTTATTGGGGGAATGAAATGGCTGATAGATCAGCGAAAGAAGGAGCTATTAGAAAATATCCTGATAGTCCACTAAAATTAGAAAAACATGAAATAAATTCGATGTTAGAAAGTCGTATAATGACAGAAAAGCTTCCTTCAAAGTCAAAAATATTACCGTGTTCGAGATCCTTGTCTAGTCTCATTTATAAAATTCGATTAAATTCATGGAAGACTAAATTTTCAAAAAATGTAGAATGTGCTTGTGGTCATCCAATATCAATTGAACATATTCTTTTTGATTGCCCTTTGCTATCCCTGTTATACAACATATCTGGGATAGATGTAGCAAAAATGGGATCTTTAAATGATATAATCTACAGCGAAGAAATGATACAAATTGCATCAGTTTTATCCAGCACTATACTTGCAAATTTATTGTAAACATTAAATCATTTATAGTTATTGTATTAATGTTTATATGTAGCCTTTCACACATAAGTGCATATTCACACTAACACACACACGCACACACTCGCACGCACACACACACGCACACACGCACACACACACACACACACACACACACACACACCACTCTACACACACATGCATACGCACAGTACACAAACACACGCACACACACACACTCACACACACACACACACACACACACAGACACGCGCGCACGCGCAAACACAGGCACAAACTCTTACGCAGCCCGTTTTAATTTGTTGTTGTTGTTGTTGGTTTTTTTTTGTTTTGTTTTTTTTTTTTGATTGGTTTATCTTTAGTCTAATATCACCATTGTTGTGAACAGACGTTAAATTAATCAATCATATCAAATCAAATCAACATATGAAATACACAGACAAACACAGGCACATCAGACTATATCCCCTGCTAGACTTTTTAGACCAAATCTGGCTTCCCCTCTTCCCATCCCCTCACGTCTACCACTTTTATTTGCCTGACTTATCAAGTCTTCAAAAAGACATTCAAGAATTCAACAAGATTCAAACTACCTTGCCACTTTTTCTTCATTAAAAAGTGCCCTGTGGGCAATGTGTGCCCTCAGCTGAGACAAGACCAGTGTTCACATGGCTGTGACGTTCAACACTGGGGATGTCACAGAATGTAGGCACTCTTATGTCTTGCTTCAGTGCAGCTTGCACTTGGTCTGTTCCTTCTCCTGAGAGCTTTAGTGGTATGTGGTGTGGCACTGGTTGATGTGTGAATAGTACAGTAGGAAGTAGTACAACGGCTGCCATGGCAGAGGTGAACTGGACAAAGAAGCAACGCTGGTGTTCTTAGCCAGCAAGCTGGCAACCCAACGATTTATGCCCATTTGGTCTACTCCCATTTCGCCTACTCAGAAATTCCCATTTCGTAGCAAGGAAAATTCCCATTTGGTCTACTCCCATTTGGTCTACTCCCATTTCGTCTACCTACCATATGACATCATTTCCCATTTCGTCTACTCCTATTTGTAGACCAAATATTGCAAGATTTTTTTTATAAGAATGACCACACTTTCCATTCCTAGCCAACAAGTGGCAAGTGTTGAGCACTTAACAACTCTTGAGTTGTTATTCAGCTGCTGCGTAACACCATGAAACACTATCACATCTGCCAAAAAGTGACAAGTGTTAAGCAATTCACACATGTAAGTAGCTACTCATGATGCGTATAAAAGAGTCAGTCGGATCTCTGTCATACATAGCCGCTAATCTACCATGGAGTTCACAACTACTCAGCGCGGAGGCCGTGTTCTGCTACTTGAGGGCTACAGATACCAAGTCAACAGGAAGGACAAGAACACTGGACGCATCTACTGGAGATGCCACGACCGTCCTGTCCAGGCAGTGTGTCAACTCAAGCAGAAGAAGTCAAGAGCAGAAAGCCTCATACCCATGCAGAAGACCGTGCCGACAACGTGGTGGAGAAGATTAAGGGCAACTCAGGAAGGAAGTTAGGGAGAAGACAGCACCCATCCCTGAGTTGTACAACAACGCCCTTGGTCAAGTGGCTGAAGAGGCTACGGATGTGGCCGCTACCTTGCCCACCTTCTCCAGTCTGAAGTCTTCCCCTACCGAAGGAACGCAGTGATGTCAACTTGGATGGAGAGTGGTCTCAGACTGCATCAGGGCAGCGCTTCCTCCTACGATCTGATGGTGCTGGTGACAAAATACTGATTTTTGCCACAGACACAATGCTTCAGCGCTGTCCACTGCTGAGAGCCTCTACATGGATGGAACCTTCGGAGTCTGTCCGCGTCTCTTATACCAACTGTTCACCATCAACATCATCATCGATGAGCAGCAGTTTCCTGCAGTCTACGCCTTGCTTCCCAACAAGTCCAGGGAGACGTACAACAGTTCTTCACTATCATCAAGGAAGCACTACAGGACCTGAACACACTCTCCAACCTCCACGCGTCCTTGTCGACTTTGAGAGGGCTTGCTGCAGTCTGTGCGCCTCCACTTTCCTGGTAGTGATGTCAAAGGGTGCTTCTTCCACTTTGCGCAGTGCTTGTGGCGGTGGGTACAGACTCGTGGTCATGTGGTTCATGTACAGGGAGAATGAGGAGTTCCGCACTCTCGTGAAGCACTCTGCTGCCCTGGCGTTCCTTCCTCCAGCCAACGTCAGACTCGCATGGAGTACCATGCGACCAACCTCTCCGATGGTTCTCCCCCTGCCGAAGCCTTCATCGCCTACTTCTCCTCGACTTGGATGAAAGACTTCCCTGTGGCCCAGTGGAACCACTGGAGTCTTCAGGGGACCGCACCAACAACCGTCTGGAAGGATGGCACAACCGACTCATCCGTCTAGCTGGTCGTGACCATCCCAATATCTACCAGCTGGTCGCAATCTGAAAAAGGAGAGGCGGTATCCGAGGTGAAGATTCTCCAACTTCGGACTGGTGGTCTCCCTGTGAGGAAGCGAGCCAAGTGGCAGCGCATGAACAGAGGATCAAGCGTCTGCAACCAAGTTCACTGAGGGAAGCTGAGCATCGCTGATTTCATGAATCAGTTTCTCTGTTATGTGCCTGTAAGGTATATATTTTGTTTTAAATCTACATGTTATTTAAAACTATTTTAAAATAAAATTCTACATTCTAAATATCTCTGGGCATTTTGTGTGTGTACTTGTGTCTCTACTTTGTGTCAAAAAGGGAAAAGTAGATGAAATGGGAATGGGGTCAGTATGGAAATAGACGAAATGGGAGTAGACCACATGGGAAGTAGACGAAATGGAGTAGACCAAATGGGAGTAGACCAAATGGGATGTCACCAACCCAACATCATAACCTCCATAACACAGGATACTATGGCCTTGAGTGTAAGTATGACAGCTCCATTCATGATTCCATCTCCACCAGTGTCACTTGGACCACAGAATATCAGATCCAAGCATGGCTGACAGATTTCGTCCAATCATTTTGGAATTATCTCAAGAACGTTTTTTTTCTCCTTTTTTGTTTGTTTGTTGTTGGTTTTTTTTTTTTTTTTTTTTTTTTTTGGGGGGGGGGGGGGGGGGGGGGGGGGGGGGGGTTGGCATAATCTTTTTAGACATATCAGTTCCAGAAGCTGGCTAGCCCTCTAAACACAATTTGGGTAGTTGCATAACTGTAAGGTAGAAAACAAACAAACTGTAACGTCGAAAAACAAACGAACAAAGAAACACAAGAAAGTGCTCTGAACAATCAATCTGATATAGGCCTATATATCAGGTTGAAAAGCAGCAACACAGTGACACGACAGTCTCTACAGTTAACTGATAGTTGCCTAAATGTTAGGTTAAAAGAACTGACAACATGATGGGTAAACCAATCATTTAAATACAAACTGTCTCTGTTAAACATTCCTGCAACTACCAAATCAATTTCTTAGAGCAATATCTGAATTTAACCTTTTGAAACGTTTTTTTTTTTTTCTTTATTCCTCAAACAAAATCTTTTAGGATCTAAATCACTCCTAAAAATCGTAATATTAATTTAGTATTAGACATAACTTCTTGTGCCTGTGTCTGCCTTTTTGTTGCTGCTGTTAAAAATATAGCTATTCAGATCACTAGCTATCAATCCGTAATTTTGGAATTTATCAGTTGTTTTAATGCTGACTTCCAACTTTTTATACACTGCATCTGAAGTTTAAAGCAATCACCATAGTACAGACTAGACATCTTTCTCAGCCACTTTCCTTTTTTCGTGCAGCTGAATTCCTCTGTTTTAGACAGCCATAATGATTTCATTCCCTTTCATTCAAAACAACAGACAAATCTACATGAAAATATTCAAACATGGACACACAAACAAACATTAAGATGAAGCAACAAGTATGTGTCTTTACACCATGAGGACAGATCTATGATTTCAGAGTGAAAGGACACTGAGAAAGAGCCAAGAGGAGAAACTGACATCGATGCTCAGCCCCTAGTCGCAGCATGAGTCGTATGGGGAACACCTTGGCCCAGGGGCTTTCCCACTTGTGCAGGAGGATGGGGAAGAGGAAGGGAGGCGTGGGCAGGAGGAGTTTGTTGGTGCACTGGAAAGTGGATCGTAGGTAAAGGAATCCTCCGTGACTGCTGCTGTCCAGGAAGGGCTGGTTGAAGATACTGTGACCCATGTGGCTCACTGGGTTGCCTGAAATGCCATCATCATCATCATCATCATCACATTATACTGTGACCTAAGCGGTTCACTGGTCTGGAACACTATCATCGCTATGGAATTTTGTCATCACTATGGCATCATCATTGTCATCCATGTAGACGTTACAAAAATGGGGAGTTTTTCTTAACTCCCTGTTTGGCTAGTATACTTACCATGTCAGACAATAGCATTCAACGGCAGTTAGCCACAAAAAATCTTCGGCCTGGCAGAGCTGACTAACTGCCGTTGAATGCTATGGTCTGACATGGTAAAGTATATGACCCCAAACCAAAGATCAAAACAGGAAATCTTGCCCTTTCTTTTCAAACACTGGATCGACAGAACTGTGCACTGAAAGCATCATTTTATACATGAAAATGGTACCTTTCTTACCTCAAAGACTTTAAACTAAAAATATAACGTAAGACAAAGATTCTGACTTATAGTGGTTTTGAAAATGCGGCGAAAAAAAAATTAAGGAACTTAGCATAACTCTTCAGTCCAATAAAATCAAACAATACATAAAAAGCACTTGATATAATCCTGTCCAAGGATAATGGAACAAAAAAGAACTATGATATTTGCACTGATGATGAATGGGTACCTAAATGCTGTAGAATATTGAATGATGCCTTGACTATAAACTTAAAGGCTGTCTTTTTAAAACAAATACAAAACAAAACACAAAAGAAGTAAAACTTAATGGTTCCACATCATGATAACAAAAGACATAAAACTTAATGGTTCCACATCATGACAAGTCATAGAATCGTTGCAACTTTGAATTCATTAGACTTTCAAACGAAACGTAACAAGAACCAAAAAAGAGGTAACTGGATCTCTCCACCAAGGAATGTTGTGACCAAGCTGCAAGGAGATGCAATATAAAGGACCCACACATCCAATCCTGTGAAATAGCTTACAACCAAACCCCAACTCCTACCCAAAACAAGAAGAAAAAATAATACTACTGAACTGAAGTTCCATGTCTTGATGAAAAGCATGTTACAGCTGGCGACAGACTGTGACAGTGACTCCCCTGATCACCCCCATACACCCATTAGTGCAGACTATCCTCTTTGCTCACCTTTACCAGCTTCTTCATACACTGTACTAAAGTGACAGAAGATGTCGCGAGGCACTGTGTCCTCTTCTGGTAGTGTCTCCAGGACGACGACCAGCTCCTCCTGTCCCACTGTTACCATGCCTTCGGTGGTGAAGCACCACACCACACGCTTCAGACAGCAGTCCACTGCACACAGCGTCACTGTATGTTATCACACTCTGAAAGCAGTCAACTGCAAACCGTGTCACACTATGTCACCACATACCTCAGACAGCAGTTTACTACACACCCGTCACTGTATGTCATCACATCCTTCTAGTCACAGACACACCTTACACACACCATGCAAGTGGATTAGTGTCCAGTCACCACACACCTCACATACTCACCATGGACCTGACCATTGTGTCCAGTCACCACACACCTCACACACACCATGGACCTGACCATTGTGTCCAGTCAAGCACACACCTCACACACACCATGGACCTGACCACTGTGTCCAGTCAAGCACACACCTCACACACACCATGGACCTGACCATAGTGCCCAGTCACAGCACACACCTCACACACACCATGGACCTGACCATTGTGTTCAGTCATCACACACCTCACACACACCATGGACTTGACCATTGTGTTCAGTCACCACACACCTGACACACACTATGGACCTTACCATTGTGTCCAGTCACAGCACACACCTCACACACACCATGGACCTGACCATTGTGTTCAGTCATCACACACCTCACACACACCATGGACCTGACCATTGTGTCCAGTCACAGCACACACCTCACACACACGATTGTGTCCAGTCACCACACACCTCACACACACCATGGACCTGACCATTGTGTCCATTCACACCACACCTCACACACACCATGGACCTGACCATTGTGTCCATTCACACCACACCTCACACACACCATTGTGTCCAGTCACCACACACCTGACACACACCATGGACCTGACCATTGTGTCCAGTCACACAGCACACACCTCACACACACCATGGACCTGACCATTGTGTCCAGGCACAGCACACACCTCACACACACCATGGACCTGACCATTGTGTTCAGTCACCACACACCTGACACACACCATTGTGTCCAGTCACCACACACCTGACACACACCATGGACCTGACCATTGTGTCCAGTCACCACACACCTGACACACACCATTGTGTCCAGTCACCACACACCTGACACACACCATTGTGTCCAGTCACAGCACACACCTCACACACACCATGGACCTGACCATTGTGTTCAGTCACACCACACACCTGACACACACCATGGACCTGACTATTGTGTCCAGTCACACCACACACACACCATGGACCTGACCATTGTGTCCAGTCACCACACACCTCACACACACCATGGACCTGACCATTGTGTTCAGTCACAGCACACACCTCACACACACCATTGTGTCCAGTCACCACAACCCTCACACACACCATGGACCTGACCATTGTGTCCAGTCACCACACACCACACACACACCATGGACCTGACCATTGTGTCCAGTCACCACACACCTCACACACACCATGGACCTGACCATTGTGTCCAGTCACCACACACACACCATGGACCTGACCATTGTGTTCAGTCACAGCACACACCTCACACACACCATGGACCTGACCATTGTGTCCAGTCACAGCACACACCTCACACACACCATGGACCTGACCATTGTGTTCAGTCACCACACACCTCACACACACCATGGACCTGACCATTGTGTTCAGTCACAGCACACACCTCACACACACCATGGACCTGACCATTGTGTCCAGTCACCACACACCTGACACACACCATGGACCTGACCATTGTGTTCAGTCACAGCACACACCTGACACACACCATGGACCTGACCATTGTGTTCAGTCACAGCACACACCTCACACACACCATGGACCTGACCATTGTGTCCAGTCACCACACACCACACACACACCATGGACCTGACCATTGTGTCCAGTCACAGCACACACCTCACACCACGGCGGCGCCGGCACACTCAGAGCCACTGCATTTAGTTCGCTCAAGGCTTTGCCTTTTGACCCCGGCTAGGCCCTAACCAGTCAGCCACCGCAGGTGCCAGACGCTGTGTGTGTTTGGACGCTTCGAGACTGGTGCAACATCATCAAGTTATATTTACTGTACAGTTGTTTTTAGACTATAATTTCTGTGTGTCAGCAATAGCTCAGTGAGTACTTGAGAATGTGACAAAAACTGGCATTTCGATCAGCTCTGTGAGTACCATAATTAAGCATGTGTTTAAAACTTTCTGACAGAACTTTGCGACCGGCAAAACCTATAGCCTGAGCGCGCGTGCGTCGTTGGCTGATGTGCTTGTAAGCCGAAGTAGGTCAAACCAAAGACTGTACGCCCTACAGGGCGAACTATCTTTGGTCAAACATTGGGAAGCATCTTTGTGAATGAAAAGTTAGCATGTGTAAAGGGTCGTATTTACACTGTTATATACATATATATTTCTTCATTGTTGCTACATTTTATATGTACTATGGTTGCATGTAGAGCAACGTAGGCCTAATTAAAGGGAAACGTAGATAACATAATTACTACAAGCAAAATTTCACTACTGATAACAGTAATGGTAGTAGGCCTAACAGTAATAAGTAAACAATTATCATAATTATAATAATACTTCATTTCCAATCACTACTACTATTTCTATCGGCAAATTCAAATTAAAGTGTGTTGTGTGGTAGTACCATTAGGGTGTTTTTGTTTTGGGTGTGTGTGTGTGTGTGTTGTGGTGTGTGTGTGTGTGTGTGTGTGTGTGTGTGTGTGTGTGTGTGAGAGAGAGAGAGAGAGAGAGAGAGAGAGAGGAGGGTGGCCAAAAGGATTATGGAACAAAATGGTCATTCTCTCACTGTACATTTGGAACGTTTAAAGGTCTTGTGTAGACTGTGTGAGAAAAGGTCTAAGAGATTAAAGAAAGATAAAAACAAATCAGTGGTAACATGTTTGAGTGTTTGCTTCTGAAATAAACGTAATCTTCAATGTGAATGTTCTGCCACCACGTGAGAAAAAAAAACCACAGCACTGATTACGGGGAAACGTTTTGTAATTGTCAGTTTGTACATTCTTTCCCTAAGCATCTTTATATTTGTCACTGAACAAAATTCTAAGTATATGTTTCCCGGCAGACTTTTGCAGATCATCCATTTCAGAGCGAGAGAGAGACAGGTATGAAAATTCATATACGTAAGATTTGTTGAAATGAAAAAGCATACATAAGTACTATCCCAAATTGACACAAAATAATTGTGTACATAATCATCCTATAGAACGTAAGAGCATTATAATGTTACTTTCAAGTTGACATATGTTCACTGATACAAGTTGAATTGCATGTTTGTAATGGGTGTATATAATAGCCAGAAATATTGACCTTTATTTCCAAGATTATGCATATATTGATAAATATAGGTTTTAAAATTATTACATGAAGTGAAGTAACTACTGAACATCAACTATAGTTTTTGTTTTAGATTTTTTTTTCAAACGGGCAAAGTGTACTTCATGTTAAAGTGTGGGGGTGGGGGAAACGGGGTGGGGGTGGGGGCGGTTTGAGAGAGGAAGGGACAACAGCAAAAGCCCTGTCAGTGTCACACACTTCTGTAACACAAGCCGCTGATCTGAGAGTGTAGGACACACCACGAGACATGTGCAGACAAGACAGTTTGTGTTGTGTTAAAAGTGATAGTGAACAGTTTATGTGATGAGAAGTGGATATTGACACAGAACCATGGCTTTACCATCGTGAGTACACATGTGTGTGTGTGTGTGTGTGCGTGCTGCGTGCGTGTGTGTGTGTGCGTTTGTGTGTGTGTGTGTGTGTGTGTTGTGTGTGTGTGTGTGTGTGTGTGAGTCATGTGTGTGTGTGTGTGTGGGGTGTGTGTGTGGTGTGTGTGTGTGTGTGTGTGATCTGTTTTGTTCTGTTAAGTCATGCATGCACGTCAGTTTCAATTCAGCTTCTCTCTCTCTCTCTCTCTCCCTCTCCCCCCCCCCCCTCTCTCTCTCTCTCTCTCCCTCCCTCCCTTCCCCGACCCACCTCAGTCTCGTATGCCGTGTGCCGTGTATATGTTGTGTGTGTGTGTGTGTGTGTGTGTGTGTGTGTGTGTGTGTGTGTGTGTGATATCTGTTTTGTTCTGTGAAGTCATGCATGCACGTCAGTTTTCAGTTCAGTTTCTCTCTCTCTCTCTCTCTCTCTCTCTCTCTCTCTCCGCCTCAGACTCGTATGCCGTGTGCCGTGTATATGTAATTTTTAGTGTTGGTGTGTGTGTGTGTGTGTGTGTGTGTGTGTGTGTGTGAGAGAGAGAGTGTGTGTGTGTGTGTGTGTGTGTGGGAGAGAGAGATAGAGAGAGAGAGAGAGAGAGAGAGAGAGAGAGAGAGAGTGTGTGTGTGTGTGTGTGTGTGAGAGAGAGAGAGAGAGAGAGAGAGAGAGAGAGAGAGAGAGAGAGAGAGAGAGAGAGAGAGAGAGAGAGAAAAGAGAGAGAGAGAGAGAGATTGTTCAGTTATGAGTGCAAGCCATTGTCATGTGAAACATTTTCTCTCTGATCATGCTTTTATTGATTTTGTATGTACAAAGCTATCTGTGCATGTCAAGTTCTTCATATATGTATTATTAATCAGTCCTCCCTCCCCCCTCCACTCTCCTCCCTCTCTCTGTGCATGCTTTTATTGATTTTGTGTGTACAAAGGTATCCGTGCATGTCTGTTTCTTTATGTATGTATGTGGGAAAGACTACAACTTTGGATTCTCTCTTGAGGGCACATAAGACCGTATGGCGAAAGCTTGGCTGTGTCTGGAGTGGCACTGTCTTCATCTGTCCGTGGGCAGGTGGTTGGGTCTGTGGGGGGTGCTCGGCAGCTGGAGGTGGTGTTTTTCGCCGGTGGGCTCTGCAGTCATGAAATACGGGCTGGCACACCCATGGGGATGCTACTTTAAGGCTGTTATGAGCTGCATCCTGTAGTCTAATTTACCTCTGTTCAGGAGCAGTTATGTCCCTTGATATCTTAATGGAGTGTCCTGTGCGTGCCTGTACCCATCGTCAACACAGCACAGGCCTCCAAGGGGGGTACAGGACTGCTCTAAGGGCAGGTGAAGACAGTGCTTCTCTGGTCCTCCCCAGCACCTTCGGGTGTTTCTTTTTTCATGTATTCTCAATCAGTCATCCTCCCCACCCCCAATCTCTCCCTCCCTCTCTCTCTATGTCAGACTCTCTCTCTCTCTCTCTCACTCTCTGTCTCTCTCACTCTCTCTCTCAGTTTTTGCATGCGCGCCGGTGTACACTGTGCATGTTTCTTTTCTTCCCTATTGATTTTATAAGTGGTAAATTTGCGTGCAGTGTCTTGTGTAGTCATGTTACTCAACCATTCCTCTCCACTCTCTTTCTCGTTCTCTCTCTCTCTCACTCTCTCACAGACACACACGCGCGCACACACACACACACACACACACCACACACACACACGCACACACACACACACACACACACACCACACATACACACACACACACACACACTCGACTTTGGGTTGCAGCAGTTTTTCGTCAAGCGCTGGTCTTGTTTTTGTTTTGTTTTTTTTCCATTAGTCAGGCTGTTAAAAGTTCATACCTAAACCCACATCTGTAATGTTAATAATCATAATGAGGGTATTGACGGTAAGTTTTCTGCTTTTATGTACATATTGTGAGTGCGCGCGCATGTGTGCATGCGTGTGCGCATGTGTGTGTGTTGTGTGTGTGTGTTGTTGTGTGTGTGTGTGTGTGTGTGTGCGCGCGCGCGTGCGGCCACGCGTATGTGTTCGTGTATGTGTAAGAATTCAAGCGCTTCGGAACAGATACTTCGTTCCGGCACGCGAAAATAGCTCACAGCGTGTGTGGACAGAGACAATTCCGCTTTTCTCGGTGTACCAGGGCTTGGCTGTGTGCAGTCGTTGTGTAAATATTGGTCAGCTATAGGCGCGATACAGACACCAAAGCAGTGTGTAGTTCGCTATTCTCCACGCTTTCAGTACTAGCGCGAGACTTTATCTCCTGACACTCCAGGGTGTCGGACACAAGACCGCTAACAGTAACAGACCCAGCGCACAATTTGTTTCTTCTGCTTTTTCCGTCTCAAAGCTATTGAAGACTTTGACTCAAGCGACTTAATGCAGCAGTCAGAACTGCCTTGACACACACCATGGACCTGACCATTGTGTCCAGTCACCACACACCTGACACACACACCATGGACCTGACCATTGTGTCCAGTCAGACCACACCTCACACACACCATGGACCTGACCACTGTGTCCAGTCAGACCACACCTCACACACACCATGGACCTGACCATTGTGTCCAGTCACACCACACACCTCACACACACCATGGACCTGACCATTGTGTCCAGTCAGACCACACCTCACACACACCATGGACCTGACCATTGTGTCCAGTCACCACACACCTGACACACACACCATGGACCTGACCATTGTGTCCAGTCACAGCACACACCTCACACACACCATGGACCTGACCACTGTGTCCAGTCACCACACACCACACACACACCATGGAGCTGACCATTGTGTTCAGTCACAGCACACGCCTCACACACACCATGGACCCGACTGTTGTGTCCAGTCACCACACCTCACACACACCATGGACCTGACCATTGTGTCCAGTCACACCACACACCTGACACACACCATGGACCTGACCATTGTGTTCAGTCACAGCACACACCTCACACACACCATGGACCCGACTGTTGTGTCCAGTCAGACCACACCTCACACACACCATGGACCTGACCATTGTGTCCATTCACAGCACACACTTGACACTGTTTCAGCAGCTGTTCACACACACACACACACACACACACACACACACACACACACACACACACACACTATGGCCCTGGCCATAGTGTTCAGTGACAGCACACAACTTACAGACACCTGTCTTAGATAGCAACCCATAAATAGCCTGTTCCCTGCACTGCTTACCCTCATCTTCATTACAATATCCTGATATTACTAAGTATCAGTGGTCTGCAAGTCTCCTTATCAAGTGTACTTAAGTACCTTTCTCATCACTGTCTCCATTACATTACCCCCTTTCTCACTCAGGGTGTTACCCTTCCAAATTCTGGTTTAGGATCAACATCTAATGATACGAGCCAAATACTTACGGTTGATTATTTTCACTTGCACAAACAGATTGAGGTTAATGGCAAATACCACTGGGCTGCTTCCTCATCTGGAACAGGACAGCCAAGCAGACAGTGAGCAGACCAGCATGGCATTCCAACGACAAACTACAGTAACAATACAGACAGTGGTATAATTCTTTCCAAGTAAAGCAGCATTCCTACAATAAAGTACAGTAACAATATAGACAGTGGAATCACTCTTTCCAAGTAACAGCAGCATTCCAACAATAAGGTACAGTAACAATATAGAGAGAGGAATCATTCTTTCCAAGTAACAGCAGCATTCCAACAATAAAGTACAGTAACAATATAGAGAGAGGAATCATTCTTCCAAATAACAGCAGCATTTCAACAACAAAGTACAGTAACAATATAGACAGTGGAATCATTCTTTCCAAATAACAGCAGCATTCCAACAATACAGTACAGTAACGATACAGACAGTGGAATCATTCTTTCCAAATAACAGCAGCATTCCAACAATACAGTACAGTAACAATACAGACAGTGGAATCATTCTTTCTAAATAACAGCAGCATTCCAACAATACAGTACAGTAACAATACAGACAGTGGAATCATTCTTTCCAAATAACAGCAGCATTCCAACAATAAAGTACAGTAACAATATAGACAGTGGAATCATTCTTTCCAAATAACAGCAGCATTTCAACAATACAGTACAGTAACAATACAGACAGTGGAATCATTCTTTCCAAATAACAGCAGCAAACACGGAGAGTGGATTTCATTTTTCAGCCATAGCTTCCACATAATGAAAGTACTATACATCTACTCTCCATTTATAATGAAAACTAATTCAAATAAAATGGGGAGTCCTGGGCTGCTCTCCTCAGCCAGTTTCCATTGGAACACAGCTTCTCCCTGACCAACTTTCTCCCCGACCAGTTGGTCACACTGGTCTCCCCCTTTCTTATCCTCTACTGGGACACAGCTTCTTCCAGACCAGGTGGTCACACTGGTCTCCCCCTTTCTTATCCTCTACTGGGACACAGCTTCTCCCCGACCAGCTGGTCACACTGGTCTCCCCCTTTCTTATCCTCTACTGGGACACAGCTTCTCCCAGACCAGCTGGTCACTTTGGCCTCCGCCTTACATGCCTTCTGTTGGGACACTGCTTCTCCCAGACCAGTTGGTCACACTGGCCTCCGCCTTACATGCCTTCTGTTGGGACACTGCTTCTCCCAGACCAGTTGGTCACACTGGCCTCCGCCTTACATGCCTTCTGTTGGGACACTGCTTACCCCACGTCTGTTAGTCACACTAGTCTCCCTCTTCCTTCCCCTCTATTGGGACACTGCTTACTCTACTAGCTGGTTAAAACAATCTCCCCCTTTGTTTCCTTCTATTGGAATACAGCTTATCCAAACCCGGTTGTCACACTAGTCACCCCCTTCCTTGCCCTCCATTAGGACACAGACAGCTCAGGTTAATGAAACAGATGTCCAAGGACTGACATGTAGTACTGCTCTATAATGTAGTTCCCTATCCCAGGGAGGGTTGAGGTTAATGGACTGATGGCCAATGACAAGTATGCTATGCTGTACTGTAATGCATTGTACCCTATCCCATAGAGGACTCCAGTGGACTGGCAGACAATAATGACTTCTTGTATGTGTCTAGTTTTCATACCAGTTGCCACAGAGGTCCTTGGTGGTTTGAGAAGCTTTCACCTTCTAAGACTCCATCCTTTGGACCCCTTTCATGTTCTGAAGACTTCTTTTCTCAAGATCAGTCTCTCATTCTGACCACAAAACAAACTTTACATGCAATCCTGGTATCCAGCCCAGTGACTGAGAATCTACAAGGCTGAATGACAAACCCAAATGGTAAAACGGCCTCTCAGGATTCACCATAGCTTCAGTTCTGTTAAATACAAATCGAGCTTGATTGGTATAAAATGGACTGTTCAGCATTCAAAGTGCTGCAATTTTCTGACAACATGTTTCAACAGGCAGAATAAAGTGGCTTTCTTGTGTTTCTGTGATTGAACTCTATCCCTTAGAAGACAGAGGGTGATAAACAGGTGACCGATGATTGACGTGTTGTGCTGCTCTGTAATGTATTGTATCCTATCATATAGACTTACATGTAAGAACAGACGGCCTATGACCGACATGTTGCACTGCTCTGTATTGTGTTGTATCTTATCCTATGGACTTGGTTGATGAACAGAGCTGATGAACAGACGGCCAATGATTGACATGTTGCACTGCTCTCTAATATACTGTGTCCTATCCTACGGAGTAGAGAAGATAAACAGATGGACAATGAATGGCATGTTGTACTGCTTTCTAATGCATTATATCATATCCTATGTACTGTGGTTGATGGAGAGATGTCCGATGATTGACATGCTGCACTACTCTGCATTGTACTGTGCCCTATCCTTTGGAGGACTGAGGTTGATAAACAGATGGACAATGACCAACATATTTTACTGCTCTATAATGTACTGCAACTATCCAGATTGATAAAAGATGGCCAATGATTGATATGTTGTACTGCTGTGCAGTGTATTCACTATAACTCCCTGAGGACTGACACCGATGGAGAGATGGTCTGTGAATGGCATTCTGTACTCACTTCTGATCTGTGCCATGAAGGAGGCTGGGTCAGGGTTCTCAGACAAAGTTACTTCTGAAACACAGTTCAGGATTTGCTGGAATGACTGACATGTGAACAACGCATACGTCACCTTTGCTTCACACTGAAACTATTGACAAAAAAACAAACTGTATTGCTGACCCTCACCTTACACTGTAGTGATATATCAAAAACATACAATTCACCCTCTTTATACACTGTACTGACAGATCAGCAAAACACATCAAAAACATACAATTCATCCTCTTTATACACTGTAATGACAGATCAGCAAAACACAGTTCTGCCTCACTTTACACTTTCTCAACATACCAACAACACGCAGTTCAACCTCACTTTACACTGTAGTGACATATCAATAGCACAGAGTTCAACCTCACTTGCACTGTAGTGACATATTAACATAACACAATTCTGCCTCACTTTACACTGTAGTGACATATTAACAACACACAATTCATTTACATTGTATAACATATCAACAATACACAGTTCTGCTTCACTCTACACTGTAGGTACATATCAACACACAGTTCAGCCTCACATTACACTGTAGTTACATATTAACAACACACAATTCATCTATACTGTATGACACATCCACAATGCATAGTTCTACCTCACTTTACACTGTACTGACATGTCATCACACAGTTCTGCCTCACTTTACACTGAAGTGACATATCAACACACAGTTCTGCCTCACTTTACACTGTACTGACATGTCATCACACAGTTCTGCCTCACTTTACACTGTACTGACATGTCATCACACAGTTCTGCCTCACTTTACACTGTACTGACATGTCATCACACAGTTCTGCCTCACTTTACACTGTAGTGACATATCAACATAGTTCTGCCTCACTTTACACTGTAGTGACATATCAACACACAGTTCTGCCTCACTTTACACTGTACTGACATGTCATCACACAGTTCTGCCTCACTTTACACTGTACTGACATATCAACATAGTTCTGCCTCACTTTACACTGTAGTGACATCAAGAACACAAAGCTCACCTTCGCATACAGTATGACATGTCAACAATGCACAGTTTCTCACTTTATACTCCAGTGACTGACATAACTACCACACACAACTGACCCTCATTTTACATTAAAACGATAAACATATCAATGAGACACAATTCACCTTCACTTTAAAAAGCAATGACTGATATAACAACACACCCTCATTTTATACTACAGTGACCAACATGTCAATATCAGAGACCACTGCCCACAAACCCTCTCCTCATTCTCCCTTCACACAGTGTGAAAAAGGCATTGAATCATTACCTCCCTTGTCATCAGTGTGCACCACCACTGGGGGCAATCCCTGGTCAGGGATCAGACACGGGTTACGCAGGCCATCGTTACCACGAAGGCGCCGTGTCTTGGCTGATGAATGGTCCCCTGAAACACATTGAGCAATTCTATGGCACTTCCGCACACAGCAAAACACCCAGCAATTCTGTAGCACTACTACATACATTAAAATACCCAGCACTTACGTAGCACTACCATACTTCAAAACACCTAGCACTTCTGTAGCACTACCACATACAGCAAAACACCAAGCACTTCCACACACACTGAAACACCCAGCACTTCTGAAGCACTATAACAAAGAAATACACCCAGCACTTCTGTAGCACTCAGTTTTTTAATGTTGTCTGCTTCCAGGCCACAGAGGGTAAGAAAATCACACGTACACACACATGCAACACTGCAGACAGCTCTTTCTCATCAGTTTCCTTTTTTTTTCACTACTGTTCCTGAAAGAGTAACATCTGGGCCAAAGCAGACAGATCTTCAGTTTGTAAAGGACAGCAATCTTAACATAAATTTGAAAGGATTCGCGTGTGCATATTGGGACAAGTGACAGGAAAGGCATAGGCTTGTAGGGAACTCATACACCAGGATATTTCAGGCAACTACCCCATGGTTATCATTAAATGAGAAGCACAACTTGTGTGTATGTTACACATTTTAGCTGTCTACTGTCACAGGAAGCAACAACGATTCTGCAACTTTTTTATAATTAGTTGCCTGGAATTCCCAGCAAAATTAAATTTGATTTCACCACTTTTACAAAAAATTCAGACCAGTCATTGCAAATGGTGGATGCCGAAGTTTTAGCGACAGCACCAGTATCAATATGAATTTAATGGAAAGAGCCAATTTATTTGGGAATTTAACAAATGTGGAAGTTACAGAAGAGTTTCATCATGACTTTCATGAAGAAACGAATTCACTTTAGAGAAAAAGTTTGGAGACTGATATCGACAAAGCCAATATGACTGAGTGGAAAATCTCAGGTAAGCTGTTGAAATTTGAAGTTGTGATGAAGCAGTGAAATTATTGACCAACGAAGTTTTATTTGAAAACATTGTATAAGGACTGACTATTGTGTTTGAATGAACAGGTTAGGTGGAAATCTAATAAACCTCTGCAATCATTTTGGGTGAAAAACGACAACTTGGTTCAGTTTTGATTCGCAGGCCCAGGTCCAAATCTCCATTCATCAAATTATTTGTCTGACTTGCATTGAATCCTGTTGATATTGAGATAAAAGGCAAGTACACCTAAACAAATGATTTTTTGAAAATTTAATTTTCATTTCATTTCACAAACCTTACTTGACTGTTCTTCATAGTTTGGTTTCTTAACTCAGAATGAACAATGCCAATTAAGCAAGCAGCCACCTCACTGATGGAACAATTTCTGTTCAACAATATCTTAACTCTCACGGCAATTTAACTAATTCAAGGCAACAATCGGTATTTCATGAATTTCCAATATTTGTTTTGAAAGTTAAGAAAACTTGTGGGCTGTCATTCCATAAAAATAAAATCCATGCATATCTGTTTAAAAAAAAAAAAAGGTTAACATTAATCTGATCAAGAAATCCGGTCTGCTCTGACTGAAGTCCAGAGCTCTAGGAGTATTCACACGCTTCTTGACATGAAATTGCTCAAAGAGCGCTATTACAACCACAATCAGCATAGTTCAGCTAGTTTTAACAAAATCAACAAGTGAAAACATTCAATTCCCAGCATGTTTCCTTTCTAAAACAAGTAAAAAATTGCTGATCGAAATTGCTCATTTCTGTAGTCTTTTATGTCCACTCCCATCTCAAACGGTTGATAATGGTGCCCTCCTTGAACATCTTATCTTAATGAGACACACGAAACATTGTATTTTGCCCTGAAGATGAAACCTGTGGATGATGCATAACCAGAAAAATGGCTGAACATTTACTTCCATACTTGCCCATCACTGAACAGTTCTGATTAATGACTGCAGAAGTGCAGTGAAATACCGAATCAGAATGGGCGATGTTACCTTGAACACAGAATCATGGAAACCTGGATTGGGTAAACTGGATGTGGTACGAAATTCGCAGTGTTTAGGCGTTTCATAATTTTTTTGTTTCAGCAGATTTTTTTCCCTGGTATGTTTTTTTTTCCTCCCACCTCTGAAAGTTGGGTGGTTTTACCCATAAACCCTCGGATCCAAGGAGAACTGTGGCAGGTTCTCAAACCCCTTCGTTCTCAGGGTGAACATCTGACTCATTGCTCTGGGGCTGAGAGAGGTGAACTTCACACAGTGCTTTGCCAAATAAGGATACAATTATCGTTATTGAAGTTTTGCTTACAGCATGAAACTACTCAAACGCTAACCCACAGCAAGTCCAATTTTGAGTTGCTGATTCAGTTCTGCATCCCTGGTCTGACCAAATATGGGCTGTGGGGCTCCTCATCAAGGTTCAATCACTACAGAAATGAGCGTTGCAGGCAAAGAGGAGGGTAATCAATGCACAGTCAAGTGCCTGCTCAATGATATATTAATGGCTTGCACAAATGTCTTTCAGAGTGTTAAAAAAAAATAGTCAACACTATTTTTCCCCCATCCCACCTCCCTGACATCACAACCAGACTTGTTGCCTCCCCCTCCCACAAGCTCACCTTGCTGTTTCTCCACCTTCTTCTGAGCGCGACCTGAGCGTCGTGGGGGAAGGCGGGCCTGGTCGCTGCCATCCAGTTCTGTCAGGTCACCGCCGGGCCGAATGCCATCAGAAAACATCACTTGTTTGGGTTCACTCTTCTTGTTGCTTCCTGTAAAGTCCCACACTGAACAACTACAGATATTATAGATGTACAGAACTCTGCAGTACCTCACCGAACAACTACCGATTTATCAAGTGAACAGGACTGTATAGGGCCACACCGAACAATCACAGGTAATATCATGGAACAGGACTGTATAGGGCCACACCGAACAACCACAGGTAATATCATGGTACAGGACTATATAGGGCCACACCGAACAACCACAGGTAATATCATGGTACAGGACTGTATAGGGCCACACCGAACAACCACAGGTAATATCATGGTACAGGACTGTATAGGGCCACACCGAACAACCACAGGTAATATCATGGTACAGGACTGTATAGGGCCACACCGAACAACCACAGGTAATATCATGGTACAGGACTGTATAGGGCCACACTGAACAACCACAGGTAATATCATGGTACAGGACTGTATAGGGCCACGCCGAACAACCACAGGTAATATCATGGTACAGGACTGTATAGGGCCACACCGAACAACCACAGGTAATATCATGGTACAGGACTGTATAGGGCCACACTGAACAACTACAGATATTATAGATGTACAGAACTCTGCAGTACCTCACCGAACAACTACCGATTTATCAAGTGAACAGGACTGAATAGGGCCACACCGAACAATCACAGGTAATATCATGGAACAGGACTGTATAGGGCCACACCGAACAACCACAGGTAATATCATGGTACAGGACTGTATAGGGCCACACCGAACAACCACAGGTAATATCATGGTACAGGACTGTATAGGGCCACACCGAACAACCACAGGTAATATCATGGTACAGGACTGTATAGGGCCACACTGAACAACCACAGGTAATATCATGGTACAGGACTGTATAGGGCCACGCCGAACAACCACAGGTAATATCATGGTACAGGACTGTATAGGGCCACACCGAACAACCACAGGTAATATCATGGTACAGGACTGTATAGGGCCACACTGAACAACTACAGATATTATAGATGTACAGAACTCTGCAGTACCTCACCGAACAACTACCGATTTATCAAGTGAACAGGACTGTATAGGGCCACACCGAACAATCACAGGTAATATCATAGAACAGGACTGTATAGGGCCACACCGAACAACCACAGGTAATATCATGGTACAGGACTATATAGGGCCACACCGAACAACCACAGGTAATATCATGGTACAGGACTGTATAGGGCCACACCGAACAATCACAGGTATTATCATGGTACAGGACTGTATAGGGCCACACCGAACAACCACAGGTATTATCATGGTACAGGACTGTATACAGCCACACCAAACAACCACAGGTATTATCATGGTACAGGACTATATAGGGCCACACCGAACAACCACAGGTATTATCATGGTACAGGACTGTATAGGGCCATACTGAACAACCACAGGTATTATCATGGTACAGGTCTGCATAGGGCCACACCGAACAACCACAGGTAATATCATGGTACAGGTCTGCATAGGGCCACACCGAACAACCACAGGTAATATCATGGTACAGGTCTGCATAGGGCCACACTGAACAACCACAGGTATTATCATGGTACAGGACTGTATAGGGCCACACCGAACAACCACAGGTATTATCATGGTACAGGTCTGCATAGGGCCATACTGAACAAGTACAGATATTATCATGGTACAGGACTGTATAGGGCCATACCGAACAACTACAGATATCATCATGGTATAGGACTGTATACAGCCACACAGAACAACTATAGATATTATCATGGTAAAGGACAGTATAGGCCACATTGAACAACTACAGATATTATCATGGTAAAGAACTGTATATGGCCATACTGAACAACTATAGATATTATCATGGTACAGAACTGTATAGGGCCATACTGAACAACTACAGATATCATCATGGTATAGGACTGTATACAGCCACACAGAACAACTATAGATATTATCATGGTAAAGGACAGTATAGGCCACATTGAACAACTACAGATATTATCATGGTAAAGAACTGTATATGGCCATACTGAACAACTATAGATATTATCATGGTAAAGGACAGTATAGGCCACACAGAACAACTATAGATATTATCATGGTAAAGAACTGTATAGGGCCATACTGAACAACTATAGACATTATCATGGTACAGGACTGTATACAGCCACACAGAACAACTACATAATCATATCTGGTACAAGACTGTTTATAGAGAGAGAGAGAGATAATGTTGCTTATAGCCCAGCCGACCGCAAAGGGCCATATCAGGGCTGTCACCACGTTAAAATCAACTCACCAGTCTTTAAAAAAAAAAAAAAAAAAAAAAAAAAAAAAAAAAAAAACAACTTTCACACATCTTGTTAAATGACATCGTCTACAAACGCACCAGAAACTTTGTTAAAAATCTTTCAGCCGTAAAATCTTAAATCAGATAAAAAATGTTAATCTCTCTCAAAAACTCAAGGATCACGTCAGGCGGGACATCCCTGAACAGGATCTTCATGGACTCCGCCGTAAAATGTTTGTGTCTCACATCGTGCAAGTCCCAACACTCTAAAAGTACATGTCTCACTGTGAGTGGCGCATGACATGGAATGCACCACGGAGCTTCTTCACTCCTTAAAAGGCAAGCATGGGTAAAATACGAATGGCCGGTGTGCAGCCGGCACAGAACCGTTTCCTCTTTACGACCTCCCGATGTGGATGGGAGGAAGTCCTTAAGGTTTGGACGGATCTGAAAGAGTTTGTTACTCGTCTGTGTGTTCCAATCCTCCTGCCAGAGGTCTCTCACATAATCGTTAATTTTGGGTTTCACATCTGAGCAGGGGATATAAGTGTTGGACAGTTTCTCTCTTGTGGCGTTCTTGGCTAAACGATCAACCATTTCGTTCCCGCCGATGCCAACATGGCCAGGAACCCAAGCAAGAGTGATGTTGTAACCGTCCGCCTTCAACTTGCTAAAAAGTTCAAAAAAAAGTAAAAGTTCTGGATGCTGAAGGTTGCGGCCAGCTATGGCCTCCAAAGCTGACAGCGAATCCGACAGAACCAGAAAGTCCCTCCTCGAAGAATGGGAGATTATCTTCAAAGCCAGTACTAGAGCAGTAAGTTCAGCAGAATAGACAGAAGCATCTGAATGAATATGTTCCAACAATATCTGAGAAGGAGCCCCAGGGCAGTAGGCTGCACAGGCCACTCCATCCTCAGACTTGGAACCGTCAGTGAAAACTTTTTGATAGGATGGGAATTTGGAACAGAGCTCAGCATACAAAGCCTTGTACGCCAGAGAGCTGGTAGACTCTTTGCGAAAAGCTGCAAGATCGAAACGATCTCTGGTGTGAAAAAGGTCCACGGAGGTTGATCCGGAAACTTGGAAAAATAGGAAACTACTCCCAGTTCTATACCTGCATTCCGCACGTGAGGCTGCATACGAAGCCCAAACGGCGGAATACATTTCGGGTTATTTTCAAACTTACTTTGGAACGGAGGGTCAAAAACACAGTCATAGGCAGGATTCTGCGGTTCTGAGAACAGTCGGATGTAATAATTCAAAGACAGTTTCAGCCTGCGGTTGGACAACGAAGGTTCGCCCGCCTCTGCGTACAGGCTGTACACAGGGGTGGTGCGGAACGCTCCAAGACAGAGACGAAGCCCTTGATGGTGGATAGGGTCCAAAAGTTTGAGGTAAGAGGGTCTTGCGGAGCCGTAGACAGCACAACCATAGTCCAGTTTAGAACGGACCAGGGCTCTGTAGAGGTGCAACAAAGTTTTCTTATCAGCGCCCCAGTCGGTGTGTGCTACGACCCGCAGAATATTCAGTGCCTTTTGGCAAGCAGTTTTGAGGTTTTTAATATGGCTGAGAAAGTTAAGTTTTTGGTCAAAAATGACTCCAGAAATTTGGCCTCTGTAACAGCTGGAATGGGAGATTTCCCGACGTGAAGTTCAGGATCTGGAAAAAACTGACGGAAATTATGGAAGTGAATACACTGGGTTTTTGTAGCAGAAAAGGTGAAACCGTTTTCATCCGCCCACCGATGGATTTTATCTACGCAAAGCTGGAGCCTGCGCTGGACACTCGGGTACAGGCTTCCAGTTGCGTAGACAGCAAAATCATCCACAAACAATGAGCAGTCTGAACCCTGCTGAACTGATTTCACAATGTTGTTGATCTTAATACTAAAGAGGGCAGGAGATAGTATGCTCCCTGTGGAACACCAACTCCTGCTCGTGGACATCAGAGAGAGTGGTGCCAACCCGGACCTGAAACTGTCGTTCTGCCAAAAAATTTTGAATAAAAAGCGGAAGATGACCTCGAAAACCCAGATCGTGGAGATCATGAAGTATCCCCGACTTCCAGGTGGTATCGTAGGCCTTCTCCAAGTCAAAGAAAATTGCCACTGCATGCTGTCTGTTTAAAAAAGCGTTTCTAAGTGTAGATTCCAGACGAATCAATGGTCAACTGTACTACGATGTTTGCGGAAACCACACTGTTCTTTCGCCAAAAGGCCATCGGTTTCGAGTTTCCACATGAGCCTAGCATTGACCATTTTTTCCATCAATTTACAGACACAGCTGGTCAAAGCTATGGGACGGTAGTTAGATGGATTAGAAAGATCTTTTCCAGGTTTGGGGATGGGAATAATGAGGGCTGTCCGCCAAGAGGGTGGAAAGCAACCTGTAGTCCACACGTGGTTGTATACCTGTAACAGGATGTTCAGACCTTCTTGCGGAAGATGTTTCAATAGTTGATAATGTATGTACAGATGTTATCACAATACCCACAGACATAATCATGCTATGACTGACATGATCATGATACAACCATAGACACGCCATGGTACAGGACTGTACAGTGCCCAAGACTCACTAAAAGACATGTCACGGCATGACTTTGTCACAGAGCAACTACAGACATTATTATGGTACAACTACAAACATTATCATGGTACAACTACATGCACTATCTTACTATTGGACTTGTGTGGATTTCATTCATGGTTAAGACCTAAGCTGGCAGTGATCTACTTTTTCACAAAACCCAGCTAAAGATAATTCAAGACAGATCTGCAGAGGTAGTAGTCTGTTTTACCTCTCCACAAAGCGACCATTCATGACTGTTGGAAAGGTAACTTAAGGCAGATCTAGGCTGGTAGTGGTTCATTTAACCATCAATACAGCTATCGCTCGTATCATAAAGATAGGTTTAGACAAATCTGTATTGTAGAGGTCCACCTCACAGGTCTATGCTGGTCGCGGTCTACTTTGCTACCATTCAAGATTGTTGTCATGGCAGTTCAAGACATGCTTGCACTCTACCAAAGCAATAAACAGCTACATGCATGATTCCAGTGGACAGAGATGCCCAGTTCAGTCAAGAGAGCACTACCAATGCAGCAGTAAGGCTACCTCACTGAAAGTAAAGAGTGAAATCAATCAAACAAGCAGCCCTCACATTCACAAGAATGTGCACCTGGTACATCATAAACCTATGCATGGACTAACCAACCAACAGAATACAGTGCACTGCCATTCAAACAAAAGTATTCAAAGTTATACAATATGAAGCAAGACAGAAAACAACACTCACACATACACACACACACACTCTCTCTCTCTCTCTCTCTCTCTACTCTTTTAATCTACACTCAAATGTAAAATGTAAATGTCATACGTATAGCATTTGGGCCGAGAAATAAAAGCACAATTCTTAACATTTTGTACAGATGAATATTTCAAAAATGCAAATAAGCATAGAACTTAAGCTTTTTTTTTTTCCACAGACCAATATTTCAAACATGAAATTAATAAAAGCACAAATATGAATGTTTTTACAGGCCAATATTTCAATTTCGTAAGTGCTTCATTTTCCCCTCATTTTCCACAGAGAATGTGTATTTGAAAGAAGCAAGCGCAATGTATCAAACCAGCTGCTGTGATCATTCTGTAGGCATGGTGACCTCGTTAAATTTTAGCTGATAAAACAGCATGTTTCTGATTATTCTTAGCCCTTCTTCACAGCTGCCCTGTGTTCCACCCTGTGTTGCGAGTGCAGACCCATTTCATCCTACCCTGTGTTGTGAGTGCAGACCCATTTCATCCTACCCTGTGTTGTGAGTGCAGACCCATTTCATCCTACCCTGTGTTGTGAGTGCAGACACACTTCATTCTACCCTGTGTTGTGAGTGCAGACCCATTTCATTCTACCCTGTGTTGTGAGTGCAGACCCATTTCATTCTACCCTGTGTTGTGAGTGCAGACACACTTCATTCTACCCTGTGTTGTGAGTGCAGACACACTTCATTCTACCCTGTGTTGTGAGTGCAGACACACTTCATTCTACCCTGTGTTGTGAGTGCAGACCCACTTCATTCTACCATGTGTTGTGAGTGCAGACCCACTTCATTCTACCCTGTGTTGTGAGTGCAGACCCACTTCATTCTACCCTGTGTTGTGAGTGCAGACACACTTCATTCTACCCTGTGTTGTGAGTGCAGACCCACTTCATTCTACCCTGTGTTGTGAGTGCAGATACACTTCATTCTACCCTGTGTTGTGAGTGCAGACACACTTCATTCTACCCTGTGTTGTGAGTGCAGACACACTTCATTCTACTCTGTGTTGTGAGTGCAGACCCATTTCATTCTACCCTGTGTTGTGAGTGCAGACCCATTTCATCCTACCCTGTGTTGTGAGTGCAGACACACTTCATTCTACCCTGTGTTGTGAGTGCAGACCCATTTCATTCTACCCTGTGTTGTGAGTGCAGACACACTTCATTCTACCCTGTGTTGTGAGTGCAGACCCACTTCATTCTACCCTGTGCTATGACCACAGACCCACTTCATTGTACCCTGTGATATGACCACAGACCCACTTCATTCTACCTTGTGATATGACCACAGATCCATTTCATTCTACCCTGTGATGTGAGTGCAGACCCACTTCATTCTACCCTGTGATATGACCACAGACCCACTTCATTCTACCTTGTGATATGACCACAGACCCATTTCATTCTACCCTGTGATATGACCACAGACACATTTCATTCTACCCTGTGATATGACCACAGACCCACTTCATTCTACCCTGTGATATGACCACAGACACATTTCATTCTACCCTGTGATATGACCACAGACCCACTTCATTCTACCCTGTGATATGACCACAGACCCACTTCATTCTACCCTGTGATATGACCACAGACACATTCTACCCTGTGATATGACCACAGACCCACTTTATTCTACCCTGTGATATGACCACAGACCCACTTCATTCTACCCTGTGATATGACCACAGATCCACTTCATTCTACCCTGTGATATGATCACAGACCCACTTCATTCTACCCTGTGATATGACCACAGACCCACTTCATTCTACCCTGTGATATGACCACAGACCCATTCTACCCTGTGATATGACCACAGACCCATTTCATTCTACCCTGTGATGTGAGTGCAGACCCACTTCATTCTACCCTGTGATATGACCACAGACCCATTTCATTCTACCCTGTGATATGACCACAGACACATTTCATTCTACCCTGTGATGTGAGTGCAGACCCATTTCATTCTACCCTATGTTGCGAGCACAATCTCAGTTCATCCTACTTTGCATTCTGAACACAGACCTATTTCATCCTACCCTGTGTTGTGAGCATACACCAATTCATCTGGAGAGAAGACAATGGTATACAGATCTGGACAGACGTGCTTTGAGAACAGAAGGCATACATGGAGAGAAGACAACGGTATACAGATCTGGACAGACGTGCTTTGAGAACAGAAGGCATACAAGCACACATGGAAAAGATGACAAAAAGAAGTAGAAAAGTGATAATATAAAAAAAGAATCAACCAACTGAAGCAGATCCTGAGACCTGTCTACAGCACAGAAACTATCAACTACACATGTCAAACACAAAAAAGAATCAACCAACTGAAGCAGATCCTGAGACCTGTCTACAGCACAGAAACTATCAACTACACATATCAAACACAAAAAAGCTAGAAAAAGAGCCCAAGCCAGATATATATATATACACACACACACACAAAAAGAAAAAAAAGAAAGAAAAAAGATTCTGTGTATGGCAGTTATAGGCTGAAAAGCGTTAGTTTCTGCTGAAAGAAAACACACACACACACACCAAAGTGCCAAGCATGGAATGTGCTTAATTAACATGGCATGGCTTAATTCTGTACTTCACAAACAGACAGCATATGTCCGAAACAGCAACTGCTACTGTTATTCACAGCTGAAGCACAAAGTAAGTAGACCACCTTTAAATGTGCAGTAAGATCCATCCTATCCAGATATTCATGGTACTTGTTTGGCTATCTCTTTCCAACAAGTTCTATTACTGAATACATCTTCACTGAGTTATCTGCCAAAGTAACAAAATGAGAAATAATGGCCCTATCAGCATGAAAAAAGTTTCACATAATTCAAACAAAACTGAGGAGAAGGAAGTTTAGGCTCTGGACATATCTACTCCCATCCTGACCCTGTGACACTGAGGACTTGTGTGTGCGAGAGGTGGGCACTGACTCACCGTGGCGTTTGAGCACACCAGTGGGCACCATAACGGTGGGCAGAGGGCGCGGGCATTGGCCTGCTGGGTGGGAGGGACGGTGGAGCAGTACTCAATGGGGTTGTTAGGGTTAGGGCTGCGACAGGACAACGCCCGCTGGACGACACAGTGCGCTGCCCACAGCAAGCCAAACAAGCCAGAGGTCACAGGCAGCAGCAGCAGCAGCAGCAGGCATCAGCCAGGCCTCATTCACACCATGCTCACCACTGTCCACACAATGTCTACCTCTACACCAGGCATGTCATCCCTACCTTCATGGCCCATCAGCACAATGCACACTCAAATCTCTACCACACAATGCACTAAGTATACTAACTCCGAATTTGGGGAGCACACAATGCACAAATAATCTTCTACATACATATATCAATGACAAAGTTACAACCTGCATGCACACACATGCACACAAAACTACTTTTGATCTCAAGTTTTAAAAAAAAGTATAAAATATGCAAACAAACTCAGGCAACTATTCACACCAACTACAGTAGGTAAGGTTCTCCACGTTTTGTTTTCAGAGAGTATCCCCATTTTCAGTTCCAGTGTCAGAAGGTGAAGACTGTCCATACTGTGACAGGGACACTCCATTTCAAGTTCTCTTCTGAGGTGTCTGGCACACTGAGAGTTACCATTTAAGCAATACACTGGTAAGCATGGGGAGAAAGGGAAGTCAAGGAGCTGTGCTATCTGACCACACTTCACTCAGCTAGCTACAATTGTTTGAGTGGACTGGAGAGGAGAATGCCACTAACTGATAAGTGATATCTGCAGTATCCAATAACATTTTGGCACAACAAACTGACATACGTTTATTTCACTTTTTTTTTCCCTCTCCCCGCTTTTCATTTTCCTTCTGGAAGCAGTGATGGCATAAGCAGTGGCACGAACTAGCTGGGATAGAGTTGCGTCCAAGTTTAATGTTAAGCCCGAGTCAAGAGTCGTCATGTTACTCCATGGAACAGATGATTTCACTGCAACAGTATACCTCTTCTTTGAGGTTTTGTTGAGCTAACATACTTCCCCTGAGGTTTTACTGAGTTGGCCTGCCTCCTAATTGAGGCAGTATAGTGTTTGGCCTACTTCCTCTTCGATATTTTATTGTGTTGGTCTACTTCCTCTTTTGAGGTCTTCTTGTTGGCCTACTTCCTCTTTGAACATCTATAGTTTTGGCCTGCTTTCTCTTGGAGATTCTATTATGCCCGACCTGCTTCCTCTTTGTGTTTTATGGTGCTGACTTTCTTCCTCTTTGAACATCTATAGTTTTGGCCTGCTTTCTCTTGGAGATTCTATTATGCTGGCCTGCTTCCTCTTTGTGGTTTATGCTGACCTACTTCCTCTTTGAACATCAAATAGTTTTGGCCTGCTTTCTCTTGGGATTCTATTATGCTGACCTGCTTCCTCTGAGGTTTTATTGTGTGGCCTACTTTCTCTTTGAAGACCTATTTTTTTGGGCTTCTTTCCTATTTATGGTTTCACTGTGTTGGTCTACTTCCTCTCTGAAGATTTAATGTGTTGGCCTACTTCTTGTTTGGGGTTTTAAACTGGTTGGTCTAACTTCTCTTCAAGTTCCCAAAAGTGCTGACCTTCATCGTCTTTGTAGTGTCGGGCCTGCTTCCTTTTTTTATGAGTTCATTGTGTTGGTCCATGTTCACTTTATGGTTTCATTGCAATATCAAACTCGCTCTTCTTATATATCCACAGCACATTATACTACTCTCTTTGCTTTAATAAACCAGAACATGCTACAGCCCCCTCTTCACATAAAGATGAATCCAGTGCTCGGGGTGGTAACATTATAGGCTATGATTTTTCTGACAAAAGCATCACGAAAAAAAGGCTATGCACATCCGCTGCAATTAAGCACACCTGATCTTCCACACTCAACAAGATCAGAAGCAGACTCCCACATTGAACACTCACAAAGTCAGAGTGATCAACCTTAATTAATCAATCAAAGCCTTCTCCTCCGTGGAGGGACATTGGCATTTGTAAAGGGGAGGGGGATGTATATGACATGGTAGCAGTTCCGGCTGATGAAATGTTGTGGAGTCTGCAGGCTGGCTTCTGATGCACCCGATTCGCTATTGTTGGGTGTTCCCCTACTCACCCTCACTTCCCGGCCTCATCCCCAACCACCCACCTCCCGTTTCCCCTCCCTTATGATGAAATTCCATCTCTGAGTTATTACTAGCCCACGATTTTTCATCCCAGTAACAGACAACACAGTTCCTTTCTGTCTCTCTCTCAATGAGTAAAGGGGTTTACCTTCCTTCCCTTTACCTTCTTCTGATCACCAGAACAGTCTCTGCCAATATTTGGAATAAATGCAGACAGAAAGAGACCGAATGGAAGGGGACAGAAGGGGGGTGGATCCATGAAATGGGCTATGGACTGGGTGAATGCGGTTAAACCATGCTAGAAAATGCGAACACACTATATTCCTCTTCTTAACAAAAAACATAACAAATTTCACTCTCTCTTTATATAAAAGTCTAATACTTTGTTCTTACACTCTATGCCTTTTCACATGAACCTAACACTATACTGTTCTTTACATGTACACATAACACCACCCCTCTTGATATACAATGAGTTGCACACAACCATTCCCTCTTCAATGCACAGCCCTGATGTGGGCCCTTGCGGTCGGCTGGCTATAAGCAACATTATCTTATCCCCTTCATGCACAAACCATTTTAGTTTTCACCTTCCACTCTTCCTTATAAAATAGGGTATTGAACACTCCACTCCATTTTCATACTGCACTCCCTCTCCCATGCTAAATACTCCATTACCATCTCATACACTTGGCATTACACACTCCACTCCCTTTTCAAAAACTACTCCCTCTCCTTAAGCAAACACTGCATTACCATCTCAAACAAGGCATTACACACTCCACCCCCTTTTTATACGCCACTCCCTCTCCCTATGCTAAACACTCAATTACCATTTTATACACAAAGGCATTTCACACTCCCTCCCTTTTCAAATTTCATACTCCACTCCCTCGTCTCATGCAAACACTCCATTACCATCTCATACATGGTATTACACACTCCACCACTCTTCACACGCATGGCGTTAGCCATTATACATTCCACTCCGTCTTCATACACAAAGCGTAACACATTTTATATACCTCTACTTACACAAGGCATGACAGACTCCCTCCCTCTTCAGTTTAAAAGGCATTGCACACTCCACTCCTTCATATATGAACCATACACACTCCACTCCTTTTCACATATAAACCATTACACACTCCCCCTCCCTCTTCATACATAAACCATTACACATTCCACTCCCTCTTCATACATAAACCATTACACATTCCACTCCCTTCATATGTAAACCATTACACACTCCACTCCCCCTTCATATTTTAAACAATACACACTCCACTCCCTCTTCATATATAAACCAATTTCCACACCCACTCCCTCTTCATATATAAACCATTACACACTTCCACTCCCTCTTCATATATAAACCATTAAAACACTCCACCCCCCTCTTCATAAAATAAACCATTACACACTTTCCCCCTCCCTCTTCATACAAAAAACCATACACATTCCACTCCCCCTTCAATATAAACCATTACACACTCCACTTTCCCCTTCATATATAAACCATTACAAAACTTTTCCCCCCTCTTCATATATAAACCAATTACCAAATCCCCAGTCCACCCCTCTTCATATGTAAACCATTACACCCCTCCACTCCCTCTTCATATACAAGGCATCATACACTCCACTCTCCTTCATATACAAGGATTACACATTCTATTTCCCCCCTTCACACATTTTCCACTCCCTCTTCACACACAAGACATTACACACTTCAATTCCTCCCCATAACAAGATATGACACACTCCACTCCCTCTTCATCCACAACTTTACACACATCTTCCTTTCTTCAACATAAATTGTTACACACTCAACCCCTCTAAATACACAGGGCATTACATACACTCTCCACTCCCTCCTCACACATACGCATTATACCTCCTCTCCTCTACATACATAAGGCATTACATACTCCCATTCTCTCTTCATACGTAAGGTGTTGCAAGTTCCACTCTCTCTTCATACAGGTGTTACACAACCCACTTTCTCTTCATACACACTACATTAGGTGCTCTACTCCCTCTTCATACACGAGTCACTAAACACTCCACTCCCTCTTCATAAACAAGATGCGCACATTCCACCCCTTCTTCATACACAACTCCCTCTTCATATCCTCCCTCTTGCATCCTCCACTCTCTCCTTGTCCCACTGTCAACAACCACTTCTAACAGTCCTAGCCAATTTGAGTCTTCCATCATCAACTGCTAAAGGGAAGGAGTCTTCACTGGTATGTGTCACTGTATTTCACACACAGCTTCCTGCACAGACTGCTATCTCTTTTCCAGACAAATTATGCCACCACCAGGACAAAGTACATTTCCTTTTTTGTACATAAATAAACCAACCAAATCCTTTTCCCCCACCCTCCTTAAAAAAACAAATGACAACAGAGAAACCTCCATTAACCTTCACAACACCATACTAGCATAAATGTGCCCAGAGGCTGACTGACAATGTCACAAAAAAGCAATCAACCTGGAGGCAGTACTTCTGATATCCAATCTTACTATTTCATTTGAAAAGAAAGACGCCATGTAAAGTCAACAGCGCCTGGGTATTCCCCTACTTCAGAGAAGTAGCCACTTCTAATTTCTGTGCCTTGTCTTCAGTGCTATTTTTACTGCCTTGTCTTCAGTGCTATTTCAATTGATACCCATCTCCTCCCTCCCTCGTGATGATGACACAACCAAAATCTTCAGATAGTTGGACCCACTGTACATTCAGGATGTCAAATGTTGAGAATGGGATAAAAAAAATGCATATTCAGATGAGCAATATCCATATGATATATGAATGATCCAAAACAGCAAGTACTATTATGGGACTGTGACAGTTGTTGTTGTTGTTGTTGTTGTCGTACCCTGGCTAAAAGACTCCAGGGATCATCCGAACAGCCGAAGTATTTGAACACTATGGCACAAATGCATCAGCTGGGGATGAGAACATTACGTGTGTGACCGTTTTTGATTACCCCGCCACATGGGCAGCCACACTCCGACTTCGGGGAGGACTGTGACAGTGAGACTGAACATAGCTAGGCGGAAACTGAACATTTTTAATGTTGAATGCATGACAAGAGGTGGGGGACATGGTCAGGGCTTGACCCAGTAGCAATGTGATGTCACAGTCGGCTTTGTTGGTGACGGCAGTAGTGACACTGAGAACTGCCTGTGCTGTGACAGCCAGGTGACCATGGCCAACTAGCAGAGGGTAGAAAGCAACCAGCAATACTGAGACAAAGGACTATAAGTATGGTTGCATCACAATGGGGTCAGACTCAGAGAGAGCACGGCCTGGTGACAAAGAGTCACAGGCACTCTGCAACACTGACTGTGCCAACATCAGAGAAGCTAAGGAAATATATTGTTTCACCCTGAGTCTAGTGCCTCCATACCTGTGTATGTGTCTGGGTATGTTGCATGGCTGCGAGTGTGTGGTTTTGTGTCCACTGCGTGAGTATGCATACGTTGACAGTGTAAGTGTTCTGTGTGGTTGCGATTAAATGTGTGCATGTGTATGTGTTTTGTGGTGCTCTGTGCGTCTTAATCACATTCTTGTGTCACTCCCACTTCATCTCATCACCTGCCCCTTTCCCTCCAACCCTAAAGATGTCTTAAATTTAGTTGTTTCTGTGATGTAAAAGTGCATAATTCAAATTCATTTCTAAATGCCTCCGTGTAATGACAATACAAAAGAAGCCATACACTATTCAAATTCAATTCTCTCTCTCTACAAATGACAAACACAATACCCCAACAACAAAAATCAATTCTCTCTCTCTCTCTCTACAAATGACAAACAACCAAAACAATCTCTGTGTGAAAAATACATGACTTGAACTCATTTTGCGGGATCTTCAAGCTGTGCGTATTTAAGATTTAAGTTTGGAGAGAGTGATTTTCATCTAAAGCTCCTGCAGCAAGGAGGTCACTTGCCCTTTGAAACTGGCACATGGAATATAGAGTCTCTGCCCAATCAGTCATGCAGGAAGCACTGTTCCATACACATCTACAAACAGTATAATGTATTTGTCCTCTTCACAAACACACTGTCCAACTCAAATGACTATGACGCACCTCCAAAATACAGGGTCGAACTTTTAAGGACCACTTATACACAGTCTCACAAAACAGAGAAAGAAAAACCGACAAACGACAGAAACTTTATAAATGTTTAATTTCATTATCAGCGAACAACATTTTGTCACTTTCATCGAAAAAATCATTCTTTCTGATTAGACAGGGAGCCTGAATGAGACTACCCCCCAAAATGACATTCACAAAAAGAGTGTTTCTTTACAGTCTGATCAAACCGAGTGTGTCCCCCTCGTGCTGCCACACAATCCACACAGCGCTGCCTCATGGTGTTGACTGTTCTTGTAATGAGTGCCTGGGGAGGTTTGCCCACTCCTGCTGCAGGTAGTGCAGCAGCTCCTGTCGATTTGCCAGAACAGGGTGATTTTCTTGAACTCTCCTCCCAAGCTCGCCCCAGATGTTCTCAATAGGGTTCATATCCGGGCTGTTTGCCGGCCATGGCATCCTGGTGATGCCAGCTTGCACCACAAAAGTGTTCACGGCTCGACAACGATGTGGGGGTGGCATCATCGTCCATGAACACAGCCTGAGCCCCAATCTGCTGGAGTGCTGGGACAACCAAAGGCCGTAAAATCTCCTGCAGGTAGCGTTGGCCGTTCAGGTTGCCATCCACATGGTACAGGGGAGTCTTGTGGTGACAGCTGATGCCCCCCCATACCATGACGGAGCCACCACCAAAAGCGACGACCTCCTGGATGACGTCATCTGCCAGCTGCTCCCTGGACGCCGCCACACCCGAATGCGTCCATCTCGTGGCTTCAACTGGAACTTGGACTCATCGGTGAAAAGCACCATCCGCCACTGAGCCCGAGTCCATGTTCGATGAGCTGTGCACCAGGCCAGGCGACGTGGCCGGTGGGCCGCAGTCAGTTTTGGTTTCCGGACTGGGCGCCTTGCTCGAAGGTTGGCAACATTGAGGCGCCGCCGTATGGTCATCTCACACACTGCTGTGTTAGTGGCAGCTTGGAGCCGAGGCCGCTGATGGTGTTGGAGGTGGTGGTCCTGGTCTAAAGAGCATGTCTGCGGATGAACCTGTCATCTCTTGCAGTGGTCTTCTTTGGCTGGCCTGGACGGGGTCTCTCTTTTGACAGTTCCAGTGGCTTGAAAACATTCTCTCAGCCGAATGATGACGGAGTGGGATACTTGTATCTTCTGGCCACTTCTCGAATGCCAACTCGATCCTGCAGCCATGCAATCGCCCGGTCCGGTCAAAATCAGACAGCTTGCGTCTTGGAGGCATTTTTGTGTTATGAAGAATTATGCACGTTGGGCTGCTTTTAGGGGCATTCCAGTCAGTAAAATGCTCTGCAATGCACTGGTTTTTGCACGTGCATTTGGAATTTCAGTGCAAAACCGTTTGAAGCAGTGTTCACTCTTGCTTAAAAAACAAGCAATTTTGACAACAATCTGCAACTTTCAACCGCCCCTCTGCATGCCGCACGTGACAGCTTTCGCAAGCTTTGCAGAATACTCTGTTAACCCCTTAAACCTTTCCCAGTCGAATTCTTCGAAAAAATGCATTGCTTGTATTTTTGGCCAATTAAAAAGAAAGGTCCTTAATTAAAGTTCGACCCTGTAGCTATGTCAACCATACTGCTCTCAACAGTTAAACATAATGTTCAACATACATCAAAAGTCCACATCTCAGTATCTCCAATAACCTGCACTGTCAACACAAGACAACCACAACACTTCTGTATACAACAGTCAATCTCAACCACCACAACAGTTCACAACACAACAGTCAGTCTGTGCACAATCCAGTACACTGACACTGATTGTCTGCACCCGACCACCACCACAGATCTTCCGCTTCTTCAAACATAATGTTTGCAAATTATACAAACTGTGGGGGTGTTGAAGTCTAAGCTGTCAACATAATGCAACCAAATGCTCAGAACATTCACTGTACACAGACTGAGCTCTCCATTTTATGCATACTTACATGCGCAGAGCACACACCCACTGTGTGTACATGTCACATACTCAGCTGTGCAGACAACCTACACTAACTATTCATAACATACATAAACAATCCTCACCAAATGCTCGGCACATATACCCACAGCTTATACACAATTAGCTGCCTACTCCAGACTGCTAACTCCATTCTGATGTATAACAAAGTGTCAGTGCCAATGCCTAACGGATCTTCCCATGTCATGACACATTCTCATACTGTAACGAGTACATTATATAAACCTGGACACTCAACTCCCTTTACCAACAGTCTATTCCCTTCAGGGAAACCCAAACTAGGACATTCACAACCCATACCTACAGTGAACTGAACAATCTGTTCCATTCTGATGAACACAAACCAGGACACTCACAACTCATACCAACAGTGAAATGAACAGTCTGCCCTTCAGGAGAACCTAAATTAGGACACTCATAACCTACACCAACAGTGAAATGAACAGTCTTGCCCTTCAGGAGAACCTAAAAATTAGGACACTCATAACCTACACCACAGTGAAATGAACAGTCTGCCCTTCAGGAGAACTAAAATTAGGACACTCATAACCTACACCAACAGTGAAATGAACAGTCTGCCCTGCAGGAGAACTAAAATTAGGACACTCATAACCTACACCAACAGTGAACTGAACAGTTTGTTCCCTTCAGGGGAACACAAACCAGGACATTCACAACCCATACCACCAGTGAACTGAACAGTTTGTTCCCTTCAGGGGAACACAAACCAGGTCATTCACAACCCATACCAACAGTGAATTTAACAGTTTTTTCCCTTCAGGGGAACACAAACCAGGTCATTCACAACCCATACCAACATAACGAACATTGTTCCCTTCAGGGGAAACAAACCAGGTCATTCAAAAACCCCTACCACCAGTGAACTAAACAGTTTTTTTCCCCGGGGGGAAAACAACCGGTCATTCAAAACCCCAACCACCAGTGAACTGAACAGTTGTTCACTTCGGGGGGAAACAACCCAGGTCATCAAAACCCATAAAAAAAAATTTTTAATGAAATTTGTTCCCTTCGGGGGAACACAACCAGGACACTTAAAACCCTTCCAAGGAAATTTAAACCTTTTCCCCTTTCGGGGAAACCCAAAAACCCACTCATTTACTATCCACACCAATACTAAGAAAATCTGTTCTCTTAAAGGAAACAAAAACCCAGGCTTTCATACCAAACCAATAGGAAAACTGAACAATTGCCCTTTTCCAGGGAACACAAACATCCCCCTTCCCAAAATGAACGAAAAAATTGTCCTCTTCAGGAACACAAACAAAAAAACCCAATAGTGAACTGAACAGATTGTCCTCTTCGGGGGGAACACAAAAAACCCCAAACCCAAAAAGGAACTGAACAGTTGTCCTCTTCAGGGAACAAAAACCCGGGACATTCATCCCCAAACCCAAAAAGTGAACTAAATGGGATTGTCCCTTCGGGGAAAAACCAAAACCAGACACTACCCATACCAAAGGAACGAACAATTGCCTCTCTGGGAACACAAACCAGGAAAAAAAACCCCAAACCCAATAGTGAATGAACAGATTGCCCCTCTTAAACGGAACAAAAACCAGGACACTCACCACTACACCAATGGAAAACGAAAAAAGGCTAAAGGCTTTTTTAAAAGGGAACACAAACACGGCACCAGTCCCCATATAAAAACAGTAAACTGAACGTCTTTTCCATTGGGGGGGACAAAAACCAGGACACCCACCCCCCCTCCCAACCGTAAACTAAACAGTTTCGTTTACGGGACCCCAAACCCCAAAACGAAACAAGTGCTCTGAAAAGCTTTAGTGTAGGGATTGCTTGGAACAGGAAATCCAACTTTACGTGACAGTCGGACTACGAAGTCAGACGAGATCAGTGACAACATAATACGGAATAACAAGTACTTTAATCTGACCAGTCAGCTATAGCTGTATCACCCTGTACACTTTATCCACACGTGAAGCATAGCACTGCCTATCACCCTATACATTACATGATTGAAATGACCCACTGATAGAGCAACAAAGTGGTAATCTGACATTGATTTTTCTTTTTTTCAGCTAGGTCATTCCAACATTTCGTTTCTACACTGTGTCTAAGAAACACTGTCAAAACCTTCAGTTCAGGATGGTGATGTCTTCAACATAATGCACTGACTATTCTGATGCTGTAACAATAGAAACATGTGGTGCTGACAAACTAAACTGGCAATCTCTAGTACAAACTCTTCGATTCTCAACTGGTAAACTATGGTGCAATGCTGCTTCTTTTATACAGTACTTTTCATTTACCTGATTAAAAAATATATGCTACCGCAGAATAAACACACACACACAGGCATAAGATAATGCTTATTTAATCAACAGACCAAATAACTCTGAAAAATAATTCCTCTGTCACATAAAAATGCACAAATACTCCCTCCACAGTCGAAGAATTGTTACTGGAGCCTGCTGCCAGTATCATTTAGTGCATTTGAATGCGTGTTGTCTGTGATGTTTGACGTGACATAAATTTTTCAATTATGCATGGTGTATTGGAACAACTATTACTTTGCATATGCTGTGTGTGTGTGTGTGTGTGTGTGTGTGTGTGTGTGTGTGTGTGTGTGCGTGTGAGACAGAGAGAGAGAGAGAGGGAGGGAAGAGAGAAAGAGAGAGAGAGAGAGAGAGAGAGAGAGAGAGAGAGAGAGAGAGAGAGAGTGTGTGTGTGTGTGTGTGTGTGTGTGTGTGTGTTGTGTGTGTGTGTGTGTGTGTGTGTTGTGTGTATGTGTGTGTGTGTGTGTGCGCGAGCGCATATTTCCCCTTCTTTTCAGGAATGCTGCAGTCTGTTGCAGTCTCAAAAACTCTTAAACTGATTATACTGCTCTCGCAGTTCTCCAGTACAAAGGCTTTGGCAGTTACAGTCCACTCACAAATTCTCCCATACAAAGTTCTATGCTAATTATAGTCCACTGACTAGTTCTCCCATACACAGCTCTGTAATAGTTACCAGAGCTGCCAAGGCTTCAAAATCACAAAACATGTTCGCATTTTCAGTACAAGTCCAAATATAAGCACAGCACTTGTATGCGATGCGAAAAGTCAGATTCAAAAACACTTTCACTGTTTCAGTTGCACTCACTTTCCACAAGACATTATGGCAGGCCAAGAAGATGTAAAGCTCGCTAGTTTACAGTGGTTTTGAGTTGATGAACAAAATATCAAAATAGCCGTCAATGAAACAAATCTACAAGCCAGCAGAATCATGTTCATGTCAAGCAATTTTTCCTCTGCTTTTAACTCCTCACTGGATTTAGTCATTCTTTTATGAAATAAGTCTACACTAACAATCTACATATAATCTGTTCCTTTCAAGCTGCTAAATTTGTGAAGATGTCTTTTTTTTTTATTTTTGAATGTTAGATTTTAGGTGTAGCATTCATCACAAAGTGTAGCACTGTAGCATTGTCAATGAAATTGTTGCAACTACAATGCTATGCCAAAAGCGTAATACTTGGCTTCTCAATGTTACAGTCCACTCATAAGTTCTCCTGGGCAAAGCTCTAAGCTAGTTATAGCACACTCATTAGTTCTCCTGTGCAAAGCTCCATGGTCGTTATATTCCATAGACTAGCTGTACTCCACAAGAGGTCTGCACATACATCTCTCATAGTCATACATTGCTTTATGTTACTTATGGTCCACTCACTAGTTTCTTACACACAGCTCTACATTAGTTACAGTCCACTCAATAGTGCTTCCATACAACGCTTGGTGCTAGAAAAAATATTCTCCCTCACATCTACTCTCTTTTATTCAGTCACCTCTTATCATTATGATTTGCTGTCACACTTCAACTAAGTTTGTCTGATCTTTTCATCAATCACACTGTCTCCATTTTTGACTTGCGACACCTAGTCAGAGGAAAGGCTCAAGATTAAGACAGCTCAGATGACTTAATGTCTGAAACAATGGCAATTGTCCACTTTCCTCTAGTCCTCTCTTAGAACATTCATGCTACCCCAATCCATCCCCTTTGTCCCTCTTAGTCCTCATCCCATCTGTTTCTGAGTCACTGAACTCTCATATCACACTTTTTTTCTGAGTACACACATGCTCACATGTACACAGATTTACTTTTTTTCCAGACAACAGACAAACTTCTATATATGTACACACATACATCCTACATGTCTCACACACCCAAAACACTGTGAAGGACAGTGGCAAAATTCTCGGCAAAATAAAATTAACCTGTGCAGCACTTTTTTTTTTTAAATTGAAAAATGACCCAATGATTTTCTAGTCAACAATAAAATAACTCAAAGAATGCTGAAACCTCTTATCACTGTTTCATGGGTGAAACCTGTGAAAATTGAAAATCCTGAAAGGTGGGGGTCCAGGGGGCCTCCTGGCCCCCTGGCGGGGTCAAGGGGCAGAGCCCCTTGTCGGGGGTCAGGGGGCGAAGCCCCTGAAGCTGAAGCATTTTTACATTTTCATTATTAAAATCAGACCATTTTGAGGTACTTTCAGCATGTTTTTATAAGTGAAATAAGACTAATGTTGTGTCCCAGAGTAACTTATGCTGCCCCCCCCCCCCCCCCCCCCCCAAAAAAAAAAAAAAAAGAAAAGAAAACTTGTGAATCATAAAGAATAATAAAAATCACTAAACCAGCATAATTTTGTATGTTATGCAGAATTTACTTACAGACTGGTGCATTACTTGTCCAAGGAATGTATTCAGCATTATCCAGCAGCAGCAGGTGTCCAGATGTTCATCACTGAGCAGTTACAAAATTGAAAAAGCCCACTATCCAAAAAACAAACAAACCCACAGGTGTTCAAATAATCTTTACAACGCAGATGTCCAAGAACAGTATTCTTATAGCCCACACGATCACATTCATGAAGGAGTCCATACAGCACATATTAACACAAAACCTTGCAGAAAGTGTCCAAGCCCAGATGCTCAAGCAAGGTATCCTGGAAGTCTATACATTCATATGTCCAATGTAGTATACACAGCTCATAAGTCTTTGAAGCATGTGTCCTCTTATACCTACTTAAAAAACTTTCTAATGGTGCTCTGAACACAAGCATTCCTTTTCAGGAGCATCCGTCTATGTTCATCTAGCACACTATTTTGACAACCCCTCCCCCCAAAAAAAAAACAAACAAAAAAAAAACACAATAAAAGCCGACCACCCACTCCTATTCTAAAAACTGTGTGTGTGGTGTGTGTGTGTGTGTGTGTGTGTGTGTGTGTGTGTGTGTGTGTGTGTGTGAGAGAGAGAGAGAGAGAGGGAGAGAGAGAGAGAGAGAGAGAGAGAGAGAGAGAGAGAGAGAGATTGATTGATTGATTGATTGATTGATCTTTAATACCCAAGGATGAAGATTTTAGGCCAAAGCCTAGTCTTACAATCTGTCCTTGTCAAGTATACATTACTTCAGCACATATCATTCATACAGACAATTCAACATAGCAACATGATGAGAGATAGAGAGATAGAGAGAGCGTTGACTACCTTTGCATTTTCCTGGTGTTTCTTGTATTTGACATGCTTTTTGAGTGCCGTTATGCCAGAGCTTCCATACTTGATGTCCTGCAAGCAGACGATGCACCGGGCAACGCCAGCAGCTGTGGTTTTGCGGCACCAAGTCAGAAATGTCGCCCTTTCCCATTTCGCCATCATTGTCCGGACCTCTTTCGTCCAGCCATCGCCAAGACCATTTGTTGGGGACAGAAGCATCGATCAGCGACGTGTCTTCATTCACAGCCACAAACGGCATCGTGCTCAAAGAAGAGAATGAAGTGCAGCAGATTCAGACTAGATCTAGGTCGACGGGATCGTTCCGACGTGAAGAAGATTGTTGCGACGTGAAGACGTGCGACGTGAACACGCTGTAGGCTATCGTGAAAATGGCGCAAATCGGAAGACAAGTTTTGCAACAACTTGGACGGCGCATGCGCGAGTTGTTCAAGAACGCAGCTTCACCGAAAACTACCCAAGAAAGGAAAATCGACCACAACGAACGCCGATGTCCGGATTTCCGGACAAACGACCAATACGAAATCCGGATTCCGGATTTTCCGGACGTGTGGTTTCACCCATGCTGTTTGCATACATGCCGGACATCATGTCTTCACCTGAATGATTTCTACTGAAAGAAGTCGTTCATGAAGGGAACTGTTAAAAATGTATTTTGCATCTTAAAACGATCATCAACACATTCAGCACACACATCTCAATGACGAAGGCAACTATTTTGCATCAAACGTTATTTTTTGGTCACCAAGAGATGCAAACATCCACCCACCCATCAACCCCCTCCCCCACCTCCCCCCAAGTAATACAGACTGTTTTCCTGTGACCCCACATCCTCCTCCTATCTTTTTCTTTGTCTCTCTCTCTTTTTTGTGTTTTTTTTTTTTGCCTAATCATGTCTTTGATCGCCCCTTTTATTGAATTTCTTCTCCACAACTGGACCACGGACAACTCTCTCCTAATTGTGATTTACTTTTCATGTGCAGAGCACATCTTGTGAACATGACCCCTGTCTCTCCTCTCATGTGAAAGACGGTACTGAGGAAGCAGGATAAAACAGTCCAACTTGCCCAAAACCCAAACCACACCTTGACAATGATAACTCCCTTTCCTAATTGCTTTCATATATACGCACAGTACACGGTGTGATCAAGGTCAGATTAACCCTTACGCCGCCTTCCTCGCATTTCTGCGACCACGTGGCTCACTGCTGATGTTGCCGAAATGCGACCAACGAAGGTTACCTAACTCCCAATACTCTCACTCTCCAATTTAATGAGATAGAAAGCCAGCAATAAACGTCATAGTTAGGGGATTCCCTGACTTGTGCTCACATCCATTTGCTTTGTCAGAGCGCTGTTCTGTTAAGTGTTTTTATTGATTTATACCGATTGTTTTTCCATTCACTAAGGCATCACAACCAAACCCTTCAGGTATTCGGCGAGGATCAGCCTCGCCATACATTTACCACAGATGAGGTGCTGGAATTATTTAATAGATGGTCAGTTGATCCTGATTCAGATGAATAACACCCAAATGGTGACAAGGAAACATTATGGGATAGTAAGAGCTTGACCGAATCACTACAAAGTGAGGCGTTGGACGTGTGGAGGGGAGACGAGGCCTGCTGTGCTGTATGTGAACCAGGTGTTGTTGGCTCTGGACCACCTAGCAGTGACTGAAGCACTGTGAGCCAGACATAAAAGTGACGGGGTGAGCAACACTAATATCTAAGAGACAATGAACTGCAAGCACAGCTGGCTTGCAACGGGATCTAGGTCGAGAGGGGGCTGGCCGACTGACATCTGTCAGAGGTGTGCAGCAGAGATGTGTTTGAGTGGGAATTATGATCAGCTCGACTCATATGCCCCAGGAGAATGGCTCCCCAGGTTCCAGAGACCAACAGGCAAGTGAATGACTTTGTTTTCATAAAAATTATTGCTTTAAACAGTTTAAGTTTGTGTGTGTGTGTGTGTGTGTGTGTGTGTGTGTGTGTGTGTGTGTGTGTGTGTGGTGTGTGTGTGTGTTTTCCTTTTTCTTTCTTTCGTGTGTGTACCAGTGGGGCATAAGAAATGTGTGTGTGTGTGCGAGTGAGTGAGTGAGTGAGTGAGTGAGTGAGTGAGTGAGTGAGTGTGTGTGTGTGTGTGTGTGTGTGTGTGTGTGTGTTCCCTTTTTCCTTCTTTCCTGTGTGTACCAGTGGGGCATAAAAAGTGGGGTGTGTGTGTGTGTGTGTGTGTGTGTGTGTGTGTGTGTGTGTGTGTGTGTGTGTGTGTGTGTGTGATTGCACTTCTGCATCACCTCATAAGTCATATCACTAATTATTCCTCTGATTGCTGCTTCAGGAGTGCTGGTGAACAAGCATGATTTTCAATCTGTGGACTACTTCCAGCTCTTCTTCCCTGATGCTACATTCCAGCTGATGATGACACAGTCCAATCACCCGCACACTTGACTGAGTGACTTAAAAAAAAAAAAAAAGAACAGACGATGACAACCATCCTGACTGCACTGTCTATAGCTCCAGGACACAAAGAGGGTGGAAGAGTGTGCAGACCAGTTTTCAGTGTAAAACCTGTGAGCTGCCCATGTGCCCCACTGTCAGCTTTGAACTTTTATTACACACGGCAAGATTTCTGGAAGGCCGCCAGTCAGCTGATGTCCATGGGCTGGACTAATGCATCTAAGTTTGCCCAGTCATCTTGTGTACAGCACAGACAGTAGGGATAGAGTCATTTGTAGCTGTAGAATACTTTCTTGTCATTCTGTCTGAAAACTAAACCCTGGGCATAACCACAAACTTGATACTTTCTTGTCTATTGTGCACTGCCGTCACCAGTTTTCTGCTGTTGGATTATGTGGATATATGGCTGGGTTTTTTCCCCCATTTTTCTGTTGGATATTCCATACTTTCTGGTCTTCATTTGGTGAATGAAGTATTTTTCCTTCCTTGCTGAGCATTTGTTGGCATGCTTTCTTCTTTTTGAGAAGAAAGACAACATTCATATTTTTCAATTTGCATTTACAGTGTACCTCCTCCACTTTACAAAAAACAGTACAAGAATTTCTTGGCTAGTTCAAGAGGTATCTGCACGTCACAGATGCTTGTGGAGTTGTTGTTTTTTTAATGGCTGGCAATGGGGATTTATGCAAAACAGAACGTCTGGCGGTAAAAGGGTTAATCCTCCTATTTGCCTAGGGTCTGTTAAAGACAATTGTTTCCTAACTGGAGTTTGTTGGGATGGTGTGGTACACAATGGGATGAAGGTCTGATTAACATTCTATTAACCTGAGGTTGAAAAGAACTAGTTCTCCTGGTGAAGTCTGTAGGGATGTGTAGTACACAGTATGATGAAGGTCAAATGAACAATCTATCATCCTCACGCTGTTAGGAACAAGCTGTCCCCTGTAACAGTAAGCACTAGAAGAATTTTCACAGGCCAATGTGAAAATCATTTCTGGACAAATGCAGTGTTTACGAGTAGTATAGAAGGAACCACTTGAAATATTTTCACTGACCTATTTCTTAACATCTGTGACAAATTTAGTTTTTTACTACACATGTAAAGGTAAGTACAAGAAATATTTTCACCAATACATTTTTTATCATTCTGTGACAAATTCATTTCAACTACTGGTAAAAAGGTAAGCATCAGAAATATTTCTACATACCTGTATCGTTTCATTCTGTGACAAATGCATTTTTTTACTGGTCGCATCTATATAGCACTTGGAGTATTTTCATCAATCTATTTCTTACTGCTGTTTTTACCGCTGATATAAAGGTGACCACTAGTATTATTTTCACCAACTTAATTTTTATCATTCTCTGACAAATGTAATTTCTTTTACTAGTAGTATACATGCTGGCACTAAAGTATGCAGTGTTCACTACCAGTATAAAAGTATGCACAAGAGGACATTTTTCCCTGACCTGTTTTTTAATCATTCCATGACAAAACCAATTTTTACTATCGGTATGAAGGTAAGCATCAGGAGTATTTTGCTTGACCTGTTTCCCAACATTCTGTGGTGGCTGCAGTTTTCACCACTGATTTAAAGGTAAGCATGAGAGTTTTTCCAATCATTCAGTGACAGCTTTTTCCTACTGTAGAATGGTAAGCAGCGGTAGTATTTTCATCAACCTTTCTTGTCATTTTGTGACAAATGGAGTTTTCACTACTGGTACAAAAACTATTTTCACCTGCCTATTTCATTTATCATTCTATGACAAATGCAATGTTCACTACAAGAAGAATGGCAAGCACAGGCAGTATTTCACAAATCTTTCTCTTGCTGTTCGAGAGATATGCAGTTTTTAGTATTTGTGCAATGGTAAGCACCATCATCTTAATGCTTATCACTCTATAACAAACATTTTTCTTACTGGTGAGAAGGTGAGTATAAGTTATAGAAACTCCATTTGTAACAGAATCATCAGAAAAAGTTTGATGAAAATATACATTAAATACACAATGGACGATGGGATATCACTTTTAAGAATCTGCAACTGTCTACCAAGCCAAACAATTTATTGGAAATACTACATTTCTACTTCTTATGAACACTTTGACAGCCCCCCTCCCTTCCTACCTATTAAAAAAAAATACACAAGAGGCATCTATTTTTGTTCAGTACTTACTGCCCAGGGAATTTAACCTTGTTTTCTTCTGTGAACTGGTTCATTTAAACAACAGGAAAAGAAAGAAAAAATATTTTAAAATCTGCCTACCAACCTATTTAAATCCCTGTATCACAGGAAACAGATTAATTTTGTGGTCTAATAAGGCTAAAATCAAACGAACTGAGAAGATGTACAATAAAATCAGGATAAAGAAAGCGCATATAACTTGCAACAGATGCATGTAAAAAGTGAGCTAGGGAATGGAGGGCTGGACAAAGGCGGTGGCACACAGACAGGCAGGCCAGGCACAAGCCAAGGAAGCCAGCAGACAGAAGGGAAAGCATGGAGCAGATAGAGAGATGGACTCCGGGCTGAGCAGAATCCGGAAAAGCAAAGCTCTGTCAGCAAAGACAAATGCAACTGATCATCACAAAACAAGGCAGTCAGAATGACCTTCGTCCACTCACGTACACACACATGTCGGTTTGAGTCCAAGATACACCTCTCCCCTCCCCCTTAATCACTCCCCAAACCCTTATCACATGCCTTCATGACTGCCACTACCTTATATACTAATTCTGTCCATGACAAGACAAAACACAGACTTTAAAAAGAAAATTTCTGAAAGTCTGTTAAAAAAAAAAAGTGGTGTCACTGTGACCGACTCTTCATACAAGCCTTGGAGTCTATTTTGCTACTCATCTTTGCCATTTGTTAAAATAATAAACCATTTTTTCTGCTTTTCCATTTTTCCTTTGCCATCCTTTTCTTTTTTCTTTGGGACGTGATATTTATGTCTCTGCATATATATCATTACACATCTTTCCCTTGTTGTTTTCAACTGCTTAGAGAGAGAGAGAGAGAGAGAGAGAGAGAGAGAGAGAGAGAGAGGAGAGAGAGAGAGAGAGAGAGAGTGTGTGTGTGTGTGTGTGTCAGAGAGACTAAATAATATGCATGTGTGTAATGTGTGCACTTGGGAAGGGCCTGAAGAGGGCGAGAAGCAAGCCATTCGGGGACAAGGGAGGACGTAGAGGGGGAAGAGGATGTGGAAGTGAAAACAACTGTAGGTCTCTTCCTGTGATCAACAACAGCTGAAATCAACTCAACAAGCTGACATTTGTCTTGTACTGTTTCTGAATCATACTTGCCACATTTTCTTTACCTATTCAAACCGTCTGTCCGATACAGTAGGTTCAGACAAACATTCCCTCAGCACATTGCCCTACCCTCCGCCCCTCCCCCCTTACCAATCTCTCTTCTTGAGTTTTATATACCACAAAACAGGAGTCTACTGACCTATACAGAGTCACAAACCGAGGTCTATGGCTATGAACAGCATAGACAAGAAGCATGCCAAGAAGCCTGAATAGTCTGTTCAAACAAGCACTATCATAACAGCAGATGCACTTACCTGACCGCAGCGTTCAGTGCACATCTACACCTGAAACATGTGCTGATCAGCAAGGTTCACTTACCTGATGACAGAATATGATAGCAGGAGATGCAGACACGCCCTTCCTTGTTCTCCAGGTACGTCAACCGACTCTTCTGACCACAGCAGGTGGAGCAGAAAATCTGGATGTGCACAGAAAGAACAGAGCATAAAAATATGGGATACATCTCTCCATTCTTGCTGACACAAGGATAATTTATGAAAGAAAACAAGCTTAAGTATAACCCTGTCATGCTGTCAGTCACTGAACAGACTGGAACTCCTTGGCATAATCATTCTCATCAATCAGCATAAAAGATAAGATAATGTTGCTTATAGCCCAGCCGACCGCAAAGGGCCATATCAGGGCTGTCACCACGTTAAAATCAACTCACCAGTCATAATAAAATAAAATTTAAAAAAAACAAAACAAAACCCACTTTCATACATCTCATTAAATGACATCGTCTACAAACGCACCAGAAACTTTGTTAAAAATCTTTCTTCCGTAAAATCTTAAATCAGATGAAAAATATTAATCTCTCTCAAAAACTCAAGGATCACATCAGGCGGGACATCCCTGAACAGGATCTTCATGGACTCCGCTGTAAAATGTTTGTGTCTCACATCGTGCAAGTCCCAACACTCTAAAAGAACATGTTTCATTGTGAGTGGCGCATGACATGGAATGCACCACGGAGCTTCTTCACTCTTTAAAAGGTAAGCATGGGTAAAATACGAATGGCCGGTGTGCAGCCGGCACAGAACTGTTTCCTCTTTACGACCTCCCGACGTGGATGGGAGGAAGTCCTTAAGGTTTGGACGGATCTGAAAGAGTTTGTTACTCGTCTGTGTGTTCCAATCCTCCTGCCAGAGGTCTCTCACATAATCGTTAACTTTGGGTTTCACATCTGAACAGGGGATATAAATGTTGGACAGTTTCTCTCTTGTGGCGTTCTTGGCTAAACGATCAACCATTTCGTTCCCGCCGATGCCAACATGACCCGGAACCCCAAACAAGAGTAATGTTGTACCCGTCCGCTTTCAACTTGCTAAAAAGTTCAAAGAAATGCAAAAGTTCTGGATGCTGAAGGTTCCGGCCAGCTATGGCTTCCCAATAGTGACAGCGAATCTGACAGAACCAGAAAGTCCCTCTTTGAAGAATGTGAGTTATCTCTTCAGATGCCGTACTCAGAGCAGTAAGTTCAGCAGAAGAGACAGAAGCATCGGTAATGGATATGTTTCCAACAGTATATGAGAAGGAGCCCCAGGGCCAAGGTGACAGGCCACTCCCAATCCTCAGACTTTGGAACCGTCAGTGGAGGAAACCTTTTTGATAGGATGGGAATTTGGAAACCAGAGGTCCGCATACAAGGCCTTGTTACGCCCAGAGAGGAGCTGGTCTGGACTCTTGCGAAAAGCTGCAAGATCGAAACGAATCATGGTGTGAAAAGGTCCCACGGAGGTTGATCCCGGAAACCCTTGTGAAAAAATCGGAAATCCTCCCAGGTTTTGACCTGCCTTCCCGCACGTGAGGTGCATACGAAGACCTAACGGCGGAAAATACATTTTGGGTTGTTTTCCAAACTTACTGTGGATGGAGGGTCAAAGACCACAGTCATAGGCAGGATTCTGCGGTTCTTAGAGAACAGTCGGATATATTAATTTAAGGACATGGTTTTTCCGACTCGCGGTTGGCAATGAGGTTCGCCGCCTGTGCTGCGTAACAGGCTGTACCACAGGGGTGGTGCGGGAACGCTCCCAAGACAGAGACGAAGCCTCTTGATGGTTGGATAGGGTAACAAGTGTTGAGGTAGAGGGTCTTGCGGAGCCGTAGACAGCACAAACAGTATGTCCAGTTTGGACGGCACCCCAAGGCTCTGTTAGAGGTGCAGCAAAGTTTTTCTTATCAGCGCCCCAGTCCAGTGTGCGCTAGTCCCGCAGAACGAATATTCAGCGCCTCTTTCTGGCAAGTATAAGTTTTGAGGTTTTTGGGATGTGGATGAGAAAGTTCAGTTTCTGAGTCATAATAATGACCCCCAGAAATTTGGCCTCTTTAACCAGCTGGAATGGAAGATTTCCCTACTTGAAGTTCAGGACTGGGTAAAAAAAACGGACCGAAATTATGGGAAGTGATTACCACTGGCGTCACTTGTTGTGAGAACAAGGTGAAACCGTTTTCATCGCCCATCCGATGGATTTTATCACACAACGCTGGTGCACTGCGCTGGCACCGCGGTCAGGCTTCCAGTTCGCATAGACAGCGTAACTCATCCCACAAACAAAGAGCACTAGTCTGACCCTGATTGACTGATTGAACATTGGTTGTTATTCTTAATACTAACAGAGGCAGGAGACCGTATGCTCTGTGGAAACCCCAACTCCTGCTCTTGGGGACCATCAGAGAGAGTGGGCCTCAACCCGGACCCTGAAAAACTGTCGTTCTGCAAAAAATTTTGTATGAAAAGCGGAAGAGACCTCGAAAAACCCAGATCGTGGAGTTCATGAGCTATCCCCGACTTCCAGGTGGTAGCTAGGCCCTTCTCCAAGTCGAAGAAAATTGCCACTGCCATGCTGTTGTTCAGAAGGCGTTTCCCGAAGTGTAGATTCCTGACCGAATCATAATGGTCAATCCGTAGTTCCTGATTGTTTGCGGAGGATAACCACCACTTGTTCTTTCGCCAAAAGGCCATTCGGTTTCAAGTTTCCACATGAGCTTGAGCGTTTGACCATTTTCTCCATCAAGTTACAGACACCAGGCTGGTTCCAGCTATGGGACGGTAGTTGATGGATTAGAAAGATCCTCTTTTACCAGGTTTGGGGATGGAACAAGAGGGCTTTTCGCCAACTCGAGGGTGTGAAAAAAACCTGTAGTCACACATGGTGTATCCCTGTAGCAGGATGATCAGACCTTCATGCGGAAGATGTTGTCAAACAGTTGATAATGGATTTTCATCATATACCTGGAGAGGGAAAGTTTGCCTCCCAAGTAAGTAAGGCAGGATTTCAGCTCGTTTAACGTGAAAGGAAGATTGTAGTCTTCCATGTTGTCTGCGAAAAATTCAGGGTGATTTTTCTGTAAGGGTTTTATTTTTGACAAAAGTGGCTGATTTGTTAGAAGAGGCAGGATTTCTTTTCAATGGTTGAAGCCAGCAGTTAGCAACTGCTTTTTCTCTGTTATTAAGAGTTCAGCAACAAATTGAGATGGTTCACAGTGGGAAGGTGTTCTTCCACTTTGATTTTTTTTAATGATGTTCCACTCTTTTTTCTTAGAAGTTTTCGTTGTCAGGCCTGGAGCAGAAGCTTCTCCAGGACGACGTTTACGGATTTTAAAATGTTTTGTCGCGTTTTGGCAACGGAGTGTCTGATGGGCTCGAGCGTTGGGACCCGATAGGTCGTTTCGGTACACTGAGCTGAGCCCGTTTTCGAACTTTGGAAAATTGTTGTTGGCAGTTGAATCGTATCAGGGTGTTTTTGGCATTTGAAGTTTATCGGAAAGAAATGGAATTCAAGTTTTAGCACACTTGATCCTAAGTGTTAGTCTCAGTGATTACGGCTGGGTATGGACTTGAAGAAAATCTCTAGTGTCCTGGAATTCCTTTGAAATTTGTGGCTGCAAATAGATCCCCAGTTTGCTTTTTATAATTTAGGATGTTGTGTGACAGTGACGTGTTTCAGTTAATATAGGTTGTTGATAGGACTGGGGAAAATGGTCACTTCCGTGACAGTTCGTCGTGGGACAGTCCACTCATGGTCTCCAGAGGGGACCAAGACGAAAGGGTCACTAAACCGACAAATTCCTAACTCGTAAAGGTGAACCTGTGGAAGAGTGGTGGTAAGTTGCCCAGATCCGTCGGTCAGGTCACAAACACAAATCTAAATCAGAAAGGACATCCTCAATTAGAGACCCGCGGATTGACGAACTGACCCAACTACCCCAAAGAGGATTTGTGACCATTAAAGTCACCAACCAGCCAAATAAGGTCGAGGAAGGTCCCCTAATACAGACTGACAAGGTCTGAAGACAAAACGGGACAGATGGATGTAAGATAACGAGTAACATGATTGTTTCAGTCTTGTGGAGAGTGGCTCTCGCAGCTACAGCCTGAAGGGGAGGTAGACAGGAGCGACAGCGATATACCAACAAAGTTTTGGGTATAGGAGAAAGCGGCAACTACCGCCCGACAGTCCCTCAACGTGGATGGTTGTGAAGGTTTTGAAGAATTATTTAAAGCCAGAAATGAGTAAGGTTCTTATGGCTTTGATTGGGGTTTCTTAAGTGCCACGACAGAAGGTTTTATAGATTGGACACTTGATGCTGCTGTCCTCGAAGTGGGAATTTTTTAGACACGGGATATTCCAATATGGGAATATTGTATTATCCATTGGTGCCAGGAGGGCGAAACAAGGATGAGAGTCAGGTTCATCTCCTCCTCAACTAGCTGCTGCATAAAGCTGTAAATTTGGTTTGCTTAATTTCATGGACTATTGCTGACCCTGCGGGCAGACTTGCCACAGTGGATGTAGAGCAGGACTGGGTGGTTTGGGGAGACGGTGGAGGTTTCTTCTTCAACTCCCCCATCTCAACACTAGGTTGAACTCCCTTGGCCACGCCGCACGGGCCTGGGACAGAGGAGTTTCGAGATAGGGGTGCTGGTTTTTTAATCTACCCAGCAGCAGATGTTGTAGGGACTGTGGGCAGTCTGAGGGGGTGGCGGATTTTTTGCCTCCACCAGGGGCAGCACTTGGGTTGGGAGGTGGTGGACTGCTTCCACAGTAGCTGGGGACAGATGTTCACTTGCGTGTTTTGGAAAAAGATATATTCATCAGTCTGGCAGCAGACTGACCGTGTGGATACATTCTGTACGGCCGTCCCGCCCCGATAAGATATGAAGATGACGGTGGGCGGTCTGACTAGTCCTACTTACTGTTTTCGGGCCTCATAAATGGAGATTTCTTTTCGTTTTAATTCGTTGGATAGTGGATTCCTTGTATCATAAGAGGGCAGTTTCGTGAAGAGGAGGGTAATGGTCGCCACCAGCAGTTAGCACAATGTGCCGGATCTTGCAGGCCCATCATGGGTTGCCCATTGCCAGCCACCCACCGCACACCTCCTGCCCAGAACAGCGGTCCTGACTTGTCACCAATACCTCTGGCACCGGAAGCATCTCAATGGGACGGGTCGTACAGCCGAACGCGGAGTTCAGGTAGCCAGGCCTTTGATGACCGGAGGCTACTCAGGGTTGCTGAGAGTCAGAGAAAGAAGGGTGTTGGTGGCCACTCTCTCTGCTCCTTTCTTGACTGTCACCTGTGCACCTCCGGCACACCCTGGGACGCCAGTTCCCGTTTTTTATTCTGGCCTCTGAGACACCCATTAGAATCTCCGCAGGGAATTCACAAACCTTTGGATGGAATTTAAACTGTTTATGGGGAGTCACCCTGATTCCCTCTCCACCAAATTTTGTTGCTTCTGCAGCTGTTCCGACCTGTTTTTTTGATCTACATTGAATGTGGAAGGGAACTATTTCGCAACCTTTTGACGGACTGAGGGGTCACTGCTTAAGCCTTGAATAGCCCATTTGGACAGCAAAAGGTCAGCAAGCTGAAAGGGGTCTTTCCTGCTCCGTCCCTTCCACCACGAGCCAGGCAGCCCCCAGAACCTGTCCTCTGTCGTTACCCCTCAGAATCTGAATCGCTGTCATCTTAGAAAATCCCCTGAAACTAGGGGGAGTGACTGGCCTTCCTTCTTCCTTTTGGGGGGGATATTTTTTAAAGAAGTCATATTTAATTTATTGTACTTCATCCCTCCCTTACCCCCCACCCCTGGAGTTCAATAAGGGGCCAGGGCCAGAACCAATGTCTTACCCTTCCAGGCTTTGGGAGGAGATATACGAATCAAACAGAACACTATTACCTATCCCCCTGATCATGCTCAAACTCGGGCGACAGAGAGCTGAGCACAGCAGGGGATCACTTGGCCAGAGGGGAACATGCCTGTTTGACCCCCAGAATCAGCATAAGAAAATGGTTCCATAATTCTATGACCTTTCATGTCCTGCTCTCATCATCACCTCAAGCTTCAATTTCATTCTGTCTCTAGCCTTAGTGGAGTTCATGTCCATGTTGTTGGCATCACTGGCAGATTCATAAAGAACTTGTCATGTAACAAATACTGTGGCACCATCTCTGACAAATCTCTCGTGCTGGAGATGGACCTTGTTGGATGTCACAGCTTACAGAGTGTGCACAGGACCTGGGATATGACCACTCCTTGGTGACTGGAACAAATGAGAAGTTAAAATCCAAGCAGTGAGTGAGGAAGATGGGCTACTCAACTGGCATCAAAGTTTAATATCTTAAACTAAATGATGGACCTCTACAACATTCACCCGACAGCTGTCAGGAAGGAAGACCAACACACCCGACTGTTACGGGGGAGATGATGTGCGTTACTCAGCTAAGGACAGGACCAGTTAGCGGTGGAAGGAGTATTTTAGCGGTTCTTAAACGGTGCAACCGTTGCAAATCCCACCAGCCCTTGAAGAAGGGGGAAGATCTATATGTCTACCCCACCCCCCCCCCTGGGCCCCCTCAGCAAAGAGGAAATTTAAAGGCCATCAGAAAGATGAAAAGGGGATAGCACCAGGACCAGACAGCATTCCTCCAGATGTTTTAAATGCAGACCCGAACACCACAGCAGGACATTCAGCAGCAGCGTCCGACAGGAAGCATGAGAAAAGGAAGATTATACTGGAGGAATGGAGGAGGGCTACATTGTGAAGTCTCCCAAAGGAGATTCATGCGACTTCCAAAAATGGACAGGGGAACAGCTTCTCTCAATACCCATGCAAATTTTCACCCAAGGTGATTTGGTAGAGGATCAGTGAACTGCGTTGACGTCACCCACTGATGAGAGGAAACAAGCCAGGATTTCGGGCCGGGAGAGATAATGCACCCTGACCAGACTGCAAAACTTAATGCTTCATCATGGTGCAATCTACGAGAGTAGCAGTCACCGCTATACGTCAACTTTGTCGACTACAAAAAGGCGTTTAACTCTATCCCAGCCTACAGCGGCACGACGGCACGATTCCCTGGTGCCGCACGCTTGCGCAAAGCGCTCATTCCCTGCCGACGCACAGATTTGGCCACTTTCTAATTTATTTTTACGGTAGCTCTACAACAACTGACAGTCTTGTGTTAGGTGTCACAGGAAAGAACAAACACTCAACTCCCTTCATCACCAGATCCACTTTGTAATACGATTTCAAGCGCTTCATTGAAGAGAATTGCTACCACCCCTTGCCTGACCGACATTTTTTCTGGCACAGGAAATACGTGCCGTGCTCGCGTGGCGGTGCCGTCAGTTTTCTTTGTTTCAAAAGCTCCTGGGGTCAGCCAAGTTCACAATAGGCCACTGAAAGTATTGTCGACAACTCGTTCCAACATCCCCAAGACTAGTTACTGAGCTTATTTCCCTTGGACCATTTCATGGAAAGTGTAGGAATTTTTTATGTTCCCGTCGTCTGATTGTGGACGACACGGCAGAATGTACTGCTGTCTGTCCGTCATCCGGACTTGGACGACTCGCCTCAAGGGGAGAAATCCTGTCGTCCACTTTTGTCACGACTCGGCTGGTAAAGGTTAACATGGTGGACTGGGCAACAAACTGGCAAATCCTCAGACACTACGGCATCCCTCAAAAGATCATTAGTGTCATCCAGAGTCTCTACAGAGACACCTGATGCAGAGTCATCCACAACGCCGACCTGTCACCATCCTTTGAGGTCAACACCGGAGTCAGGCAAGGATGCCTGCTATCTCCTCTAATCTTCTCACTTGTGATTGACTGTGGTGATGAAGACCAGCATGGACCAACCCAGAGGCATACAATGGACCCTCACGAGAAAGCTTGAAGATCTCGATTTTGCAGACGACATCGCCCTGCTGTCGCACTCTCAAGGACACATGCAAGACAAAACAGAGACACTGAGCAATGTCGCCAGGACTACAGGATTGGAGATCAACGTTGGGAAAACAAAGAGCCGTGGGTCAACGCCACTCAGGAAGCACCCATCAACATCGATGGACAGCCACAGAGGATGTTGACCACTTCACCTACCTGGGCAGCATTGTCAGCAAGACAGGAGGAGCTAATGAAGATGTAAGGCCAGGATCAGCAAGGCGCGCAATGCTTTTGTCACCCTCAGACCTATGTGTGGAACGAAAACCTCAGTCTGCACACCAAGCTAAGGCTGTTCAACACCAATGTCAAGTCCGTGTTCTTGTACGGTTGGAGACTTAAAGATGCACAAAGAGCCTGGACAGCAAGTTGCAAGTCTTCATCAACACCTATCTTCGCCAGATCCTGCGCATCAGATGGCCGGAGCGAATCTCCAACGAAGAACTCATGCGCCAGACGAAACAAGACCCAATCACCAAGAGCATCCAGATGAGGAAGTGGGGTTGGGTTGGACACACCCTGCGTAGAGGACAGGCCCACATCCCACGCCACGCCTTGGACTGGAACCCACAGGGGAAGCGGAAGAGGGGACGACCAGTCACCACCTGGAGAAGAACTCTACAGGCAGAACTCAAGTTCACCAACATGACCTGGGGTGAAGCCAAGAGAACAGCCCAAGACAGAGCGAGATGGAGATCTGCAGTGCGGGCCCTGTGTTTCCGATCGGAACGAAGAGGACTAAGTACGTATGTAAGTAAGTGGCACTATCTGGGTGGCGATTTAGAAGTCAGTGTGCTGAGTATGTCTGATCAGAACAGGCACAACAGAATTCTATTTAAGTGACTTAGCAGCCATGCAGCGAATCAACTGGTAGGTTGTCTCATGATAAGTCGATATTGAGTACTCTCTGTGGATTGGCAGTACCAGGGCTGCAGAAAGACAAACCAGGATATGGTTGTCATCATGGAAGAATGGTGTGGAAGTAAAGCCACTGAGGTGGCACAGAAAATAAGATAGCAAAAAAAAAAAAGTGTAATACATTCATCACCAACATACTGTACAGTGCATCTGATAGTGTGTGTGTGTGTGTGTGTGTGTGTGTGTGTGTGTGTGTGTGTGTGTGTGTGCATGTGTGTGTGTGTGTGTGTGTGTGTGTGTGTGTGTGTGTGTGTGTGTGTGTGTGCATACGTGTGTGTGTGCGTGCGTAAGATAAGATAATGTTGCTTATAGCCCAGCCGACCGCAAAGGGCCACATCAGGGCTGTCACCACGTTAAAATCAACTCACCAGTCATTTAAAAAAAAAACAAAAAAAAAAAAACAAAAAAAAAAAAAACCTTTCACACATCTATTTAATGACATCATCTAGAAACGTACCAGAAATTTCGTTAAAAATCTTTCTTCCATAAAATCTTAAATCAGATGAAAAATGTTAATCTCTCTCAAAAACTCAAGGATCACATCAGGCGGGACATCCCTGAACAGGATCTTCATGGACTCCGCCGTAAAATGTTTGTGTCTCACATCGTGCAAGTCCCAACACTCTAAAAGAACATGTTTCATTGTGAGTGGCGCATGACATGGAATGCACCACGGAGCTTCTTCACTCTTTAAAAGGTAAGAATGGGTAAAATACGAATGGCCGGTGTGCAGCCGGCACAGAACCGTTTCCTCTTTACGACCCCCCGACGTAGATGGGAGGAAGTCCTTAGGTTTGGACGGATCTGAAAGAGTTTGTTTCTCGTCTGTGTGTTCCAATCCTCCTGCCAGAGGTCTCTCACATAATCGTTAATTTTTGGGTTTCGCGTCTGAGCAGGGGATATAAATGTTGGACAGTTTCTCTCTTGTGGCGTTCTTGGCTAAACGATCAACCATTTCGTTCCCGCCGATGCCAACATGACCAGGAACCCAAGCAAGAGTAATGTTGTAACCGTCCGCCTTCAACTTGCTAAAAAGTTCGAAGAAATGTAAAAGTTCTGGATGCTGAAGGTTGCGGTCAGCTATGGCCTCCAAAGCTGACAGCGAATCCGACAGAACCAGAAAGTCCCTCTTTGAAGAATGTGAGATTATCGTCAAAGCCAAAACCAGAGCAGCAAGTTCAGCAGAATAGACAGAAGCATCTGAATGAATATGTTCCAACAGTATCTGAGAAGGAGCCCCAGGGCAGTAGGCTGCACAGGCCACTCCATCTTCAGACTTGGAACCGTCAGTGAAAACTTTTGACAGGATGGGAATTTCGAACAGAGGTCAGCATACAATGCCTTGTACGCCAGAGAGCTGGTAGACTCTTTGTGAAAAGCTGCAAGATCAAAACGAATCTCTGGTGTGAAAAAGGTCCACGGAGGTTGATCCAGAAACTTGGAAAAATCGGACACAACTCCTAGGTCTAGACCTGCATTCCGCACGTGAGGCCGCATACGAAGACCAAACGGCGGAATACAATTCGGGTTGTTTTCAAACTTACTTTGGAACGGAGGGTCAAAGACACAGTCATAGGCAGGATTCTGCGGTTCTCAGAACAGTCGGATATAATAATTCAAAGACAGTTTCAGCCTGCGGTTGAACAGTGAAGGTTCACCCGCCTCTGCGTACAGGCTGTACACAGGGGTGGTGCGGAACGCTCCAAGACAGAGACGAAGCCCTTGATGGTGGATAGGGTCCAAGAGTTTGAGGTAAGACGATCTTGCGGAGCCGTACACGGCACAACCGTAGTCCAGTTTGGAACGGACCAAGGCTCTGTAGAGGTGCAGCAAAGTTTTCTTATCAGCGCCCCAGTCGGTGTGCGCTACAACCCGCAGAATATTCAGAGCTTTCTGGCAAGAAGTTTTGAGGTTTTTGATGTGGCTGAGAAAGTTGAGTTTTTGGTCAAAAATAACTCCCAGGAATTTGGCTTCTTTTACAACTGGAATGGTGGACTTGTCCAGACGAATTTCAGGATCAGCAAAGAATCGACGAAAATTGTGGAAATGAATTGACTTGAGTTTTGGTACGGGAGAAGGTAAAACCCGTTTTCCTCGGCCCACTGTTGGATTCTGTTGACACAAAGTTGCAGTCGACGCTGTACACTGGCGTAAGAAGCTCCAACTGCATACAGCGCAAAGTCATCAACAAACAGAGAGGACTCGGTGCCCAGGCTTACCGATTGGACAATGTCATTTATTTTAATGCTGAAAAGGGCGGGAGAAAGGATGCTCCCCTGAGGAACACCCAACTCCTGCCCATGGATGTCAGAGAGCGTGGTGCCAACACGCACCTGGAACTGTCGATCGGCTAAAAAGTTCTGAATGAACAGAGGCAGGTGACCCCGAAAACCAAGTCCTGTGCAGGTCCATGAGGACTCCTGCTTTCCACGTGGTGTCGTACGCCTTTTCGAGGTCGAAAAAGATAGCGACCACATGCTGCTTGTTAACAAAGGCATTGCGGATGGTGGTTTCCAGACGGATTAGATGGTCAACCGTCGAGTGGTACTTCCGGAAACCGCACTGTTCACTGGCCAAAAGACCATCGGTTTCCAGCTTCCACATCAGACGGGAGTTGACCATCTTTTCCATCAGCTTACAGAGGCAGCTGGTCAGAGCGATTGGGCGATAGTTGGAAGGGTTGGTAAGGTCCTTTCCAGGCTTTGGAATGGGAATGATCAGGCTTTCCGCCAGGAGGGCGGAAAGGACCCTGTGGTCCAGATATGGTTATAGACTTGGAGAAGAGTCTGGAGACAGCTTTCTGGAAAATGTTTCACAACCTGATAATGAATGTCATCCAGACCAGGGGCAGAATCAGTGCAGGTTTGTAAAGCTAATTTGAGTTCAACGATTTAAAAAGGAAGATTACAGGTTTCAGAGTTGTCTGATGTGAAATTGTATGAAGATTTCTCTTTGTTTCTTAAAAAGACTGCAGATTTATTTGAAGATGAGGAGTTCTGTTGGATGGTGGAGGCCAACAGATTGGCAACAGCTTGTTTGTCAGTGATCAGAGCATCAGCAAGTTTCAAGTGATGAATGGAGGGGTTGGTGTTCTTCCCTTTGATTTTTCTAATGATGTTCCAAACTTTTTTCTTGGAAGTTTTAGATGTCAGCCTGGAGCAGAAGTTTCTCCAGGACTGACGTTTTACTGATTTTGAAAGTGTGTCTCGATTTGGCACGGAGTTTCTGATGGGCTCTAGCGTTGGGACCTGAAGGTCGTTGGTATACCCGACACTGAGCCCGTTTGTGAACTTTTGAAATTTGTTGGCAGTCTGAATCGAACCAGGGTGTTTTTGGCATTTGGAGTTTGTCGGAAGACACTGGAATACAGGTTTTAGCACAGTTGATCACAGTGATAGTCAGAGATTCTGCTGGGTCTGGACTCTGAAAAAAATCAGTGTCCTGGAATTCTTTTGAAATAGTGGTTGCAAATAGATCCCAGTTTGCTTTCTTATAATTGAGATGTTGAGAGACAGAGGCAGTTTCAGTTAATATGGGCTGTAAAAGAACAGGGAAATGGTCACTTCCGTGCAGATCGTCATGGACAGACCACTCATAGTCCAGGACCAGCGAGGGGTCACAAACCGACAAATCAAAACACGAAAGTGAGCCTGTGGAAGAGTGGAGGTAAGTTGCAGATCCGTCGTTCAGACAACACAAATCCAAGTCCGAAAGGACATCCTCAATTAGCAGACCTCTGGATGACGTACTGACACAACCCCAAAGAGGATTGTGACCGTTAAAGTCACCCAACAGCAAAAAAGGTCGAGGAAGTTCTCCTATCAGACTGACAAGGTCCTGACGACAAACCCGGACAGAAGGTGGGAGATAAAGTGAACAGATTGTCACAGTCTTGTGGAGAGTGACTCTCGCAGCTACAGCCTGAAGGGAGGTAGACAACGCGACAGGACTATACAACAAAGTTTTGTGTAGGAGAAGGGCAATACCGCCCGACAGTCCCAACGTGGATGGTTGTGCAGGTTTTGAAAGAATATTAAAGCCAGAAAGAGTAAAGGTCTTCTGGCTTTGAATTTGAGTTTCCTGAACAGCCACGACGGAAGGTTTTAGAGATTGACACAGAAGCTGCAGCTCCTCAAAGTTGGAATTTAGACCACGGATATTCCAATGGAATATTGTACTATCCATGGGCAGAGGGCGAAAAGGAGAGAGATCAGGTCATCTCCTCTTCAACGTCTGTTGCTAAAGGTGTAAATTTATTTGAGGTTTGTACTGGACTGTGTTGGTCTTCAGACCTGCTGGCAGACTTGCCAACAGGTGAAGGAGGTCTGGATTTGGGAGACGGTGGAGGCTTTTTCCTCATCTCCACCATCTCCACACTGGGTTGAACTCCCTTGCCCGCACGGGCACTGGACAGAAGAGTTCGAGGCGGTATTGCTGGCTTTTTAATCTGCCCAGCAGCAGATGTTGTAGGCTGCTGGGCAGTCTGAGGGGTGGTGGATTTTTTGCCTCCACCAGGGGCAGTCACTTTGGGTTGGAAGGTGGTGGACCTGCTTCCACCAGAGCTGACAATTCTACCTTGCAATGTCTTGGAAAACGTAAAGTCATCAGTCTGGCAGCAGACTGACCGAGTGGGAACTGTGGGAACTGTCTTTACGGCCGAAGCATAAGAAGAAGCTGTTGGCGTCTGACTGCCCACAACCTGTTTCCGGGCTTCAAAAAACGAGATCTTCTTTTCTGTTTTAATACGTTGTATAGCGGATTCCTGAATCCAAAGAGGACAGTTTCTTGAAGAGGAGGGATGGTCGCCACCACAGTTAGCACAATGTGCTGGATCTTTACACGGCCCATCATGAGTCGCCTTGCAGCAAACACCGCACACCTCCTGCCCAGAACAGCGGTCTCTGACATGGCCAAACCTCTGGCATCTGAAGCACCTCAACAGCTGAACACGAACATTCAGGTAACCAACTTTGATGACCGGAGGCAGCACAGGGTTGCAGAATGTCAGAAAGAGGGTGTTGGTGCCCACTCTCTCTGAACCTTTCTTTACCGTCACCCTGCGCACCTCCGTCACACCCTGGGACGCCAGTTCCATCTTGATTTCTGCCTCTGAGACACCTGTTAAATCACGGCAGCGAATCACACCTTTCGATGAATTCAACTGTTTATGGGGAGTCACCTTGATCTCCCTGTCCACGAGTTTTGTTGCCCTCAGCAGCTGTTCAGATTGTTTTTGTGATCTACATTGAATGAGAAACGAGCCATTCCTCAACCTTTTGATGGACGAGGGTCACCTGCTATACCTTGAAAGCCCTTTTGTATGGCGAAAGGGCTCAGAGCTGAAAGGGGTCTTTCCTGCTCCGTCCCTTCCATCACGAGCCAGGAAGCCCAGAAACCTGTCCTCTGTCTAACCTCCGTATCGGAATCACTGTCTGAATAACGATCCCCTGAAATAGGGGATGCTGCCTTCCTCTTCCTTTTGGGGGGGATATTTTTTGAAAAAGCCATATTTAGTTTATGTGTTTCATCCCTCCCTTACCCACCCACCTTGGAGTCCAACTAAGGGGCCAGGGCCAAGAAAACCAATGTCTTGACCCCTTCCAGGCTTCGGGGAGAGACATACGACAAACAGAAACCACCAACCCTATCCCCCCTGATCATGCTCAACTCCCGGGAACAGAGAGCTGAGCACTGCAGGGGTTTACTTGGCCAGCAGGGAAACTGCCCGTCTTGACCCAGCCCCAAGAAGGGAGCCGATTAGTACACCCGGGCCAAAGTGTACTTCCCTGTCTAGGAGAGGTCCGAGCCAAAGTGATGTGTTGAGAGCGCTGGCCCTCTCAATCACCAGGATCTCATCCCCCTCCGACACAGGTCGCACCGCACGGAAAATCTTAAGGAGACCACAGAGAGAAAGGAGTGTGGAAAAGAAGACTTGAAGGGGAGACGAAGATAGAAAAGGGCCAAATAAGGGAGGCAGAAAACAAGAAAAGGAGAAAGGCGGGTTACTCTTAGTCAGGATCCTCACCCTTAGCCTATCTGACATGGGAAGCCCTACCAGGGGCATCAACTCCTTACCACGTAACGCTTAGGCCAGACAGCATCTTGGCTTCTCGGACCTAGAAGCAGTTTGAAAAAACCAGCCTATCTCCTAGTATTGATGCCCCCGCCAGCAAAGCCTAAGGGATCACTGGACCGCGCAAGCCCTCCGACCACGACAAGGTCGCAACCCCGGAGGGTGTGTGCGTGCGTGTGTGTGGGCATGCGTGCGTGCGTGTGAGTGTGAAGTGAACTGTGAATGGCGATATTATACTCATGTGTGTATACATTGCACGCCTTTAACTGTCTCGAACCCAAACATCCAAGTCAAGTGATTGCTGATTCCTAATGCTGGGTCACAAGGCCATTACTTTTTTTTACTTTGCTACCCATTTCATCCCTCTCTCTCTCTCCCTGCCAAGCCATCAGTGTCTGACCTTTCCACATGCCCGACAGTGGTGGCGTCGTTTGGTGAAAGTGAAACGAGCGGCACATTCCATGCAGGAAGTAGCGTCAGCATCAGGGAGCCACGTTGGCGCAATCTTGCCCAGGTTTAGGTGAAGGATGGAAGGGGGAGGGGTCTCCATGGGCATCTCAGCTGCGGCTCCTGCCCCTTCCTGTTCTGGATTTGGATCCCGACCTCCTGATGTCCTGATAGGTACCGCCATCTGTCCCTCCAATCCCTACGCTTTCCTCCTCTGCTGGGGACACAACAAAACAAATCATTATCTTCACCATCATCATCAAGATAAGATAATGTTGCTTATAGCCCAGCCGACCGCAAAGGGCCACATCAGAGCTGTCACCATGTTAAAATCAACTCACCAGTCATAATAAAAAAAAAATAAAAAATAAAAAAAAAAAAAAACTTTCACACATCTCTTTAAATGACATCGTCTAGAAATGCACCAGAAACTTTGTTAAAAATCTTTCTTCCGTAAAATCTAAATCAGATGAAAAATGTTAATCTCTCTCAAAAACTCAGGATCACGTCAGGCGGGACATCCCTGAACAGGATCTTCATGGACTCCGCTGTAAAATGTTTGTGTCTCACATCGTTGCAAGTCCCAACATTCTAAAAGAACATGTTTCATTGTGAGTGGCGCATGACATGGAATGCACCACGGAGCTTCTTCACTCTTTAAAAGGTAGAATGGGTAAAATACGAATGGCCTGTGTGCAGCCGGCACAGAACCGTTTCCTCTTTACGACCACCCGACGTAGATGGGAGGAAGTCCTTAAGGTTTGGACAGATCTGAAAGAGTTTGTTACTCGTCTGTGTGTTCCAATCCTCCTGCCAGAGGTCTCTCACATAATCGTTAATTTTGGGTTTCACATCTGAGCAGGGGATATAAATGTTGGATAGTTTCTCTCTTGTGGGTTCTTGGCTAAACGATCAAACATTTCGTTCCCGCCGATGCCAACATGACCAGGAACCCAAGCATGAGTAATGTTTGTAACCGTCCGCTTTCAACTTGCTAAAAAGTTCAAAGAAATGTAAAAGTTCTGGATGCTGAAGGTTGCGGCCAGCTATGGCCTCCAAAGCTGACAGCGAATCCGACAGAACCAGAAAGTCCCTCTTCGAAGAATGTGAGATTATCTTCAAAGCCAAAACCAGAGCAGTAAGTTCAGCAGAATAGACAGAAGCATCTGAATGAATATGTTCCAACAGTATCTGAGAAGGAGCCCCAGGGCAATAGGCTGCACAGGCCACTCCATCTTCAGACTTGGAACCGTCAGTGAAAACTTTTTGACAGGATGGGAATTTCGAACAGAGCTCAGCATACAATGCCTTGTACGCCAGAGAGCTGGTAGACTCTTTGCGAAAAGCTGCAAGATCAAAACGAATCTCTGGTGTGAAAAAGGTACACGGAGGTTGATCCGGAAACTTGGAAAAATCGGATACTACTCCTAGGTCTAGACCTGCATTCCGCACGTGAGGCTGCATACGAAGACCAAACGGCGGAATACATTTAGGGTTGTTTTTTAAACTTACTTTGGAACGGAGGGTCAAAGACACAGTCATAGGCAGGGTTTTCTGGTTCTGAGAACAGTCGGATATAATAATTCAAAGACAGTTTCAGCCTGCGGTTGGACAGTGAAGGTTCACCTGCCTCTGCGTACAGGCTGTACACAGAGGGGTGGTGCGGAATGCTCCAAGACAGAGACAAAGCCCTTGATGGTGGATAGGGTCCAAGAGTTTGAGGTAAGACGATCTTGCAGAGCCGTACACAGCACAACCGTTAGTCCAGTTTGGAACGGACCAAGGCTCTGTAGAGGTGCAGCAAAGTTTCTTATCAGCGCCCCAGTCGGAGTGCGCTACGACCCGCAGAATATTCAGTGCTTTCTGGCAAGCAGTTTTGAGGTTTTTGATGTGGCTGAGAAAGTTAAGTTTCTGGTCAAAAATAACCCCTAGAAATTTGGCCTCTTTGACAGCTGGAATGGGAGATTTCCCTACTTGAAGTTCAGGATCTGGAAAAAACTGACGGAAATTATGGAAGTGAATACACTGTGTTTTTGAAGCAGAAAAGGTGAAACCGTTTTCATCCGCCCACTGATGGATTTTATCCACGCAAAGCTGGAGCCTGCGCTGGACACTCGGGTACAGGCTTCCAGTTGCGTAGACAGCGAAATCATCCACAAACAATGAGCAGTCTGAACCCTGCTGAACTGATTGAACAATGTTGTTGATCTTAATGCTAAAGAGGGCAGGAGACAGTATGCTCCCCTGTGGAACACCCAACTCCTGCTCGTGGACATCAGAGAGAGTGGTGCCAACCCGGACCTGAAACTGTCGTTCTGGCCAAAAAATTTTGAATGAAAAGCGGAAGATGACCTCGAAAACCCAGATCATGGAGATCATGAAGTATCCCCGACTTCCAGGTGGTATCGTAGGCCTTCTCCAAGTCAAAGAAAATTGCCACTGCATGCTGTCTGTTCAAAAAGGCGTTCCGAAGTGTAGATTCCAGACGAATCAAATGGTCAACTGTAGTCCGATGTTTGCGGAAACCACACTGTTCTTTCGCCAAAAGGCCATCGGTTTCCAGTTCCACATGACCCTAGCATTGACCATTTCTCCATCAATTTACAGACACAGCTGGTCAAAGCAAATGGGACGGTAGTTTGATGGATTAGAAAGATCTTTACAGGTTTGGGGAGGGGAATAATGAGGGCTGTTCGCCAAGAGGGTGGAAAGAAACCTGTAGTCCACACATGGTTGTATACCTGTAGCAGTATGTTCAGACCTTCTTGCGGAAGATGTTTCAACAGTTGATAATGGATTTCATCTATACCTGGAGAGGAATCGCTGCAAGAGAGTAAGGCAGATTTCAGTTCGTTTAACGTGAAAGGAAGATTGTAGTCTTCCATGTTGTCTGACGAAAAGTTGCAGGGTGATTTTCTTTAACCCTCTTGTATTCAGATTCTCTGAGGCCAAATTCCCCCTAGTTTTCAGATTCTTTGGTGCATTTAGCCATAAAATGGGTATGTGCAGTTCAGGCTTCACCACAACCAAGAATAAACCTCTAGAGCTATGAAATTCTGCATGTATGGTCACAAGGCTTTGTTCTATACTGTGAGCAAGATTTTGTGTGTCTCGAGGTGAAAGGTCGTGTCACTGTCACCAAAATGTCACCCAATGTGTCACATGCGATGGTGACAATTCTAATACAGCACACCAACATGCAGTTATCCCATGCACATGCATGTTAGTGTTGTAAAATGAAAGTTGGGGCCTACCTGAGATGATCTGTCTTCTGTCCCCCGTTCAGTCCCCACAGGTAATCCACAGAATGTCACACACAACTAGTGAATTGTCACTACTGAACAGTTACTGTAAGTAAACTCAAGCACAGTTCATCATTGTTTTTCTGTAACTGTTCTAAGCACTTTATACATGTCCATATGTATTTACACAATGTATAGCTGTACAGCGAGGATATTGAGTACAGTGTCACTGCCAGTGTCATCGAAGCACTTCATTACAAACTACAGGTAAGCACATATACACGTACACACAAACACAGAGACTAGTGAACTGCCCTACTGTTGAAGAAGCGTGTTTTGGGCATAACTTCGCTGACCCAGGGATCGTTGAAGCGGCGATCGCGTGACCAGTAGCACCATAGACGTGGCAGACGCCTAATCCCCATCATAATGAGTATAGAGACATAGGCCCGCATTTCGTCAGGTGTTGTGTCAAACCATAGGGAGTCAGGTGTGCCCTTAGCTGCTTGTCGTTGTTGAGCGTACCTGTTGGTTTGTACTGCTGCTAACTGAAAAAATGTGAGGGGTATAAACAAAAAGAATAATCGAGAGGGGTGGCAGTGTTCGGCAGTGAATGCGCAGGGCCTGTCGGCTGTTGGAATGCGGCCACGTTGGCAGGATGTGTAGCCGGTCGCCATGTGGTTTGCAGAGCAGCGAGCGGCACGTTGTCTTCGGGGTCACTTTCAACATTTTCCTCTCCTTCATCGGTGCCAATTTCAACATCACTCTCTTCTCCTAACTCTCCATTTTCAAACTTCTCTACTTCTTGCAAAATTTGATCCCACTCCGCCGCAGAATAATCAGGAATATCATCAAACTCGCTGTTGTTAGCAGACGACGCCATTGTGAAAATCGGTCAGTCTCACGCACGACTCTTCGCTCGCAGTTTCTCCCCTCTTTTTGTGAATGGAAGTGGTACCAGCATCCAAAAATAGTGGTGCCAGATTGCTGGGCTCTAGTGGGAAATCCCCAACAACTTTTAGTGGCTCTCCGAACATTTTCACGGCGTCAGCACGTGATGGAAAAGTACCGTACACATGCGGCCCCGCTACTCCCGTTTGCTCCCGTTATGAAATCTAGCGCGCAGTCTGAGCACTCCCGTCTGCGCCCGTTACGAAAACTAGAGGGTTAAGGGCTTTGTTTTTGACAAAAGTGGCTGATTTGTTAGAAGAGGAGGAATTCTTTTCAATGGTTGAAGCAAGCAGATTAGCAACTGCTTTTTTTCTCCGTTATTAAAGAGTCTGAAAGCTTGAGATGGTTCACAGTGGGACAGGTGTTCTTCCCTTTGATTTTCTTAATGATGCTCCACACTTTTTTCTTGGAAGTTTTCGATGTCAGCCTGGCGCAGAAGCTTCTCCAGGACTGACGTTTACTGATTTTAAAAGTGTGTCTCGATTTGGCACGGAGTTTCTGATGGGCTCGAGCGTTGGGACCCGAAGGTCGTTGGTATACCCGACGCTGAGCCCGTTTTCGAACTTTGGAAATTTGTTGGCAGTCTGAATCGAACCAGGGTTTTTTTGGCATTTGGAGTTTGTCGGAAGACACTGGAATACAGGCTTTAGCACATTTGATCACAGTGTTAGTCAGAGATTCTGCTGGGTCTGGACTCTGAAGAAAATCAGTGTCCTGGAATTCCTTAGAAATAGTGGCTGCAAATAGATCCCAGTTTGCTTTCTTATAATTTTGATGTTGAGAGACAGAGACGTGTTCAGTTATTATGGGTTGTAGAAGGACAGGGAAATGGTCACTTCCGTGCAGATCGTCATGGACAGACCACTCATAGTCCAGGACCAGCGAGGGGTCACAAATCGACAAATCTAAACACGAAAGTGAACCCGTGGAAGAGTGGAGGTATGTTGCAGATCCGTCGTTCAGACAACACAAATCCAAATCCGAAAGGACATCCTCAATAAGCAGACCCCTGGATGACGTACTGACACTACCCCAAAGAGGATTGTGACCGTTAAAGTCACCCAACAGCAAAAAAGGTCGAGGAAGTTCTCCTATCAGACTGACAAGGTCCTGACGACAAACCAGGGCAGAAGGTGGAAGATAAAGGGAACAGATTGTCACAGTCTTGTGGAGAGTGACTCTCGCAGCTACAGCCTGAAGGGAGGTAGACAGAGCGACAGGACTATACAGCAAAGTTTTGTGTATGAGAAGGGCAACACCGCCCGACAGTCCCAACGTGGATGGTTGTGCAGGTTTTGAAAGAATATTAAAGCCAGAAAGAGTGAAGGTCTTCTGGCTTTGAATTTGAGTTTCCTGAAGAGCCACGACGGAAGGTTCTATAGATTGACACAGAAGCTGCAGCTCCTCGAAGTTGGAATTTAGTCCACGGATATTTCAATGGAATACTGTACTATCCATGGTGCAGAGGGCAAAAAGGAGAGAGATCAGGTCATCTCCTCCTCAACGTCTGCTTCTAAAGGTGTAAATTTATTGCTTAGTTTCACTGGACTGTGTGGTCTACAGACCTGCTGGCAGACTTGCCAACAGGTGAAGAAGGTCTGGATTTGGGAGATGGTGGAGGTTTCCTCCTCATCTCCACACTGGGTTGAACTCCCTTGCCCGCACGGGCACTGGACAGAGGAGGTCGAGGCGGGAGTGCTGGTTTTTTAATCTGCCCAGCAGCAGATGTTGTAGACTGCTGGGCAGTCTGAGGGGTGGTGGATTTTTTGCCTCCACCAGGGGCATTCACTTTGGGTTGGGAGGTGGTGAACCTGCTTCCACCAGAGTGGACAATTCTTCCTTGCAATGTCTTAGAAAACGTGAAGTCATCAGTCTGGCAGCAGACTGACCGAGTGGGAACTGTGGGAACTGTCTTTACGGCCGAAGCATAAGAAGAAGCTGTTGGCGTCTGACTGCCCACAACCTGTTTGCGGGCCTCAAAAAAGGAGATTTTCTTTTCTGTTTTGACTCTTTGTATTGTGGATTCCTGAATCCAAAGAGGACAGTTTCTTGAAGAGGAGGGATGGTCGCCACCGCAGTTAGCACAATGTGCCGGATCTTTACACGGCCCATCATGGGTTGCCTTGCAGCAAACACCGCACACCTCCTGCCCAGAACAGCGGTCTCTGACATGGCCAAACCTCTGGCATCTGAAGCACCTCAACGGGGACGGAACATACAGCTGAACTCGGACGTTCAGGTAACCAACTTTGATGACCGGAGGCAGCACAGGGTTGCAGAATGTCAGAAAGAGGGTGTTGGTGGCCACTCTTTCCGCACCTTTTTTTACCGTCACCCTGCGCACCTCCGTCACACCCTGGGACGCCAGTTCCGTTTTGATCTCTGCCTCTGAGACACCTGTTAAATCTCGGCAGCGAATCACTCCTTTCGACGAATTCAACTGTTTATGGGGAGTCACCCTGATCTCCCTGTCCACGAGCTTTGTTGCCCTCAGCAGCTGTTCGGATTGTTTTTTTGATCGACATTGAATCAGAAACGAGCCATTCCTCAACCTTTTGATGGACTGAGGGTCACCTGCTAAACTTTGAAAGCCCTTCTGTATGGCGAAAGGACTCAGAGCTGAAATGGGTCTTTCCTGCTCCGTCCCTTCCATCACGAGCCAGGAAGCCCAGAAACCTGTCCTCTGTCTTACCTCTGTACCTGAATCGCTATCTAAATAAAGATCCCCTGAAATAGGGGATGCTGCCTTCCTCTTCTTTTTGGGGGGATGTTTTTAGAAAAAGCCATATTTATTTATTATGTTTCATCTCTCCCTTACCCACCCACCTTGGAGTCCAACTAAGGGGCCAGGGCCAAGAAACCAATGTCTTGACCCCTTCCAGGCTTCAGGAGAGACATACGACAAACAGAAACCACCAACCCTATCCCCCCTGATCATGCTCAACTCCCGGGAACAGAGAGCTGAGAACTGCAGGGGTTCACATGGCCAGCAGGGGAACTGCCTGTCTTGACCCAGCCCCAAGAAGGGGAGCCGATTAGTACACCCAGGCCAAAGTGTACTCCCTGTCTAGGAGAGGTCCGAGCCAAAGTGATGTGTTGAGAGCACCGGCCTCCTCAAGCACTGGCCCTCTCAATCACCAGGATCTCATCCCCCTCCGACACAGGTCGCACCGCACGGCAAACGCGGCGGATCTTAAGGAGACCACAGAGAGAAAAGGAGTGTGGAAAAGAAGACTTGAAGGGAGACGAAGATAAAAAAGGGCCAAATAAGAAAGGCAGAAAACAAGAAAAGGAGAAAGGCGGGTTACTCTTAGTCAGGATCCTCACCCTTAGCCTATCTGACATGGGAAGCCCTACCAGGGGCATCAACTCCTTACCACGTTACGCTTAGGCCAGGCAGCATCTCGACTTCACAGGCCTAGAAGCAGTTTGAAAAAAACCAGCCTATCTCCAAGTATTGATGCCCCCGCCAGCAAAGCCTAAGGGATCACTGGACCGCGCAAGGCCTCCGACCACGACAAGGTCGCAACCCCGGAGGGACCATCATCATCAGGTGCTGTTCATGTCCCAATAACTAAAATCGTCTGTCCTTCCTATCCCTTTACTTTCCTCTACTGCTGGGGGATACAACAGATCACATCCCCATCTTACTGTCATTGACACGGTTAATTTCCCCATAGGTACAGTCATCCGTCCCTCCAATCCCTTGATAGTTTCCTCTTCTGCTGGGGAACCAGCAAAACTCATCATCATCACCATCATCACTGTTCATGTCCTGATGAGTACAGCCATCTATCCCTCCAATCCCCATGTTTTCCTCTTCTGCTGGGATCCAACTAAAACATAATCACAAAATCATCATCAATGATCACCATCATGATAATACTGTTAATGTCCTGATTAGTACATCAATCTGTCCCTCTTATCCTAACAGCTCAGATCATCACTGATACTGGAATGTAACACATCTGACAGAGGTTTTCAGCTTTATCCTGCAACAAAATGGACAGTATAGAACACTTTCCATTACTGTGAATTTTTATAGGTTACTGGTCCAAAATTGTCACCACCACTACTCCCTCCACCGACCGTATCATCAGTCAAAGATAGCTCCCTCTGCTGTCTAGCTTGCCTTTTCTCTATTAAATCCTGAGAATTTCTGTTTTCTTTTTCACTGATAGCTCCCTCTGCTGTCTAGCTTGCCTTTTCTCTATTAAATCCTGAGAATTTCTGTTTTCTTTATCACTGATAGCTCCCTCTGCTGTCTAGCTTGCCTTTTCTCTACTAAATCCTGAGAATTTCTGTTTTCTTTATCACTGCCTTTAAACACAGGACTCGGACTTCACAGTCAGGAAACTGCACTCACTCCTCATCCTTGCTACACATGTACTATTCCAAGAAGGCACTCAGCACTTCTCTGTACATCTTTAAACCCAAATTTACATTTGAAAAGCTGCTACAAGTTCAGAGGAACAAAACAATGGCTGAAATAATTAAAATGATCAGTTTGCCTCCAGTCTAATGGCTGGAAGTTCAAAGATGTGTATCAATGTTATGATGTGTAAGCCTCAAGTTTCTCTATTCACAAACCATACCACAATAACACTGGGCATGTTTTACAATGGTCAGCTAATGTTTGTGTGTTAACAACACAAAAGCTTCTTTTCTTCATTGCCCGTTTAGATGTGTTTGGTTGGTTGAAGCAGCAAAACATCGTGCACTGTGACTTCTTGTAGATTTTGACCGCTAACCATGATTGTAAACTTGAATTCTGGGGAAACTACTCCCTGGCTGCACCAAAGAGCCCTTGCATTTGAAAATACAGTGTAACAAAATTAATTTACATATAAAGATTATTCTAAAAAAAAACAACTGACTTTTGAACATCATGAAAATGTCTCTCTGGACTAGGTGTTCCCTTTGAAACGGTAATTCTTAAACTGAATCATGGCAGGCTATCCTGTGCCATGTGAACAAGAACAAGACAGGAAGATGTACCTGATGACCTGATCTGTCTGCCCAATCTCATCACAAGGAAGCTACAGTCTCTCATTGATCAATGTACTCTACACCTGCAGCCAGACTCACAGAGTCGATTCTTTGCACCAAGAAGTGTGATATCAACACTTGATTTACATCATGTGTGCAATAATATTTAAAATTGAAAGGTGTACTCTTTTTGTGACTATGCATAGTAAACTTTCTATGACGGCCTTAATGAGTTCCATTTCGAGGTTGTCAGCATTTATAAGACTAGGGAATGTCAATAGAAGGATGCGGTGCTGCCTTCTGGCCTAAGCAAAGTCTGTCATTAGAAGGGGTTTAGCTGCTGGGGTTCTTAGATTGTTTGATACCAGGAACCACTGAAGCAACTTAGCAATTAACTCCAGTAAATGTCCACATGACAACTTGATACTGACTACTCTTTGTAGACAGTCAGTGCCAGGATTGTGACAGGACAAACCAGTGTGGCTTGGAGTTGAACAGGGAGCTGGAAAGAGCCACACAGGAGTAATGCCACTGAAACGGCATGAAAGATGAGAAAGAAAAAAAAAATCGTAACACTAACAGACAATAAAGTCAAATTCCACCAATCCTGGCAACTGTGCTAAATTTTCTGGGAAAAAGCTTGCAAACTTCCATTTTCAAAACACACATAAAATATGTCTGCCATAATCATTGAAAAAAGTCATATACAAAAATCATTTTTATGTTTTATTTTGTCAAGCATGCCAGTAATTTTGGCATGTATGGAAGAATACTTATATTATAGTCATAATTTTGCTTAATTTGTCTGCCTTTCTGCTGAACATTTTTCAAATATTACGATTTTACTGTAGTACCTTTCTGTACCACTAGATAAGCCTTACTCTGCTAGGAAAAGCTGCTAAAGGTAAATTAGGTAGGGTTTAAGGGGATAAAAAGGTGGATAAAACAATGGATAGTGTTTGCTTCCATGGACAAAAAAAATAAATGCATACAGATGATGATCCTTTTTCCTCATGCTCTACTGACACTGACCTGATGATCCTGCTTCACTGGAGCCTCCAGACTCGACCACCAGGCCAGTTTTTCGGGTCCCATTGTTGTCTCCATCGGGGACAAACTGCCCATACGATCCTGCCGCACAGGAAGATTCAGACTGGTAGGGCGCTTGGTCCTCTGGGTGGGAGGAGAAGACATGGTGGAGGGGCTCCAAGACTGAGGTCGCACCATTCCATTGCTGGCCTCCTCCCCCTCCCCTGCCATCCCCGCATCCCCCCGCATATCTGGTCGTCGCATAACTGGGCTGTCCATACCATCATCCGCCAAGTTTTCCATGGCGCAGGGAGCAGGACTGCCATCCATTGGTAGAACAGCGCCGCCCTCTGGTGGAGGAGCACCAACAGTAGGAGGCGATACACCCAATGGTCTGCCTCCGACACTGTGACTCTGAGTCCTGCTTTCCCTGTCAGTGACCTCACTTCCTGTGGACCCCTGATGGGTGGAAGGCAACATGACCTCAATGACAGGCCCTGTCGCTTGCTGGGAAGGGCTGAAAGGGGAGGCCAAAGATATCTTGGACAGCCCCAGCAGACTATTGGGCCGGTTCTTCTTCATCTGACTGGGGTCTTTGGGCCGAGCTCCGATGCCTAGAGTTGGAGAAGGACTGCCCGACTGGGCGGGGCTAGTCATCTCAGGGCTGCTCGGTTCTCTTACTCGGCTGCATACCATTGAGCCTTCAGGGCCCCATCCCTCAGTCTTGCTCTTCTCACACCCATCACCATCTTTCAGCACAGCCTGTTCCACAGTCAACTGACCAACGGGTGCATGCTCTGCACTACTAACTTCTGAAGACTTCTGGGCCAATCTGGCTGCCACAATTTCATCCAGCAAGCCTTCAATCTCCAGCTTGCCTTTGACCACAGAACTCACTCCATTCTTGTTGCCAGCAACAGGAAACTCCAGAGAGGTAGTGTCCACAAGTCGCTTCAGGTTCACGTCTGATTTCGCTTCAGGTTTGTTGACAATGGAGAGCCCAGGAGAAGTTTTGTCTGCAGACCTGTCTGCCTTGAGCTCCGTAGTGGTCACTGCCCTGTCTCGTCTGTTTCCATGCCACACTCTATCTGCAGGTCTTTCCTGAACAGAGCATCAGGTCGGTCAACTATATCAGCCTCTAGGTATGGATGTTGGAAGTCGGGTGATCATCCCTGATAACATGAACACCAGTGGATTCGCCGAGCATGCCCATGTCCTCAATGTTTGCATAGTGCTGAGTTATCTGGCCCTGTAACTTGGACTCACCATTATCCTCATGGCTGTTTACACTCACATCTGTGTTATCACCCTCATCCCCATCAGCTGTTGACTGCTGACTGCTTTCAACTGTGCCCTGTGAGTCACCACCCCTATCCCCATCAGCTACATCATCAGCTATTGTGTGCTGACTGCTCTCAACTCTGCCCTGTGAATTATCAACCCCATCAGCAGCACTGTGAATGACAGCGGCTGTTGTCTTTCTCATCTCAGGACCCAAATGGTCACCTTCAGCGCTGACTGCAGCAAATGCTGTTTTCTGCACCTCACCATTTGCTGTGTGTCCCGGCACGTCACCTCCATCATTAACTGCAAGTGTCATTTTGGACTTATCACAGAAAGCTGTCGGCTCTGACCTGTCACTGCCATCAGCTAGCATGCTACTTTCTAACTCCTCCAGATAGGCATCTACTTCGTCCTTGTCCATGTCACACTCTCCTGTATCAAACCCAACAGCCAACTGTATGACCTTATCTTCATGCCCCTCTACAGAAGCCCTGCCTTGCTCAAGTGTGATGTCTGCTCCAAGCATCTCAGGCAGCTTTTCTGACAGCTTGAGGTCACCACTGACTGGTGTTGGTGTCTTACTGATGGCTACGTCACCATCTTCCCCAGCACAGGGGCAGGTCCCTGCATCAGAAGCATCGACAGTGTTTTCCTCACTCACTCCAGTTGGGTGTTCACTGTCCACATCAGTGTTGACCTGATGTTCACTATCACCATCATCATGTGTGTCCTGAACATGCTGCTCTGTGCTAGCTGCTGTGATCCCATTGTCATTTGAAGGTGCATAGTTGGGGCAGGCTCCATGTCTTCCGACTGACAATGAGCAAGAGACTGTGCGTTGCTATGGGGCTGGTCGTGGCCCTCCACCAGGATGTCAGACTTAGGTAAAGGGTAGGACAGAAGTTCCTGCTCGCTGGCTGGTGACAGGCTGTCGGTCTGAATGCTGGCAGGCTGGGAGGCAATCAGACCTCCTCGTCTTTCTCCCTCTTCTCCTTTCACTTCTCCCCCCCAGCCATTCAAATCCAGCCCCGTCCCCTGCCCCAACCCGTTGCTTAGATGAAGCGGTGGCAGATAGGCCTCAATCTTCTCCTCCTTTAGTTTAGACTGAGCCAACTCCTCTTCTAGACTTAGAGACTGGCCCCGTGTATCTGCATCCTGGATGACCTGGCAGTCCACATGACCCGGTTTGTTAGGAAAGGCCAGCTGTTTCAAGGTACTGTGCTCTTCCAGCTTTGACTTTTCACTGGAGTCAAAAGGGTCATCATACAATACAGTCTGGGGATGAAGGAGGAGCTGCTTGCTGTTGGTTTCCAAGGCTTGCCCTAGGGATAGGCTCTCCCAAGGTTGGTCCTGGTGGCTTACTAAATACTCTGCGTAACCGCTGGGCTTGATCTCTCGGCCTGGTAGGATCTCTTCCGCTGCTTTTTCTGTAAACAGTGCAGGGTGGTTTGTTTTCTTAGTGTTTATGTAAAAGTCATTATTCTCAATTCACTTTGTCCAATTTATAGTATCTAGCTCCAAATAACATTACCCCACAAATCATTCCTTCAACTGTACATTTTTCAATATATGTTTAGATCATCTACATTTCAATTACAAACATTTATGTGGTCACATGTCGACATTTTAAAATTGATGCAAGTTTCACATTTAAACAGTGATAAGTACATAATTTTTTTAAACTAAATGAGTATGATTTGTATCACGAGAAACAATCATTAACTGATTCTGATGATATAAAAATGAACAAAGATGCAGTTTCCAACAGAAACAAAGAGTGTTCTAAACACTCCACACTACTGACTGATCTTCTTCAAACTGATCCATCATTGTATCCAGATCCACAAAATTAATGGCCATACCTTCTTCTTCAAACCGACCCAACATTTCACCCACACTCACAAAATCCATAGACCTAGCTCCTTTCTTAAAGTTAAACTGATCCAACACATTAACCATTTTCTACATTCTACTAATCCATTAAACTGCTACTTTCAAACTGATCCAACACTTAATCCAGACCTTTGAATTCCATACACCTTGCATCTTCAGATTTTTCCTACATTCTATCCTAAACTACATGCATACAAACCATAGACTTACCTTCTTCTTCAAACTGATCCAACACTTTATCCAGATCCACAAAATCCATGCTGACCAGGACACCCCCTGATCTGCAAAAGACCAACAATACATAACAGTTTAACAATAGAAATATACAAACATCAAGTGAACAAACAAACATGCTGAATATCTTTCACACACACACACACACACACACACACACACACACACACACACGCACACACACACACACAAACTTGAATTTGTCGTACTTAATAACAAAAATTACTGAATGCAGTAATACACAACCTAAAATCTGATGAGATGGCTAACTGAACTGAACCTTAAATCATCTACTAAGTGTTCTTTCAGACTTTTTGGAACCCAATGCCTCTTACCAGACAAGATCTGCCCACCTTGCCTGCTTGAAATGCAAAATCTATTCTTCCAATTAAGCTTTTAAAAAGGAATAAATCTGAATTTTACAACTAAAAACAGCTTTAGAATATGCTTAACTGGCTGAACAAATGCCTTATGTCCACTTGACATGGAACACTGCCATATTATAAAGATCTCCAGAAATACAAAATTGGGGAAGCAGGGAGCTAACCTCATTTCCAAGCCCAACGAGGTAAAAAAAAGAAAACATCATCCTTAGTACGATCACTTCTTTGTGCCATATTCAAACTGAATCAATTTTCACACCTTTTACCAGACCCAAGCGAGAAGGTGGGAAGGCATCCTAGTATCTGGACAGGTAAGTATATTGTAAACCTTCCATAGTAGTTAAATTAATAATAATAATAATAATGGGGATTTATATAGCGCCTTCCACGGCACAAGGCGCTTTACAAAGGCAGAAAAAATACAAATTGCAAATGTAGAGAAAATGCATTGAAAAACGGCTCAGAAAATGAAAAACAAAGGCTCTCTTCCATTTTCTCCCACGCGCACACACACTCTCACGCACAGACACACAATACACAAGAGCAGCAACAAGCACAAACTATTAAGCGATCCACAAAAACAACAAGAGCCAATCAACTATCTGGTAATGACTGTCTTCTTAGTATTGTTTGAAAAGGTGGGTTTTCAGGGAGGTTTTGAAGGAAGAAAAGGTTTGAGAATGTCTTAAGTCATAGGGGAGTTTATTCCAGAGTTTGGGAGCTGCGTATGAGAAAGCTCGTTCGCCATGCTGTTTACGATGGGACGGTAACTGGGGAAGCGGAAGGTCCTGGTGTCGGTGGAGGAGCGGAGCGTTCGTGATGGGACATATACTTGAAGGAGATCGGAAAGATAGGCAGGGCATCGCCAGTGAAAATCTTGAAGCAAAGACAACAACATTTGTATTTAATTCTTTCTTCAACGGGGAGCCAGTGCAACTTTTTCAGGAGAGGGATGCAGGGTTGGGTCCTAGGAGATTTGCAAATGAGACGGGCTGCAGAGTTCTGTACACATTGAAGGGGTTGGATGACAGTTGAGGGACAGCCAAAGAGAACACAGTTGCAGTAATCTAGCCTTGAGAGGATGTAGGATGAAACGAGAGTTTTTGTGGCGTCTTCAGTGAGATAGGGTCGAATAGCAGCAATTCGTTTAAGTTCCATGTAAGCTAACTGACAAGTTTTTGTGACATGCTGTTTCATTGAGAGGTCACTATCAAGGAGAACACCAAGGTCGCGAACAGTGTTTGAAAATTCAATGGTGCTGGAACCTAATGTCAAAGAAGAAGGGAGCAGATCAGGGCCATGATGTGACTGCTTTGAAAAACGGATGGCTTCAGTCTTCTCACAGTTTAATTTAAGCTTATTTGCTGACATCCAGGTCTCAATATCAGAAGTACAAGATTGAAGAGTAGAAACAAGGGGTGAGTAGTCGTCGATGACAGAGGAATGGAGCAGCTGAGTATCATCCGCAAACATTTCGTGTGAAACGGAATGGCCGTGGATGACATTAGACAATGGAGTGGTGTACAAAATAAAGAGGACAGGTCCCAGCACGGATCCCTGAGGTACGCCAAACTGAAGGTTAGATTCATCAGAACGGTGGTCACCTACTTGAATGAACTGTTTCCTGTCTAGAAGATAAGAACGAAACCAATTTAAAGCTGTTTCCCTGATGCCACATGTGTATTTCAAACGAGAGAGAAGGATTTCATGGTCTATGGTGTCAAAGGCTGCCGAAAGATCTAGCAAAAGAAGGACAGAAATTTTGTTTTTGTCTAAGGAATTTAGAATATCATTGAGAATACGAAGGATGGTGGTCTCAGTGCTGTGCCCAGGGCGATAGGCTGACTGATGTGGTGTGAGGAGGTTGTTTGAGGCCAGATGGTCAGAGAGCTGTTGAAGAATGACTTTCTCAAGAATTTTGGATAGGAAAGGAAGATTTGAGATGGGTCTGTAATTTTTAAGAACGTTGGGATCAAGACTGCTTTTCTTGAGTAGAGGTTTAACAAGGGCGGTCTTAAAGTCAGTGGGAACTGTGCCAGAAGACAGAGACTCGTTAAGAATTTTGGTGATGGTAGGAAGGAGAGAGTCAAGGTGTTCAAAGAGGAGTGGGGTGGGAATGGGGTCAAGGTCACAGGATGTTTTCGCAGACTGTGTGATGATTTACGAACAGTCTGCTCAGACACTGGCAAGAACTCGCAGAGTGTGGTACCGTTAAAAACAACAGACTGATCTGAAGTATCTGAGGATGGGGAGAAAGCGTTTCGAATTGTCTGAATTTTGTGAGCGAAAAACTGAGAAAACAAACCAGGAAGCTGTGACGGCTCATGAGTGGACGGCATTACAACACTTGCAGCCTTACCCAACATGCTAGTGACAGTTCTAACAGTTCTTTACACGAGGATGCTGCTGCAACTTTGGAGGAATAAAATGTAGTTTTGGCTTGATGGACAAACTGTACGACTTTCTGTTTGGCAGCATCATAAATTTGCTTGTGTATTGTCAGTCTAGATGACACCCAGCGCCGCTCGGCTCGACGTCGCTCGCGTTTCAATTTTCGCAGCTCAGGTGCAATTGAGTTGTACCTTCTTTCTTTTTTTTGCATGTTCAGACAAATGCCAGAATAATGAAAGGATAGTGGAAACATACTCATCTGAAGACACTGACACCACACTGAAATACTTTTGTACAGTTCCCAAAAACCTATAACTCAGTGACAGAGGCCACTATGACCCTACATGTTTGTCTGCATGTTTAGCCTGGAGGCAGAAGGCTTTGTCCAGTCTTCCTCAGTAAAGGCATAAAGCTAAGTGACAATAATAAAACACCAATTCACGAAACAAATTTCTCAAGCCCATCAGCAAAAAAAAGAAAAACCCTTACCCAAAACATGTAATGCAAATGAGTATACATAGTGCCACTTAAAGCACCCTTGAAACACAGCCACAAAATATTCCTTCAGCAACAAATTCACACATACTAATGAAGACTTGATTGAAGCGCTAAGTAAAAATTGTGCAATACATAAAAATAAAAGGTGAAAACACTAGGATAACATGGCAATTCAAACAGAGAAAGGCCAATTGAAATCAGGAAAGGTGTGTTGGTAGCAGGACAATGACTATCCGCTGCAGTCAAGTACATCCATATCTTCAGTCATGTCATGCACATAAAACCTACCAAAGGTACTCTGTGACTTCCAGCTGCTGCATGACAAAAGTGGGAAACCACAGTGCTCTGCCAGAGGGCACAACTGGCGGAGAAAGCCCAGATTTTTTGTGTCCTTATGTCTGCCTTGGCGGAAACAGTTTCTGGCCAAAGACATAATCGGCGAATCATCTGCCTAAACCAGGAGCTTCTTGTCCGGGGTTTTACATGTACATTGCCCCGGCTACGCCATAAATTGGTGCATAGGTAGCCCAACTCTGCTTCAAATCCATGCTCTGTTCCACTTTGAGCATCTAAGCTTGGTACTGGACAATGCAGGGGCTAGTGGATGCATGCTTATCATTAAGGGCCCTTCTTCAGGCTCTGCAGTTTTGGCTAAGAACAAGGGGCACACGGACAGAGTGTTTGAGCCTCATTGTGCCATTTCAGAGACTGTGGGCCCATGGAGAAGACATGAACATCACTTTCTCTAGAGGCAGAGGCCAAGGTAACAAAAAAAATAAAACAACAAAAGAAATATTTAATGCTTTAAGAGTGAGGTTCCCAACAGAGCAACTGGTAATTGGCCCAAAGTTACTGGAGGACAAAAACTCAAGGATCAGTGGAAGGCTTCATTCTGGACACCGATTGGTTCCAACCATTCCTAACAATTAGTGTGCGACTACCTCTGAAAGGAAGGAAACATAAGTTATGTCATGGTCTCTCCCATGAGTTTGGCAGAAACATCTCTCACTTGAGAAGTAACGCCTGATATGTGGTTGGTGTGGAGCCGATCTGAGCGCCATTTCCTCAACCTGGGCTGGGAAAGCAAGTTGTCTCACAGTGACAGTATGGGAAATTTTACCAGAAGACTGATCAGAAAGGTTGATCCAGCTGTTTGTCCATTTTATGGGGCAAATTAGAATTACCTAGCAATTCTCTTTAGACACTTTGTTGAGGACTGCTGGAATGACGGATAGAGTGAAAATGCATAGGTGTACATTCAGCGCATTCACTGCATAAGCTGAGAGGTCTGGAACCGAAGACACACAGAATGGTAGTTAGCTGGTTGTTCCATCTAGTGGCTAACAATTCAACATCAGGGACAGCCAAAACTTGGCATGCTGATTTGAAAATAAATTTTTAAAACAAATGATAAAGCCTTGTTTAATATCTATTCTGAGGGCAGAACTTCACCATTCCATTAATAAGGTAACAGGGGAAATACACTTTTTCATTTCTGTTTTCTGAAATGGCCAATGAAACCACCATCTAACAGCAGTGAAAAACTGACACACAGGAAAGAAGGGGGTGGGACAGCATGTCAAGGGGGTAGAACAGAGGGGGGATTGAATCAGATGTCTATCACCATGGATAAGCCCAAAGACAGCATCAACACTCTTCTTTGACAGCATCAAACTTTTCTTTTTCAGCATCAACACATTTCTATCTGCCAACTGACTAAGAAGCACAAACTCTGAAAATGAGAGCTTACGTCTGACAACAAATGCTGCTTTGCTCACCAGATTTCTGGTTAAGAAAAAGTTTTCTTGCACTTCTTCTACCCTCCTTCTTTGTCATTTTTTCTTCTTCTTCCTCCTCCTCCTCCTCTGTGTGTGTGTGTGTGTGTGTGTGTGTGTGTGTGTGTGTGTGTGTGTGTGTGTGTGTGTGTGTGTGTGTTCTTATTTTTATTCATTTATTTTTGTTTTGTTTTTTTTGTTTTGATAAGGCAAATCTTCTGTCTTTGGAAAGTCCACACAATGAAAAATGGAAAATAAGAGTTGCACCCATGCAGCAGAATAGCAACAAGCCTCCAGGTTGCAGCCTTCCCTATCAAAACTGCCTGACTCTTCTCAAAGACTGTGGCAGACTGGAATCACATTATCCCATATGCTGTTCTGGACACATCTGCAGCCATTGTCCTATTTAACCTGCCTTTGGGAAATATATGGCCCATTCAATCTCCAGGCTTAGGGTGAAGGATGCTTTTCTAGCCAAGAATTATTAGGAAAGAACCTACTCTCATAGAGCACATAAGACCTCATGGCAAATGCTTGGATGTGTCTGGAGTTGTTCACAGGCTGGTACATCCATGGGAACGTTCCCATAAAGGTTCTGTTGTATCACTTCCAGTGGTCATGACAGAATGGCAACTGCCAGGGAGCAATTATGTCCCTTCATTGTGTTAAAGGAATGCCCTGTTAATGCCTCTGCACCCTATGTGAACCCAGTGCAGGCTTCCCAAGGTGGTGCAGGATTGCTCCCAGTTGGTTTGTTCAGCAGTTCAGGCAGTACTTCTCCAGGTCCTAGCTGCCCTTCGGGTGTATGCTTTTCTTCTCTACTAGGTCCCCGAGCGCACTGCCTACTATCCTCAATCAGGACTGGCAAGACTCCCCTTCACATGGCTGCTTCGTCCAGAAAGGACCTTGCCAAAAATGATAGACACAGAGCCCCACCAGTCCCCCATAGGAGGCATCATAATCCTTTCTAGAGTCCTGCCCATTTCCAAAAGTGACAGTCATTCTACTAAAGGCAGGCAGCTTATCCAGGCATGCCATTTGTGCTTGCTCTTACTGTCTTAGGACTGAATCTATGGATAGTCTCACTGCCAGAGAAGGTGTACTTCCTCCAAAAGAAGGGGAACATCTTTCAATCCTTTGCTCCCCACTTAGAAGTGAAAGCTGAAGACTGCAAACAAGAACAGTTCTTCAACAGAAGATACATTTCCAAGTTGTAAATGGAGAGGTCTTAACATAATTAAACTACAGACATCACATAAAGTTAAGGACCAGTCAAGATAATAGGGTGCATTTTCAAAAAATCATAAAAAACCAACGAATAAGATGTATCATGTAAAACTCGGTGGCAAGGCTGAGGGGTCAATAGTGAATACGTCAACTGCTGTGTGGGCTGCACGTGCGCGTCACGCAGCATGCTGGGCGCGTTTGAAAATCTACAATTTCAGCAAAACTGGAGCGTGTTTCAGTGGTCAGTGCGTGATACCTGTGGCTTTGTGAAGGGCCAAATTGAGATGCACGTGGATTAATGGATATCTGGCTATGATTTATACTCCTTGGTTTGCCTACATAAGCAGCAGCATGCCACCACGACAAAAGTTAAATGATTTCGACCGAACCCAAGCAGCAGCATGCCACCACGACAAAAGTTAAATGATTTCGACTGAACCCGAGCGATTGCCTGGCTGCAGGATGGAATTGGCGTGCGCGAAGTGTCACGCAGGCTTCAAGTGTCGCACTCAGTCATCATTCGGTTGAGACAGCGGTTCCAGGTGACAGGAAAAGAGTCCAGGAGCGGCGTCACACGGGTCGTCCCAAGAAAGCGACAGCAAGAGAAGACCGCTACATCCACCGCCAAGCCATAGTGCAACGAACGAACTCTGCCAACATCATCAGACGATGTCTGCGAGCTGCCACTAACACCACAGTCAGTTCGCAGACAACACGTAATCGCCTCCATGACGTCAACCTTCGTGCGCGTCGTCCATTACGAAAACCAAGGCTGACCCAGATCCAGCGAGCCAACCGTCATGCCTGGTGCACTGCGCACCAGAGATGGCCACGTGCCCAGTGGACAGAGGTTCTGTTCACTGATGAATCACGGTTCTGTCTGACACCCAGTGATGGCCGAACCCGTGTCTGGAGGCGTCCACGGGAGCAGCTTGCTGCCAATGCAATTCAAGAAGTGGTCCCCTTTGGAGGCGGGTCCGTTATGGTTTGGGGAGGAATCAGCAGGCATCACAGAACCCCCCTTTACCATGTCGACGGTATACTGACAGGGCAGCGGTATCTGCAGGAGATCCTTCGACCTCTGGTCGTCCCGGCGCTGCAGCAGATTGGGCCTGCTGCTGTCCTTCAGGACGACAACGCCACGCCACACAGGTCCAGGGCCGTCAACGCCTTCGTGCAGCAGGCGGGGATTACCCGCATGGTATGGCCAGCCAACAGTCCCGACCTTAATCCCATCGAACAGTTGTGGGCCGAGCTCGGTCGGAGAGTTCGAGAGAACCACCCTTTGCCCGCCAACCGACAGCAGCTGCTTGGATGGCTGCAAGAAGAATGGAACACTATTCCTCAGGCCTTTCTGGCACGCCTGATCAACTCCATGCGCCAGCGTTGCCTTGACTGCCTTGCCATGAATGGTGGACACACGCGCTTCTGACAATCCATTGACATTCATGAAGTTTAACCTCTCTTTTTCTGTGATTTTGTTCAAATGTTTTTCGACTCACATTTGTGTGATTTTCGATTTAGAGGGTGGGCCGATTTCGAGCGCTGCGAATTGTGCATTTCTGTATCGATTGTGCTAAATTTCATTTTAGGCACATATGGATTGTTGAAATAAATGTATGTCAAAGATGGATGGAATCGATTTTCTAGTTTCTATTTGGCGTGCAATTTTGCAAGTGGTCCTTAACTTTATGTGAAGTCTGTAGTACATATCCTATGTGAGGATTCTGCTCTCCACTATTCCTCATCCCAAAGAGGTTTTAAAGAAAGTAAAGTTCCAAATGGATTCCCAGTCCCAGATAAGGGACTCAATCAAGCTATGGGCCTTCTTTCTGATCCTCATTCACTCTGTTGACAGGTAGTATTGGAAATTCTTCAAGAACAACATACCTGGAGCTTCCTTCAGTTCCCCACATTCAGTCTCTCCCTTACCCCTCTCCTCTTCACAAACAAGATCAGGGCAATGACTTCCCTTGCCAGGAGGCAAGTTATCTTGCTCTCAGTCTACCTGAACAACTGGATTATCCTGGCACACTTACAAACTCTGCTCTCGACAAGGGCTTGCTTGATGGACCTCTGCTCCTAACTGGGGTTCATCCCAAACCTGGTTAACTGCAAGCTATGTCACAGCCAGTCCATCTCTTCCACTTGGATGTCCTTTGACACATGTTCAATGACAGTCTCCCCAAAGCCAGACAGGTTACATAGTCTGAAGATGACCGTCTCACCCAAGTCAAACATGTTACACTTTCTCCTAGCTCCTACATTTCTTTTAGGCTACAGCTTGATCCCTCCTTCCTTTTTTGGCATAATAGAATCTGTGGCTCAAATTGTCCCCTGCCAACTCACCCTTAGATATTCGCTCCAAAACAAGCCCCGAGCATGCTGGTTCCAACAGATCTGCCAGTGGGAGACTGATAAGTGGATGGACATCATTGTGCTAAGTTAAGATGTTTGTTCCTCTCAGTCTCTCTCTCTCTCTCTCTCCTCTCTCTCTCTCTCTCTCTCCCCTCTCTCTCTCTCCTCTCCACACACACACACACACACACACACACACACACACACACACAATCCATTAAATGTTCCTGTTAAGTGAATACCTGTGATTTGGGGATCTGGCACACCTAAATCGTATCCAGAAAAGTTTGAAGCACTGAGATGGCTGGCAAATGGAGTGTAACAGCAGTTGTTACTTAACCTGCTGTCACCTGTCGTTACCTGTCATGACCTTTGTTTTGGGAAGATATATCTCACCCTGTTTAACACTGACAGACCTCAGCAGCATTTAGCACAAAAATTCTTTTAAGGGTGAACTTTATTTGCCTTAAAAATCATAACTTTCTTCTCGGATGTCTGAATGAGATACTTTTTGCACCATTAAATTTCTTTGGGGGTGGGGGGTGGGGCTCTTTCTGATTTAGATCCAGTGTGTCAGTGGTGATTTATTTTCAACACTATAAACTTATTGACCGACAGAAACATCGGGAAGATCTACGCCTTTCAACATTTAAAGTAATGGTAATTCTGGGGTGATTCTCACAATTTCTGAATTAAAAGAAAACAAAATGATGTCATAAACAAATAACAGTTTGTAACCTATCTTATCTAAAATCACTTGCAACTAAGGTCTCCTAGCCTTACCAATTGTGTGGGCTTGCTTTATCATACATGATAAAAATGTCAAAACAAAGAATAACTGAACACATATTTCATACGGTGAGATTCAGGAGTTCACTGTGTTACCCACATTAAACAGTTGAGTCAGATCAGATCTCAGCTGAAAGTGACTGGCATAGTTCACTTCGGAAGAGGATGTTGACGGGCCTACGTTTTCGCCATTTGGAATCGTCGGTGCGCCCTCTATGATGTCTGAAAGGACATTTCGTGATGGTATCTTGGATTCTTAAGTTTACACTTGATAGTCCATTTATCAAAAATCAGGAATTAACACCTCAACTCAGAAGGCGAAACCTCTTGTCTTAGAACAGCTTTGATCTTTGTTCAAACAAGCACGACGCAGAAATTAGTAATCGAAAACAGCATGGTCACGTGATTCGACCTCACCCGGAAGTTGATTTAACTATCCGGGAATTTGTGACCTTAGGTTGCTCAATCCGCAGGCCAATGCACGATCAAAAGCTACTTTCTGTTTTGGCGTGCTTAGTCATAGCATTGCAGAAGAAATCAGATGAGAATTTTAAGGACACTCTTAGCTCGTCGCAGCACTATGGCCGTTGCTCAGGCTATTGATTCTAATGTGAAAAAACAAGATTTCGATTACTTTTTGGTGCTTGATTTTGAAGCAACATGTGAAAATGGAAAAAAGATCGTTCCACAGGTAACAACGTGTGAAATATGAACAAGGGTGTAGCATGGACAAAGGTGTGGCATGAACACACACGTGTTTATCCGTGTGTGTGTGTGTGCGTGTGACTTCAGTTTTAAGTGATTCTCTGAAGATAATGTTACGAACTAATACGTGCTTTGACCCAACACGCGCCGGGTTAAACCCAATGTGTGGGTAACTTTTAATGTTCCAACCCAACACAAGCCCCCCCTTAGTCGCTACTGGGTCAAACCCAGTATGAACCCAATATGTATAGAAACAGCAGTCCCATGTTGCCATTTTGGGTCAGCTCAATGTATCAATTGACCCAATACAGGAGAGCATATTGATAGGATTATAGGGAATGAGGATTTAATGGATGATTATCATAATTCACAACAGTGTTTTCAAGAGTTGCACACACAAGGTGTGTTCACGTATGTTAAGTGTTCAAAGATTACGTATGTACGATGATTATCCCTGTATGAGACAGTGTCCTGGCAAAGTAATCATACATAACGTATCTGATATTAATGTGGTTTCCACAGGACGTTGTTTTCATTGTCTGATTTTTTTTTTTCATGTGTGTGTGCAAGGTAAAGTAATGTTGCTTATAGCCCTGCCGACCGCAAGGCACCATATCAGGGCTGTCACCACATTAAAATCAACTCACAAGTCATCACAAAAAAACACACAAAAAACTTTCGCACATCTCTTTAAAATGTGTGTGTCTGTGTGTGTTTTGCCAGTGTGTTTATAGATTGTGGAAATCACAATCTTACAGGTTATCAGGCAACATGGGTTCAGTATGACGTATTTGGGGAGACAAAAGTCTTAAAAATGATCTCGGATCCTCCGTAATAAAGATCTGAAACAAGATCCAGTAAAAATCACATGAAAAATGTGAGAGACCCCATGCTAGGTAATCATAAAGGGTTATGATAAGTTCATCTTTTTTTTTTTTAATTATGTCTCTTTTTTCCATGTGCATGTGTGTGTGTGTGTGTGTGTGTGTGTGTGTGTGTGTGTTGTGTCATGTATGAGAGTGTATGTGTATGTAGTGTGGTATGTGTGTGTGTGTGTGTTTGCGCACATGTTTGCATATATATGTTTGTGTGTACATGGGTGTGTGTGTGTGTGTGTTTATATGTATGTGTGTGTGTGTGCGTGCGTGCGTGCGTTTGTGTCTGTGTGTGCGTGTGTGTGTGTTGCTGATCTAGCTCTGGATGAGGGCTCACTCTCCTTCTCACTTGTCGAGACAGATGCACAGCATCTCTAGTCAGGTCTGCAGCCCCTTGCTGTGGCTGGGTCAAGGCTTGAGGGTTATTCATCAAAATTTAGTTTATCTTTGTTTTTATAGCACCCTAGTTATTGACAACTCAGACCTTCAAAAAACGGCAGTATCTCTCAGTCCATTCATGGCGGCTGCTCTCGAAAGGTGGAAAAATACAATGAGTACATGTACTGTGAGTGTGTGTATGTGCGTGTCTGTGTGTGTGTATCTGTGTGTGTCCATGTGTATGTGCACTTTCATGTGTATGTGTGTGTGTGTGTGTGTGTATGTGTGTGTGTGTATGTTTGCAAGAATCTAGGAAGTGTACAAATGCTCTTGAAAAAGTGTGTGACATAATGGAAGACATGATCCATGACCATGGCTTGGAGTGACTTTGAAAAGTTATTGAGAAAGCACTGCCAAACAAAAAATGTAGACAAACGAATCACAAGACAAAACACGACATGTTTTGACCTCTGAAGAAGACCCAAGAGGTCAAAACACGTCGTGTTTTGTCTTGTGATTTGTTTGTCTACGTTTCTTTGGCAGTGCTTTATCAATAACTTTTTAAATTTGTTTAGATTTCCGCCTGCAGTCGCCACACTTTGCAACTGGATCAAACTTGGAGCAACTTGACGCGGAGCCTTCGTCATCTTCTCCCTGAACTCTGTAGAGAGTCATTGTAGAGCCCCACACTAAATAATGGTTTACCAGGCTTCTCCAGTGAAATTCCCAAATGTGGAAAGGCAGTTGGTATCAGCAACATCCCTGCAGAACTCTTGAAACATGGCGGAGATTCAGTAATTGATAACGTGACTGCCATCAGCAACAAAATCTGGCACACTGGGGTATGGCCCACTTGATGGAATCAGTCGCTAATTGTCACTCTTCCCAAGAAAGGACGTTTTCAACACTGTCAAAACTCTGTTGAAGACCTTGAACTTGAAGTTTATGGAGACAAGGTGGAACTCCAGGCCTCAGGTTTTGGAAATGCTTTACACATAGGCCACACACATTAAAGATCTGTTTGATGGTACTTATGTTTTTGTAGAATCCAGCATGTTCCGCAATGACAGTATCTGTTTGCTGCTGTAGTTTATTTAGGATGATTTTATTTGGTTACTTTGCTGGGTGGCTGACTGAACCCATACTCATGCAGAAATTCTTGAGATTTCTCTTTTTGGAAAGGGTTATGATCAGTGATTGAGTCCATGGCATGAGCTACTCCACAGTGTGTCAGATTTTGTTTGCGAAGGCAGTTAGGATGTCAGTTACTGCGTTCCTGTCATGTTTCAAGAGTTCTGCAGGAATGTTGTTAATGCATGGAGCCTTCCCCACACTCCGCTATTTCTTCAAGTAATATTGCAAAATCATCCTCACTTGATTAGCCCTGCACTGTGAGCACAGTGCTTGGAATCTGCTTACTTGATGATAGACTTGTTCCAGACCAGTTGACCCCAACTGGCTCCCAGAGTGATGGTAACTGCTAACCTTTCACTTTATTCAGTTCTATATTTGATTTTTCCATCCATGTTGTTACATGAAGTAGACATCATGGCAGATCATGCTGAACAATAGACATGACTGGGACAGCATGAAGAAAATGAGCTATTCTTGTTTTCTCGCAAGCGAGCACATCCTAATTTCCACTGAACAGCTATGGACTAGGTTCCTGAATACCTTAACAGCAACAGATTCCATATTCCTAGAAAAAAGCTCAGCTGACGATCAGGAAGCCATAGGTCATACCCTGACATAAGGAAGCTATTCAAACATGCGGATGAAGGAACAAGACCTGGACAAGCTAGAATAGTCCATCAAACTCCAATGCATGATCCAGCATCTCATTAAATTCATTAAACAGACTCTAGCTGAACACTCCCAGTCAGCAGAGAATGGAGCCAAAACCACCGTGTATCACTTTTATGACCACCTTGAATGACATATTGCTCTCAAGACAGGTGTATACTTCAGACTGGAGTTCACAGTGCTGTGATTCAACATGACCTAAAGAGACAGCAGGTGTCTTCAGGGTTATTGTTGTGGTTCAAATTCTGTGGAGTTCTCATTGCTCCATTGTCATGTCATATCACAGGGGGTGTGTGATCATTCCATGTTGTGTTGCAGGAGATCATAGAGTTTCCCGTCCTGAAATTCAACTGGAAAACACTACAAGTGGAGTCAGAATTTCACCACTATGTTCAGCCTCGAGTTCACAGACAGTTGCCTCCCTTTTGTGTTGAGGTGAGGCATCATGGCAGTTACTTCAGGGAAAAGGGGACACTGTGTGTGTGTGTGTGTTTGTGCTACTCTGTGTGTGTGTGCATGCATGCATATGTCTTATGTGTGTGCGTGTGTGTGTGTGTGTGTAATTCTGTATGTGTATGTGCGCGCATGTATATATATATATATGTGTGTGTGTGTGTGTGTGTGTGAGAGAGAGAGAGAGAGAGAGAGAGAGAGACTTGGTGTATGGCAGCATATGCAAATAGAAGTGCTTCAGATCTTATGCCATCTGTTACCAGTATTCATTCTTTGTTGATATTCTTTTATGTCTGTGGATGATTTTTTTTAATCAGGTATAAATGTAATTATTTGTGTGTTTTTTTATCCCCAGTTAACTGGCATTGTGCAAGATATGGTTGATCATCAGCCTCACATCGAAGAAATATTACAGGTTAGAAAATGGTATATAGTGTGTGTATGAGGAGGAGGGAGCGTCCTCTTATTTTTTTCCTACCACATTTCTCTTCCCTGATCCATCTCCTCCCCCTTTGCTTCCCTCTTCCATTTGCCTCCCTTTTTCCTCTTTTTTCCTCTACCTCGGCATCTCTTTGTATGTCTGTCAGTGTTTCGCTTAAATGTGGTTTTTTTTTCTAGTGAATTTGTGTATTTTGTAGATAAATGACACAAATTCATTCTTTTCATTGTGCACATGTATGAATTAAAGAATTTTGAAAGACATGCCACACAAATACACCACACACACACACACACACACACACACACACACACACACACACACACACACATATTCTCACTCTCTCATGCTGTCTCTCTCTACTCTTTCTCTCTCTCTCTCTCCTCTCTCTCTCTCTCTCTCTCTCTCTCTCTCTCTCTGTCTCACACACACACACACACACACACACACACACACACACACACACACACACACACACACACACACACACACGCGCGCGTGCGCACGCATGCGTGCACGCACGCACGCATACATACATACATACAGAGATTCTGGTTATTACTTTTATGATTTTTATTCTACTCTGATTATTGGTAAGTTTTGTTTTTGAAACTTCATCTCTTTCTGTTTGTTCAGAAATTTCACCTAAGCTGTTGTTTTCAACAGTTTGATCACTGTTCTGTTTGTTCAGATGTTTTATCACTGTCTTTGTTGTTGTTGCTTTCATCACTGTCTGTCTGCTCAGAAATTTCATCCATACCTGTTTCAGTGTTTGTTCAAGAGTTTTATCACTTCCCTGTTCAGAAATATCATCACTTTTCAATCTGTTCAAAATTTTCTTCTGTTTTGTTCAAGTACAAAACTTCCATTCCTTGGTGGTTCAGAATATTTTTTAACCTTTTCTGTTTGTTCAGAACTTTCATTCTGGTCTGTTTGTACAGGAATTTCATCCGGTTCTGTTTGTTTAAAAGTTTGATCACGTTCTGTTCAGAATTTTGTCTTTCTGTTTATTCAGAAATTTTCTCTTGCTCTTTTCATTTCTAAACTTTTCATATATTTTGTGTGGTCAAGATGTTTCAGCCTTTCTGTTTGTTCAAAAAAAATCAAATTTGTCATGTTTGTTAAGAAGTTTGACACGTTCGCTTGTTCAGGAGTTTTATTATGGTTCTGTTTATTCAGGCATTTTAACATATTCTGTCTGAAAAAAAATTTGGGAAATAGAGTTTATTTCTTACCGCCAATGACATTGACAAACAAAGCACATGACAAAAGACACGATGCCATTTTCAACCATTGGGTCTTCTTCAGGCGAAAAAAATTAAATCAAATTTAACATTTGGAAGTACAAAAAAAGAACGAAAAAAAAAAAAAAACAAAAAAAAATGACTCATCCTTTGTTGTCCATGAGGGAAATGGCCGGTAGGTGGAAATGCATGGGGGTTATGGGAAGGAAAGGTGGGGGGGGGGGGGGGGGGGGGAGGGGGTTGCGTATGGGGATGTGTGTGTGTGATATGATGGGGGTTGTGTGCTAGTTTATTGGGATGGTGTGATTCTTTGTGATGGTTGGGGTAATGGGGTTGTAATAATGGGGAGGAAAAAAAAAAAAAAAAGGTTTGGGTGAATAAATAAATGATTTCGTGGGTGAGAAAGAGGTAGTGGGTTATGCGTGGGAGTTGAGAAGGTGGTGGGGAAATTTAGGGGGGGGGATGGAAGATAAATGGGTGATAAGGTATAATCGGGGGGGGGGGGGGGGGGGGGGGGGGGGGGGGGGTGAAAGGGGGGGGGTGAGGGGAAAAAAAAAGGAGGGGGGGGGAGGGAAATGTGTTTGGGGGGGGGGGGGGGGGGGGGGGAAAGGGAAAGGAGAGCTCATATCTCATAAATCATGGGTGGGGGTGGGGGTGGGAGGTTCATATAAATGGTGTTTTTTTAAAAGGGTGAAAAATTGGGCGTGGGATGGTGTTCATTGCAACAGGTGAAATAATATGTTGGCATAAAAGGGGGAAAAGAAAAGAAGTGGTCAGTGGGGAAGGGGGAAAATGTGTGTGTGTGGGGTGTGGGTGTGTGTTGTGTGTGTGTGTGTGGTGTGTGGTGTGAGTGTGTGTGTGTGAAAGTTAGGTGGTGTGTGTGGGTGTGTGATTTTGGGGGAATATATAGTGGGTGTTGTGCAGTGGGGGACCGGTGAAATCATGTACTGGGTTGGGATGAGGTGATGCGGGGTGAAGGGAAAGGCAGGGGGGGGGGGGGGGGGGGGGTGGGGGAAAGTGGGTGGGTGGGGGGGGGAGGAGAGGGGGTAGATCAGAGGGTAGGTAGTTGATTGGTATAGAACAGGGGGGGGGGGGGGGGGGGGGGGGGGGGGGGGGGGGGGGGGGGGGGATTTAATGGGGAAGGTTTAAAACAAAATTAACTTTAAAATAGATGGAGGGTGGCTGTAATACTGCATGAAAGTGAGTGAGGGGATGGGGTGGTGGTGTTGTATTGTGTGTGTGTATGTGTGTGTGTTGGTTTGGGGATATTGCCAACTGATGTGGAAGTGGTGGGTATGTGTGTTTGGTTATTGTTGGATTTTTGATGCCTGGGGGTGTAGTGTGCCCAGTTTGGCAATGAGATGGATTCTTGAGTTGTGGTTCAAAGCTGTCACTCTGTGACTGCCAGAGTGCCATAACTTTGAACATGGGTTTGATGTTGTGTTGGGTTGTGGTTGAAGTGTTAGGGCGACGGGTTTGGATCGGGGGGTGGCGGATATCAGCCAGGTGTTCAGAGATGCGGTGTTTTCAAGTGTGCGTGATGTTTCCCCTATGTAGATCTGTCACACAGCTGGCAGTGGATGGCATATATAATGTGCGGGGTCTGACATGAGAATGTGCGTTTTGACTGTGAAGGAGTCTTTGGGGCCCTGTAAGATGGTGTCTGGTTTGGTGAGGGGCGAGATTTTGCAGTTGGGTTTAGAGCAGGGGTGGAGTACCTGGTGGTTGTAGTGCTGTGGTTCTGTTCAAACTGGACCGCACGAGGAGGTCTTTGAGGTTTTTGTCACGTTTGAATGTGATCATGGGTTTGGTGTGCTCTTTCCCTTCACCCCGCATCACCTGCATCCCAACCCAAGGAACATGATTACACCGGTCCACCACTGCACACAACAACCCACTAATATTCCACAAAATCACACACACACCCACACCACACTAACTTGCAACACACACATCACCCCCCCCCCCCCCCCCCCCCCCCCCCCCCCCCCCCCCCCCCACACCCCCCCCCCCCCCCCCCCCCTATCTACCTTTCACCATTTATCTTCCATCCCTTCCCTCCCTAACATTACCCACACACCTTCTCAACTACCCACGCATAACTACCACTACCTCTTTCATCACCCAACGAAATCATTTATTTTATTCACCAAACCTTTTTTTTTCTTTTTTTTTTTCTTCCCCCATTATTATCAATCCACCATTACCAAACCATCACAAAGATATCACCACCATCCCAATAAACTAGACACACACCCTATCATATCACACACACACACCTCCCCTACGCAACCCCCCCCCCCCCCCCCCCCCCCCCCCTCCCTTTTCCTTCCCATAATCCCCCATGTCATTTCCGCCTACCGGCCATTCTCCCCTACATGGACAACAACGGTATGAGTCATTTTCGTTCTTTTTTTTTTCGTTTTTCGTTCTTTGTTTGTACTGTCCCAAATGTTAAATGTGATTTTATTTTTCGCCTGAAGAAGACCCAAGTGGTTTAAATGCATCGTGTCTTGTCATGTGCTTTGTTTGTCAATGTCATTGGCGGTAAGAAATAAAACTCTATTTCTAAATTTTACTTCGTTCGCCGCCACCAGTCACTCCATTTGAAATCTGTCTGATCACAGTTGCAATGTTTTGTTTGTTAGGGTGTTTTGTCTGTTTTGTGAGTTCAGAAGTTTTATCCTGTTTGGTTTCTTAAAAAAAAAAATATTCAGCATGTCCTGTTTGTTCAGAAGTTTCACCCTTTTCTGTTTGTTAAGAAATTTCACATGTTCTGTTCGTTCAGAAATTAGAAGGTTCAGCTGTCTCTGTTCATTTAAAAATTTAGTCATGTTCTGTTTTGTTTTGTTTTAGAAGTTTTAATACTGCTACTTTAGAAGTGTTGTCATGTTCTGTTTGTACGCATGTTTTTGAATGTTCTGTTTGTTTAGAAATGTCATCATGTTCATTTTGTTCAGTCATGTCTTGTTTAGTTTGTTCAGAAGTTTTGTCATTTCTTTAGTCAAGAAGTTTTGTCGTGTGTTGTTTGCTCAAAAATTCCACCCTGTTCTATTTGTTTGTAAGTGTTGTCATGTTCACTTTAATCCCGTTCTATCTTTAGAAGTTTTGTCATGATCTGTTTGCTCAGAAGTTTTACATGTTCTGGTAGTTCAAAAGTTTCATCATGTTCTTTGTATTTTGAAGAATTGCCATGTTTTGTTTGTTCAGAAGTTTTGTCATGTTCTTTTAATTTGGAAGTGTTGTCATGTTTTGTTTGTTCAGAAGTTTCATCCTGTTCTGTTTGTTCAGAAATTTTGTCCTGTTCAATTTGATCCTGTTCTATCTGTTCAGAAGTTTCATCATGTTGTGTTTGTATAGAGGTTTTATTATGTTCCATTTGTTTTGAAAAAATGGTTGTGTTCTGTTTGTCTAGAATTTTCATAGTGTTCTGTTTTTTTTTCAAAGTTTCATCATGTTCTGTTTGTTTAGAAGTTTCAACATGTCCTTTTTGTTCAGAACTTTTGTCAAGTTCTGTTTGTTCAGATTTTTTATAATGTTTTCTCCCTTCACAAGTATAGTCAATGTCATGTTCATTTTGTTCAGATGTTTTATCATGTTTCATTAGTTCAGAAGTGTCATCATATTCTGTTTGTTCAGCAGTGTTATGTTCTATTTTTTCATGAGCTTTGTCATGTTCTGTTTGTTCAGAAGTTTTGTCATTTTCTGCTTGTTTCTAAAGAAGTTTCGTCATGTTTTGTGAGTTCAGATGTTTGAACCTATTCTGTTTGTTATCTGACATTGTGTCTTGTTAGAGTTTCAACATATTCTGTTGATATAGGGTTTTATTTTCATATTTTGTATGTTCAGAAATTTTGTTGTGGTTTTTCAGCAGTTCCATTGCGTTCTGTTTGTTTTGAAGCTTTGTCATTTTCATCTTAATCCCATGTCTGTTTGTTTAGAAGTTTCATCATGTTCTGTTTGTTTAGAGTTTTTTAGAGTTTGGTTTAATCCTATTCTGTGCGTTTGGAAGTTTCATTATCTTCTGTTTATTTAGAAGTTTTGTTATGTTTGGTTTGTCCAGAAATTTCATGACTGGGTGCAGATAGAACTTCTGGAGCCGAACGCTTCCTTCACCTTCGTCACCTGTGGAGACTGGGACTTGAAAACAATGTCAGTAACATGTTGACCAAAACTGACCAAAGAGTTGATCTCTTATACTGTCATCCCTAATTGCAAAGCTAATGCACTGCCAGTATCATTAGAGGTTTATTTTGAGGCTGATTCCATCCTTGTGTAATTGAAGATCTGCATGAAGGCTAATACATTGCCAGTGTTATTGAACATCTTGATTAAAGTTGTTACTTTGCCTGATTTATCAAACATCTTTGTTAGAACCTGTGTATTGTATAGATTACCAAAATTACCAAAGATCTGTGTTAAAGCTGATGCAGTTCTTGTATTCTGTTACTGAAGATCTTTGTTAAAGCTGAAACATCACCTGTATTACTGAAGATCTTTGTTATAGCTCATTCATTGTGTGTATAGTTGAGAAACTTTTTAAAGCTGTTTTGAACATCTTTGTTAAAGGTGAAAAATCCCTGCGTTATCAAAAATATTTTTTGAAGCTGATGAACTCACCTGTTTCATGAAGATCTTTGATAAAGTAATACATTGCCCATATTATTGAAAATTTTTGTGGACAATCCTTAATGAGAGTAGGATTAAAAGATTTTAAGCTGTATTGTGTAAGAGAATTTGACTCACAGTTTTGGTGCTGATAGTGTGTGCTTGTTTTTGTTTTTTTAATGTTCATTGATGATAGATATAATCATGATGTTGTGAATATTGGGATGGAGAGGAGGTCCTCAGTTGAATAATCTTGTACTGTGTATGTCTGTCCTACTGACACAGTTCTGTCTATGGGTCTATGTCCTACTGACACAAGTCTGTGGGTCTTTGTGTATATCTGTCCTACTGACAAAATTCTTTGGGTCTGTATGTGTGTCCTAGCGGCATAGTTCCAGGGAGCTATATATGTCCATCGTACCAACACAACCCTATGGCTATGTATATATATTTATATATCTGTCCTGCTGACATAACTCTGTAGGTCTGTATATGTGTGTCTACCTTACTGACACACTTCTGTCTGAAGGTCTGTATGTGTATCTGTCCTACTGAGACAACTCTGTGGACTTTGTTGTTGTTGTTGTCTCGTTCGTCATGTCTTTAGATGGATTCCCCCATCTCCTCGACAAAGGTGGCAGTACGTCGCAGGTCCTCCAGTCCTCCGTAGAGCTTCCGGGCCACTGGTACTGGGTCGGGCCAGGTTTTTATTATGCATATCTGTCAAACTGACGATCTGTTCCATTAGCACAACTCTGTGGATTGCATGTATAGCTGTCCTACTGGTACAACTGCATGGGGGCCTGTTTGTATGTCTGTCCTATTTTGACACAGCTGTATGGATCAGCAAGTATAGTCTGTCCTAGTGAAACAACTCATACTGTCCTGCTGATGCAATTCTGTGGAATTACATGTATGTTTGTCAATTCTGTGGATCTATGTCTGCCCTACTGACACACTTCTATGGATCTGTGTGTATATATATATATATATATATATATACAACAAACTAATAAATTCCAAGGATAAGTACCGCACCGTTCCAGCAACTTACAGAGCAGCTTGGTGTTGCAATGACTGCAAGAAATATTGAATTATAAACAAAACTTGCTCTTATGTCTTAGATTGAAGAAATAGGGGGAGATACGCATTCATATCTGCAGTGGTAGATGATTCCGCCTAACTAACAGTATGTGCTTGAGTGGGTGAATGGGGAAAATAAAATAAATGCTTCTCAAAATGAGCCTTCAGCAAGCTTATATTCTCCAATAGGGAGGGAAACTCACTAACATATAACTCCTGGTCATATACCGATATTTCGAAACTTGGTGGTTTCTCCTCAGTGACCGCGGAAAGTGGTAATTTGACTCCTCTGCCTTTTCAGTTTTAAGAAGAATACAATCCCAGAAAAGGTTGGTGTGCAATACCGTAGTATGTTTGTTGAGTTTTCAAAAAACCAACCAAAGGTGCCATCTAAGAAGCAAAAGAAAATCTATAAAGAGCAAAACAAACTACATTTTCTTGTGAAAAGTAAAAAATATAAAAAGATATCCTCTAAGACACAAGTGCTGAGGGCAAGTTCTTGGAATGAATCCGCAAGGGACTAAAATACAACAAACTAATAAATTCCAAGGATAAGTACCGCACCGTTCCAGCAACTTACAGAGCAGCTTGGTGTTGCAATGACTGCAAGAAATATTGAATTATAAACAAAACTTGCTCTTATGTCTTAGATTTTGAGAAGCATTTATTTTATTTTCCCCATTCACCCACTCAAGCACATACTGTTAGTTAGGCGGAATCATCTACCACTGCAAATATGAATGCGTATCTCCCCCTATTTCTTCAATCTAAGACATAAGAGCAAGTTTTGTTTATAATTCAATATTTCTTGCAGTCATTGCAACACCAAGCTGCTCTGTAAGTTGCTGGAACGGTGCGGTACTTATCCTTGGAATTTATTAGTTTGTTGTATTTTAGTCCCTTGCGGATTCATTCCAAGAACTTGCCCTCAGCACTTGTGTCTTAGAGGATATCTTTTTATATTTTTTACTTTTCACAAGAAAATGTAGTTTGTTTTGCTCTTTTATGATTTTCTTTTGCTTCTTAGATGGCACCTTTGGTTGGTTTTTTGAAAACTCAACAAACATACTACGGTATTGCACACCAACCTTTTCTGGGATTGTATTCTTCTTAAAACTGAAAAGGCAGAGGAGTCAAATTACCACTTTCCGCGGTCACTGAGGAGAAACCACCAAGTTTCGAAATATCGGTATATGACCAGGAGTTATATGTTAGTGAGTTTCCCTCCCTATTGGAGAATATAAGCTTGCTGAAGGCTCATTTTGAGAAGCATTTTTTTTTTTTCCCATTCACCCACTCAAGCCATACTGTTAGTTAGGCGGAATCATTTACCACTGAGATATGAATGCTATCTCCCCTATTTCTTAATCTAAGCATAAGAGCAAGTTTTGTTTATAATTCTATTATTTAGTAATTTGCAAACACAATGTCTGTAATTAAATGTTCTGAAACAGGTTTTTAGGTCTAACCCTTGGAATGTTAATATAGTTTGAGAATTTTAAGTCCTTAGGATTCATTTGTTCAAGATTGCCCTCTAGCACTTGGTTATAGAGGATATCTTTTATATTTTTTATTTATCAAGTAATGTATGTTTGTCTGTTTTATGATTTTCTTTTGCTCTGATGGCACCTTGGTTGGTTTTTTGCAACTAACGAAACATACTACGTATTTACACCGAACTTTTCTGGTATGTAATTTTCTTAAAACTGAAGCGCAGAGGAGTCAAATTACACTTTGCGGTCACTGGAGAAACACCAAGTTTCGAATTTCGGTATATGACAGGAGTTATTTAGTGAGTTTCCTCCCTATTGGAGATATTAAGCTTGCTGAAGGCTCATTTTGAGAAGCATTTATTTTATTTTCCCCATTCACCCACTCAAGCACATACTGTTAGTTAGGCGGAATCATCTACCACTGCAGATATGAATGCGTATCTCCCCCTATTTCTTCAATCTAAGACATAAGAGCAAGTTTTGTTTATAATTCAATATATATATATATTATATATATATATATATATATATATATAGATCAGTATATTTAAAATGCCTAAAACAATTTTTTTAAGTGCTCAACCCCTTGGGGAGCAACATTAGTTAAAACAAGTTAAAAGAAGAATCTTAAAACTATATATAGATCTACAAATTTGTTTAAGCGTGTTGCGCTGTCATCAGGATGGTTATATATATATTTTATATATATATATATATATCTATATCTATATATCTATCTGTCCTGATGACACAACTCTGTGGATCTATATATGTCTGCCCTACTGATACAACTTCATGGATCTGTATGTCTGGTAATGGTAATGTTGCTTATATGTCTGTCCTTCAGACATAACTCTGGGGATCTGTATGCATGTCTATCCTTCTGACACAACTCTGTGGATCTGTATGTCTGTCCTGCTGACACAACTTTGTGGATCTGTATGTCTGTCTGTCCTAGGGACACAACTCTGTAGATCTATATGTATGTCTGTTCTAGTGACACCACTCTGTGGATCTGCATATGTATTTGTCCAAGCGACACAACTCGGGATCTGTATGTGTGTTTGTCCCAGTGAGGCAACTCTGTGGGTCTGAGGGGGAAAGAAAACTAAAGAAGATAAACCCCTGTGGGTCTGCATGTATGTCTGTCCTACTGACACATCTGTGTGAATCTATAAATGTCTGTGTCCCAACTCTGTGGGTCTTTATGTCTGTCTGTCCTACTGACACATCTCTGTGAATCTGTTTGTCTGTCCTACTGATACATCTGTCTGTAGGTCTGTATATGTTTCTGTCTCACTGACACAACTCTGTGGGTCTGTCTGTATATCTGTCCTACTAACACAACTCTTTGGGTGTGTGTATGTGTTGTGTGTGTGTGTGTGTGTGTGTGTGTGTGAGATATGTGATGTTAATTTTGCCTCATTTTGTCTGTAAATAATGTATGCATGAACATTTGTTGAAGGTGACTTAAAACATTGTGGTAAGGATCCATGATATATGTACCTTTGACTTTCGTTATGTTGGTGTTTCTTTTAAGCTGAATACAGTTGTACAATGCCTCCTGCTGGTGTGGGGGTGGGTTGAAGGAGAGGGGGGAATGTTTCACATGGACTGACTGGATATGATTATGTTTCATGGTGGGATCAAGACAACTCTTTTTTTATGGTTGGTGGATGGAATGGGATTATGGCCGTTGGTAGGATGAAGACAGCTGTTCCGTGTGGTCTGATTAGATGGCGTTATAGCCTTTGGTGATGGAAAGACATTTGTATTGTGTGGTCTGATTAGATGGTGTTATAGCCTTTGGTGATGGGAAGGATCTGTTCCGTGTGGTCTGATTTGATGGCGGTATAGCCTTTGGTGATGGAAAGACATTTGTATTGTGTGGTCTGATTAGATGGTGTTATAGCCTTTGGTGATGGAAAGCATCTGTTTTGTGTGGTCTGATTAGATGGCGTTATAGCCTTTGATGATGGAAAGCATCTGTTTTGTCTGGTCTGATTAGATGGCGTTATAGCCTTTGGTGATGAAAAGACATTTGTATTGTATGGTTTGATTAGATGGCATTATAGCCTTTGGTGATGGAAAGACATTTGTATTGTGTGGTCTGATTAGATGGTGTTATAGCCTTTGGTGATGGAAAGACATTTGTATTGTGTGGTCTGATTAGATGGTGTTATAGCCTTTGGTGATGGAAAGACATCTGTTTTGTGTGGTCTGATTAGATGGTGTTATACATGGGTGCTTCCAGTACATTTCTAAAAACCTGAAAGGCAGGAGCCAGGGGGGCAACGCCACCCTGAAGCTGAAAGAAAAACGCATTTTAGAAGCAAGTGGAAAGTTAGGCCTGAAATTGAAGCTTGAAGTTCATAAATAAATACTTATATATAACACAATTGAAATGCAATTTCCTGAAGAAAATCAAAGATCACTTTTTCAATCTACAGGGCTTCTGAAAACGCAAAAAAATGCGTACAGTACGCATTAAAACTCTACGGGACGCACTGGGTGTCCGTGTAAGGGGTCCCCAGGGACCCTTCAAATTTTGGTGAAGTCGGACATAAAGTGAGAAAAGACTGCCTTCAACATCGTAAGTTGGGTGCCGTAGCATCGTAGGTCTGCTACACTTCGGACCGAACCTATCCCTTTTCAAGTTTGAACAGTAACAAAGCGAGTAGGGCAGCCTCCTAACAACATACATCAGTCACTTTTGTCATCTGCTGAGGCTGACTGACTAAGCTTAACGCTAGGCCACAGCATCGTTTTCAGTTGACCGAATTTTCCTACTTTGAGCCATATGATGTCACGATGACGCTTTTCATTTTCCCGGCAGGAGAGAGGCATTTCCGCGAAGCCTTTGTTTCCAACATGTCTCTCGAAGCGTGGTTAACGAAATTATCGTCGCAAAAGCGAAAAAAGCGTAGCAGAGGAGCAAGATCGAGAACGGATACAATTTTTTATGTTTATTTTGTTGTTTTTATTGTGATGATGTGTCTGTGACAATTGCAGTGCGCGTGCAGGGATGCAATTTTTTAACATATATTTTGTTGTTTTTATTGTGGTGTAGGGACCCCTTAATGTTAGCCTGGGACCCCTTAAAAATCTGATGAAGGGGTCCCTGGGACCGGAAAGATTTTCACCCCAGCAGAAGCCCTGATCTACACATGCTTTATACCTTTTAATCTCCCATACACTGTAGATTGTATTCTGAAGAGAAGTGGGACTGAAGATTGTCTTCTGAAGTCATTAAGAGTTATACCCCTGACTTTGAAGTCACTGAAAACTAGAGCTAATACATGTGTGTATTTTCAGCAGATGGCTGCATGTACTTGATATAAGAAGCCACAATGCAGCTACTCTACAGATGCAGTCTCGGCATTCAGTTTGAAATCGCCACACAAGGGGAATGAAGTCACTGTGAAAATTGGTGTCACTATCTGAAATCTTCTGAAGTCACAATGACTAGTGTGAGCTATACACCTGACTTTGAGGTTCACTAAAAACTAGAGCTACTCCATGAATATACTCTTGGCAGATGGCTACATTTGTGCTAGGTATGATAAGAAGCCACAATGCAATCACTCTACAGATGCAGTCCTGGCATTCAATTTGAAGTCACCACAATGGAGAAAAATTTGCTGTCCCTGTGCTAGAATTCATCAGCAGATGTAGTCCAGCAAATCACAGTTAGTAACAGAAGACACAATAAGTTAGACCTACTCATGTTTCATCAGGTACAGTCTTGATTCAAAAATCAAGACAAGATATTGAAAAAAATTAACAATCACGGGACTTCTTGAGAATATGCCTAATGTCACCAGCTCCTTTCAAGGCAGCTCTTTTTCCACCCTTTAGGAGAGTACAGAGGGGTTTGGAAACTACCATTTGGCACAACAGAATCACTCACTGAAACTGTAGTATCTGACAACACACTTGCTGTGCTAGGGACTACACCACTTGTAGCAGTAGCAGAAATTGTTGCTTTCATTGAAATTGTTGTATCAGAGACTTCAGATGAAGACAGCCCACTTGTTGGTCTATGAGGATGAGGGAGACATGGGATCACCTTTTTTTTTTACTTGTTAATGAAAAGCTCCTCAACTTAAGATACATTTTTTGTTTGATCTTTTCAGCTTTCATCCTCTTTTTCGCCTGTAGATATTTTGAGTATCTGCCTGTACTCGTTTTTATAATGCTAATCATTTCTTTGCTGACCGGCATCTTTGTAGCAGGTGGCCACTTTGCCTTGATCACCGATCTCACAATTGCTGAGAGCACCCAACTTATCCTCATCCACAACATTTGGCAACACTGTTGCAAGATTCACGACCGACCTATGAAGTGTGTCGTCTAAAGCAGCAAGATCAGCATGTTCCCTGAATTTTTTTTGTTCCCGTTTGTGCCATATTTCAGCGACTTAAAAAAATTCAGTTTCAGTTTCAGTTTCATCAAGGAGGCATCACTGTGTGCGGACTAGTCCTTATATGCGTCACCACATCCGCTAAGTTTTGAGACCACATTACGCATGATTTTAAGCTGATGGATAAATGAATTAACAACTAAGATGAGAGAATTGAAGAAGAGGGTCTCGTGGCTACGACTTAAAAGATGTCTGGCCTACGCATTAGCCCAATGCGCCGGTCAGACATTGAGTGCCTACCTAGCATTGTTTTTTGTTTGTTTTTTTCCATGTTGTTATCATCTTTTTTGTTGTTTGTTTTTTTCTTTTTTTTGGTTTGTTTTTGTATGTGTGTGTAGTGAAGGTACACATATGTGTGTATGGATGTGTGGGCAAGGGCCCATGTGTGTGCATGTCCGCATGTGTGTGTGTATGTGTGTGTGCGCATGTGTGTGCGCGCGTTTGTGTGTGTATGTGTGCGCGCTTTTTATTTTAACCCTTCGAACAAACGGAACTGAAAGCCACCCTGCCATGTCAACTTCTGTAGCCACAAGCCAAATGTTTTGCCGTTTGTATCCTTTTCCATCAGCTATTCCCATCGCCATAGGTTTCACATGCCTTTCTCCACCTCCTCTAGCCTTGAGGCATCGTCTTTTGTCAAAAACGGCATTGTACCGATTGTTCTGTTGTCACGCTAACATGCCAAACACCAACTTTCAAATGCGCGTACATAGTGATAATGCCAGAACCGCGGCGACAGCAACGTACGCTACAGATACAGATACAGTAGTGTCGAGTCGACCTGAAGGAAATGAAGCAGTTCATACCTCCGGCACGGAAGACTGAGAACAGAGCGCATTGAAAACTTGGATCGTAATTCAAACGAATAGTGGAACTGCCATCCGATTTGACCATTCTTTGAAAATTCGTTGCTCCTCAGATTTAAAAAAAAATGGCATCGCTGGCGTCAGTGTTGATCTAAAACCAGCATTCCTGTATATAACCAGCACAGAAGCACCCATGTGTTATAGTCTTTGGTGATGGGACAACATCTGTTTTGTGTGGTCTGATTAGATGGTGTTATAGCCTTTGGTGATGGGAAGACATCTGTTTTGTGTGGTCTGATTAGATGGTGTTATAGCCTTTGGTGATGGGAAGACATCTGTTTTGTGTGGTCTGATTAGATGGTGTTATAGCCTTTGGTGATGGGAAGACATCTGTTTTGTGTGGTCTGATTTGATGGTGTTATAGCTTTTGGTGATGGAAAGACATCTGTTTTGTGTGGTCTGATTAGATGGTGTTATAGCCTTTGGTGATGGAAAGACATCTGTTTTGTGTGGTCTGAGTGGAAGAGGTTGGTGTGTTGACAGGTTACCATCACAGTGTCGATATTTTTCCATTACCAGCCCCCCATACTTCAAGCGTTGGATCAACATCAAGAAGGTCAGATGGGCATCTCACATTTTTCTCTTGCTCAGGTCTTTACTTTTATGTGCATTGATATACATGCATGTGCACACACAGAGGAAATGTACTTGTACACATACATGCTAACATGAACACAGAGATTCATGAGTTGGCTTTCAGGTAGGTTGCTAATAAGTAAATGCATGAACCTGCTAGCAAGTAATGACTTTGAAAGGGATGTGCAATGTGGGAAAGTTTGATGATATTGAAAAGATGCATATTATTCTCAACTGGATGTTTCCTCAGACTCACTTAACGTAGATATTCCAATCTGTTTTGATGCATGCATTTTAGAGAGGTTTTGTAAACAGTGTGGGTTTTGAAAAGCCCACATTGTTCGCTGAAGGTGAGACAGTTGTGTTTCAGGGCTTTGTAGACACGACAGCTGAGGTGACTCAAGTTGTGTTTCAGGGCTATGTAGACACGACAGCTGAGGTGACACAAGTTGTGTTTCAGGGCTATGTAGACACGACAGCTGAGATGACTCAAGTTGTGTTTCAGGGCTTTGTAGACAGGACAGCTGAGGTGACACAAGTTGTGTTTCAGGGCTATGTAGACACGACAGCTGAGGTGACTCAAGTTGTGTTTCAGGGCTATGTAGACACGACAGCTGAGGTGATCCATTGTTGTGTTTCAGGGCTTTGCAAAGGTGACCCATGTTGTGTTCCAGAGCTACGATGGCATGGCAGGACAGCTGAAATGACCCATGTTACGTTTCAGGGCTACGCGGGCATGACAGGACAGCTGAGATGACCCATGTAATGTTTTAGGGCTTTACAGACATGGCAGGACTTCTCAGATGACCCATGATGTGTTTCAGGCCTTTGCCGATGTGACTGGCGTCTTTCCAAAGGGCATGATGGCCATGCTGCAGAAACTGCAGATTCCTCATGTTGGACGGCACCACAGTGGCATAGGTAGGCATTTGTTGAATTGGTTGGGGTTTGTTGTTTAGATAGGTGTTTGTACTATACGTAGGTGTCTGTACCATAGATAGATGTCTGTACTATACGTAGGTGTCTGCATCATGGGTAGGTGTTTGTACTTTAGGTAGGTGTTGTACTTTATGTGGATGTTTTGACTAAGTAGGTGCTTGTAGTATCAGTAGGTGTTTGGCAGATGTTTGGAGTATAGAAAGGTGTTTGTTGTATACAAAGGTGTTTGTAGTATAGGTGGATGTTTTTAGTATACAAAGGTATTTGTGGTGTAGGCAGGTGTTCATACTATAAGCTGGTGTTTGTACTCTACGTAGATGTTGTATAGGGGGTTATTTGTAGTATAGGTAGGGGTTTGTTGTTTTGGTAGGTGTTTGTACAATATGTAGGCGATTGTTGTACAGGTAGGTATTTGTAATACAGGTAAATGTTGTATAGGTAGGTGTTTGTCGTATATGTGGATGTTTGTAGTATACATAAGCGTTTGTTATGTATATAGGTAGGCATTTGTAGTACAGGTGGATGTTAATGGTATAGGTAGGTAGTTGTACATGTATAGGTAGGTTTTTCTATTAAAGATATAGGTAGGTGTATGTAATACAGGTAGATGTTCATTGTGTAGCTAGGTTTTTATAGTACAGGTAGGTGTTTGTGTTTGATAAGAAGTTTGTTGTATGGGTAGATGTCTATCATGGGTGTTTGTACTAGAGGCAGGTGTGTATGCTACAGGTAAGTATTTATCATACAGGTAGATGTTTGTCGTAAAGGTAGGTTTTTGTGGTATAGGTAGATTTTGTTGGATAGTTCAAGGTTTGCTGTTTAGTAGGTATTTGTAGTATAGTTTGATGGTTATCTTTAGGTAGGTTATTTGTAGCACAGGAGTTGTATTTGCCATGCAGGTTGGTGTTTGTTGTATAAGACAGTGTTTGTCGTGTAGGTCTGTGTTTGTCGTAAAGCTTGGTATGGAACAACAGGTACATGTTGTAGAATATGTAGGTTTGGATCAGGCAGAGGTAGACAGATGTCCTGCTATACTGCATAGATGTAGTAGTGTGATGATATGGATGCATGTATTATAATGAATGAATGTGTGAAAGCAGTTTCGATGACCACACACTAGTGTTGCTATCCGGACAACTGTCCAGACACAGCGACAGCATTGAAGACTATGCTGTTTTAGGATGGATTTCTTTCCATGTTATTTTCCAGTCAACTGTTTCAACAAGTGGCCATATTAAAGGCTATGCTCTGTTATGATGTTTGTGTGCGTATTGTCCAGACTACTTGTTGGAACAAGCAGCCGTACTAAAGACCATGCTCTGTTATGTCTGTGTGTGTTGTCCAGACTACTTGTTGGAACAAGCAGCCATACTAAAGACCATGCTCTGTTATGTCTGTGTGTGTTGTCCAGATGATGTTGGAACAAGCAGCCGTACTAAAGAGCATGCTCTGTTATGTCTGTGTGTGTTGTCCAGACTACTTGTTGGAACAAGCAGCCGTACTAAAGACCATGCTCTGTTATGTCTGTGTGTGTTGTCCGGACTACTTGTTGGAACAAGCAGCCGTACTAAAGACCATGCTCTGTTATGTCTGTGTGTGTTGTCCAGATGATGTTGGAACAAGCAGCCGTACTAAATACCATGCTCTGTTATGTCTGTGTGTGTTGTCCAGATGATGTTGGAACAAGCAGCCGTACTAAAGACCATGCTCTGTTATGTCTGTGTGTGTTGTCCAGATGACTGTTGGAACAAGCGGCCATACTAAAGGCCATGCTTTATTATGATGTCTGTTTTCCAGATGACTGTTGGAACAAGCGGCCATACTAAAGGCCATGCACTACTATGATGTCCGTGTTTTCCAGATGACTGTTGGAACAAGCGGCTATACTGAAGGCCATGCTCTGTTATGATGTCTGTCTGTGTTGTCGAGAGACTGTTGGAACAAGCGGCCATACTAAAGGCCATGCTCTACTATGATGTCTGTGTTGTCCAGATGACTGTTGGAACAAGCGGCCATACTAAAGGCCATGCTCTACTATGATGTCTGTGTTGTCCAGATGACTGTTGGAACAAGCGGCCATACTAAAGGCCATGCTCTACTATGATGTCTGTGTTGTCCAGATGACTGTTGGAACAAGTGGCCATACTAAAGGCCATGCTCTGTTATAAAGTCTGTGTTGTCCAGATGACTGTTGGAACAAGCGGCCAAACTAAAGGCCATGCTCTACTATGATATCTGTGCATGTTGTCCAGATGACTGTTGGAACAAGCGGCCGTACTAAAGGCCATGTTCTGTTATGATGTCTGTGTTTTCCAGATGACTGTTGGAACAAGCGGCCATACTAAAGGCCATGCTCTGTTATGATGTCTGTGTTTTCCAGATGACTGTTGGAACAAGCGGCCATACTAAAGGCCATGTTCTGTTATGATGTCTGTGTTTTCCAGATGACTGTTGGAACAAGCAGCCATACTAAAGGCCATGCTCTGTTATGATGTCTGTGTTTTCCAGATGACTGTTGGAACAAGCGGCCATACTAAAGGCCATGCTCTGTTATGATGTCTGTGTTTTCCAGATGACTGTTGGAACAAGCGGCCATACTAAAGGCCATGCTCTGTTATGATGTCTGTGTTTTCCAGATGACTGTTGGAACAAGCGGCCATACTAAAGGCCATGCTCTGTTATGATGTCTGTGTTTTCCAGATGACTGTTGGAACAAGGGGCCATACTAAAGGCCATGCTCTACTATGATGTCTGTGTGTGTTGTCGATGCGACTGTTGGAACACAGCATTTATACCTAAGGCCATGCTGTTCTAGGATGTCTTTCTCAGTTTCTGTGTGTGTTGTCAAGATGACAGTTGGAACACAGCAGCTATGCTGTTTTAGGATACATGTGTTTCTGTGTGTGTTGTCAAGACGACAGTTGGAACACAGCAGCCATGCTGGAAGCCATGCTGTTTTAGGATACATGTGTATCTGTGTGTGTTGTCAAGACGACAGTTGGAACACAGCAACCATGCTGGAAGCCATGCTGTTTTAGGCTACATGTGTTTCTCTGTGTGTTGTCAAGAGGACTGTCAGAACACAGCAGCCATGCTGGAAGCCATGCTGTTTTAGGGTGTCTTTCTGTATCATGGCCATCCATTCCCTTTCCATCTGCTCTCAAGTTGAGCAACTGACCTTGGCGTCACCCTGACTGAATTACAGACGAATGTTGGAAGATAGGGACTATACTGAAAGCTATACTGTGTCTTTCTCTTTTTTGTGTGTGGTCTAGATGACTGTCGGAACACTGCTGCCATAGTGAAAGCCATGCTGGAGAAGGGCTATGTGTTCTCAAACACCTCCAGTCTCACCTGAGCCATGAGGGATTGCCGAGGGAATCATGACGAGGGACACACACACAAATGCACATATGTGAACACAAGCACTTTTATACCAGGCATGTACTCATTCATTCACACACACATTACCAACACACACACATTGAAGCACATGCAAATAAGCACACATACACACATGCACGCATACATGCATGTACATATATATGCATAATGTATACTCGCATTCCAACAAACTTTCTCACACACGCAGGCATGTTTTCCACAGACACACCTCCCAGACATATTGCCGAATGTGATGTCAAACTTTGTTGAGTCAATCTAATACCAGTGTTTGTACAAAGAGGATTGTCCATTTTTACCTTACCTTTTAGTGTCTTATAATTCAAATAAATGATTTCTCTATTCTGATTTTTTTCACATATTTGTACAGAGAACAAACTGTCTGTCATAGATGCACACAGTTAAGCCATGTCATCAGCTTGGATTGAATATGATTGTCACTATGCAGATTTTATAAAGACTATAACATGATTGTTACAAAGCGGATTTTATGAAAAATATGAACATGATTGTTGCAATGGAATTTTTTTTTTTTTAACGATAGAACATGAACCTGATTGTCACAAAAAGATTTCATGAAGGAAGATTATTGATATGATTGTCACACCGAAGATTTCATTAAGGTAGAATATGAACATTGTCACAATGCACTTTTCATGAAAGAATATGAGGGAAAGAGATGATCTCACGTTTATAGATGTAACATAGTATGTGGCTTTGCATTTTCACCGAGATCTGTGAAGTGGGCTTTTTTTTTTCTGCCTCATCGTCCATGCCATTTCAGTGGCACTGCACCCTAGCTGCTCATTCTGCGGCCACAGCCCCGGCATCAGCAATCCACAAGGACTAAGGGTGTGATCAGTGTTAAGTCCTCACGAGACGACCCACAAGAGGAGACACTGCACTGCTGGCAAGTCCTTCAGTGGTGCCTGTTCTTAGCCTCCCCTTGATGACATTATTTTCTTAGTCTCAGAACCAGTGTGAGTGAATGAGAATGCCGCCATGTCTATACAGTGATAGTTTCTATGAATTTGCTGATATTGGTGACCCAGACAGAACCAAACCAAGGCCACAGATGTGGAGAGGCAATCAGAAATGAGGTCACCATGACAGTAAGACGTGAAGGGCCACAGAATTTGAGACTTTAAAAAAAAATTAATGTTGATTGATGAGGATGAGGATGATGAAGATGATGATTTCCATTCAAGTCTCAGACGTCATGAGAGAGCTGCACTTTTCGTATACTTTCATATCTCTTCATTAATCAGGCCCGAGAGATATGGGCAGCTGGAATTTTGATCAGGAAGTTTGAACAACACTCTCAGAGATGCATCCAGTAAGTGGAAGAAACTCGACTGTGTGGTCCCAGTCTTGCGTTGGTAGCAAACTCAGCTCTGAGTAGAGTTAGTTGGGACAGAAATATTCCACAAATAAATGGCTCAAATGAGAATCAAACTCACAACCTATTGCTGGCAAGTCCACTATTCTATCTACTTTGTCATGGCTGCCATTGGGAAATACATCACATTAGCTTCTGTGTTTTAAAAGAACATGAATTGATGAATGCCTCTGTATGCGCATGCGCACATGTTTGTGTGTGTGTGTGTGTGTGTGTGTGTGTGTGTGATTACAGAACATGCCTACCAACTGTGACCATTCTATGATCTACCGAGTTTGTGAATACGGCACAAAAATGTGACACAGACCCAGTGGAATATTTGTTAAGTCAAGATCTGTCATGCATACTGACAGCGATATGTGGCACTGACATAGCAAAATGTCACAAGTTTAGATCCAGCAAGCCCACTGGCATTGACATATGTAACAATGATCTATCAAAATATCACAAGTCTAGATCTAGCATGCCTGCTGATATTGACAAGTATGATACTGACCTAGCAAGTCTGAATCTAGCCTGATGATATTGACAAGTATAATACTGACCAAGCAAGTCTGAATCTAGCCTGCTGATATTGACAAGTATAATACTGACCTAGCAAGTCTGATTCTAGTCTGCTGATATTAACAAGCATGATACTGACCTAACAAGTCTGGATCTAGCAGTTAGATTAAAACTGAACAATCTTGCATTGACATAGCACACTGGTCCAAGTGTGAATCTAGCTAGTAATCTACACTGTGAAATGTTACTCTCGCCCATTCTCTTCTTTCTCCCCTCTCACATGATTCTTCACTACATATATCCTTTCTCTTCTCCTTTTCCTTTTCATACTGTTCTTCACTCAATACCTTACCTCATTTCTCTTTTCTCTCCATTTTCACATTATTCTAAGCTCTGCATCTCGGTTCTCTTCTCTCTCCACTTTTACCCCATTCTTCTCTCTATATTTCCTTCCTCTTCTCTCTCACAATGCTTTCACAGCATTCTTTGTTTGTTCCACATTTTGTGTAATTTTCTTATTCACTTCCTTTCATTTCATTCTTTATTCTTTGCCTTCTCTCCTTTTTCTTCTGTCTTCCCACCATTCTTCCCTCTATAATCCCTTTTTTTATTCTCTTTACACTTTCATTTCCTTCTTCACTCTATCTCTCATTTCTCTTCTCTCTCCAGGTTCACATTATTCTTTACCCTGTATCTCCTTTCTCTCTCCAAATGCTTTCACACCGTCCTTGGCTCTACATCTTATCTAGTTTTCTCTCTCTCCACTTTCACACAATTCCTCAATCTATATTTTCTGTTCTTTCTCCAATTTCACTCCTTTATGGTCTATTGATACAATTTTCTTCTCTCTCTCTCTCTACTTTAACAGTATTCCTCACTCATTATCTTGTCGCATTTCTCTTCGCTCTCCATGTTCACAACATTCTTTGCGATGTATAACAAATTTTCATCTCTTTCCACTTTCAACCATGCTTTAATCTCTATTTTATTTCTCTTCTCTCGCTCTCTACTTTCAGACCATTTTTCACTCTTTGTCCGACTTCTATCCCATGTCTGACTTCTCTCTCCACTTGAACATCATTCTTCTCTCATTTATTTTCTCTGTCCACTTTCACACCATCCCTCACTCTGTGTTCGATCTCCCTCCTTTTCTCATTTTTCTTCTCTCTCCAATTTTACATCACCCCTCGCTCTGTGTTCAATCTCCCTCCTTTTGTCATTTTTATTCTCTCTCCAATTTCACACCATCCCTCGCTCTGTGTTCGATCTCCCTCCTTTTCTCATTTTTATTCTCTCTCCAATTTTACATCACCCCTCGCTCTGTGTTCAATCTCCCTCCTTTTGTCATTTTATTTCTCTCTCAATTTCACACCATCCCTCGCTCTGTGTTCGATCTCCCTCCTTTTCTCATTTTTATTCTCTCTCCAATTTTACATCACCCCTCACTCTGCGTTCAATCTGCTTTCTGTTCTGTCTCCACGCCGCTCTGCACCCTTCTTCATTCCATAATGCAAACCTCTTTTTTTGACACAAACTCATGGGTAAAATCTTAAATCCCTGTGCTGTTCTGCTCATACAGTACTTCTAAGCGACCACTTTGGTGTTTATGTGAACGACCTGGTAAGTCAGTATCGTTCAAATCTGCTCATTATTCAAACTGAACTCTTTGTTGCATCACTAACCATGTTCACAAATTTCATGAGGGACTCATCTGACAAGTCTTCTAAAGTCACTGTCCTTTTTTTATGTGACCAGTCATTTTTTTTTTGAGATGTTTCGTAAGTGGAATCATAATGCTGCAAAAGTAACTGTTCCACAAACTCCTCCCACCGTTTCTCTTCTGCCAACTGGAACCAGCTATTGAGAGTGGCCTGTCCACGCACTTTCTTCAAAGGAAGTAACATAGATTTCAATGCAGACACATCTTCCATCCAATGGGAATACTCCTTCAGGATGTTTTTCACGCGCTGCTCCAGCGGCAGCCAGACCTCGAAGCGATCTGCTTCTCGCATTTGGTTGAACAGGTCTGAAGGGATAGAGAGCTTTCCCACTTTTGAGCTTTCCGATTCAACCCATACTGGTATGGTGGGGTCAAAGTTGGCCAGGCAGTGTCGGAGCTGAGACTCCCACAGTTTCTGGGAGGGCTGGGAGTGTTGGTGCCACAATCCCAGCAGGGAGCCTTTGTGCCGGGCCAATCCCTCTAGGTCCAGAACCTGTGCTCCTGTCTCCTGCAGGGTGTGTAGAAGGAGGGTTTTGCCGCACCCTGTTAATCCTGCCACACACCAAGACAGAACTCGGCAACACAAACCAAAGGTTCATTACATACAGTATATTGTTCCTGTTTAGCAATCCCTTCAGCAGCAACACAAACCAAAGGTTCATTTACATACAGTATATTGTTCCTGTTTATCAATCCCTTCAACAGAATAATCATACACACATTCTGTTTTATGTAAACTGCATGAAAAATTATATCTATCTATCAACTGATCTATATCTATATAAATAGGTGGGGGAGGGTTTGTGAGAGGAAGAAAATGGGAATGAAAAATATGGTTTTGGACTACTTAATTGTTATATATAGATCCACAGACATGTTTTTATGGCCACTCTTAATTTCTCTTTGGAGATAATAAAGTGTTCCTGACTTGACTTGACTTGATACAAATTCCTTCACTAGCAGCATATGGAAACCATCAAAGTCCATCTTGAAAACAACCATTCATATTGCCTGCTCAAAGACCTTCAGTCTGCTGATCTGGACTCTTCAGTGAGACGTGGCTGATTGTGTCAGTGTTCCCTTAGTATTGAATGGAGATGTGCACAGTCTAAAATTCTGGGATATTCTCACCACCATGGGTTAAAAAAACAGAATCCAACAGCTCTCCAAAGCAGCCAGTAAAAGGTAGAAAAGTAAAACAAGAAGAAAGTGCTGTAGGGCAGTATGCTGCTGAAAAACTAAAATCATTTCCAAAGAGTATTAACTGAAAGGGCCAGTCTTTAAGCCTGTGCTTGAGGATCCATTTAAGGACACAAGAGAGGTCAAAAGGTGTCAAAAGAGAGAGAGAGAGAGTTTCAGTTTGATCAAGGTGTCACTTCATATGAAGTAGTCTATATATGCTACACCACATCTGCTAAGATCCCACAGCACACGATTTATGGCTGATGGATACATAGAACAATGACTAAGATTAGAGAATGTAAGAATAGGGTCTCGTGGCTAGGACTTGGTAGATGTCTGAACTGCCCAATGCAATGGTCAGACCTTGTGTAGTACCTACTGACACTGTCTGTGCCGTTATTATATTGTATGCATGTATGGTGAATATACAGGTGTGCATGTATAAGTGTATGCATAGGTGGGTGGGCACAGGCCCATGTGTGTGTTTTGTGTGTGCCAGTGTATGTGGCGTATGTGTGTGTGTGTGTGCGTGTGTACGAGTGCTTGATTTGTGGGCTTATGCGAGTATGTTTCTGCATGCATATGTATACATGTATATAATATATATAATATATATATATATATATATATATATATATATATATATATATATGCGTGTGTATGTATAAGTGTATGCATAGGTGGGTGGGCACAGGCCCATGTGTGTGTTTTGTGTGTGCCAGTGTATGTGGCGTATGTGTGTGTGTGTGTGTGTGTACGAGTGCTTGATTTGTGGGCTTATGTGAGTACGTTTCTGCATGCATATGTATATAATATATATATATATATATATATATATATATATATATATATATATATATATATATATATATGCGTGTGTGTGTGTGTGTGTGCTAATGTATACACATTTCTCTGTCTGTGTGTGTGTGCGTGCACGTGCACACACGTTTTTGAACGTGGGTGCATGAGTGTGTGTGTTTGTGCGTGCGTGCTCGCACGCGCATGTCCATGCACGAGTGCTTGCGTGTATGTGTGTGAGTGTGTGTGCATGCGCCTTTGTTTAATTGTGGGGAAATGAATTCAGAAAATAACATAGTTGTTATATATCAGTAACAACAACAACAACAACACGAGCGCATGAAAACTAAATCCAGCGCATACACACCTACATCTATGAACTCTACACACTCTGCACTGCTTCATTGATGCACACTTACCAGCACACATACGTTCACTGAAACAACAGGGAGTGCTGAGAGATTCAAAGTCTTATCTCAGTTGATATATGTTTGATCATTCGGGTCTGCCACTGGAAAGGCCCAGTACAAGTCTGCCCCACTCTCTAAGGGTCTTCACAGCGTTGGACTTGCTGCGATTATTTCAATAACTGTTCGGGTGGTGATGTTTCCTTCTTTCAAAATGAAGCAATGAGACTGATCTTGGGAACTACGAAGGACACACCAACTGAAACTATGCAATACCCGTTTGACCTTCCTCCAATGCAGGTCAGACACAAGCATGGGTGATAGCATGTTTTAAAGCGCTTGAAAATCCACCAAACCAGTGATGCAGTCGAGGAAACCAAAGGCACTTGTCAAGGATGTGAAAAATCATGGATGGGACAGGCAGACGATAATATACAGCGTGTGTGCCAGTTATCAGAACTCAAAGAAATGAAGGGATGGGAAAGTATCTAGACCACTTCAAACACCTTTACCAAACTGCCATTGCTCCAGAGCATAGAAGACACTGTTGAGAATGGCTAGAAGGCAAAACTAATGCAGAAATTCAGATGCAGGTTGAAAAGATGTTAATATACACACCTAAAGATTCTATCACCAATGGCAAGTTAGGCTGGGAATATACAATGAAATAAAATGCCTGCACTACCCAGGACGACAATGGTGCATACAGTTGACTAACTTCAAGTCTAACAATGAAGGTAGAAACAGTAACACAGGCACACCACTGGCTCTCATCCACAGACCAGCTTAGAACTCAACAAGCCATAATACTGACTGACTCGTGAGTCCGCTTCAAAAAGTGGAATGGGAAGCCCTGCTTGGCATGACGTAATGTGCAGCCTTCCATTGGAGAGATTTATATTGCTTTACTGCCCAGGACAGGCAGGTGTCAAAGGAAATGAAAGAGCAGACACACTGGCAGGTAAGGCAACAATAAGAACTGTATTACAGCTTGGCCTATCTGATGTGCTTGGAAATCTAAAGAATCACCTCCACAAACAAGATCAAAGCCACTATACCATAGACCATCTTTCAGAGCTCAGCATCAAGAGAGGAAGTGGCCGTTCATCCAGACTTAAAGGGAGAGACAGACAGACTGAGAAAATTTAAAGGTCTTAGCTGTACACCACCAGTGATTAAAGGAAACAGTAAAAAATGATCTTGTAGTTGTCTGTTTAATCAATTGTATATCACTTTGCACACTGTGGGGGGAAAAAAAAACGACAATGGGTTGTTGGCTGTAAAGCAAGCAAAGTGTGTATCTACTTCTGGGGTTCAATTCCCATTCAAGTGTTTTATGCAATGTGTGCTTTCTTTGATCTCTTTAGAGGCATAGTAAACTCCCAACTTTCTTGGGATGGATTTCCCATTTTTCCTGAAGCTTTACAAAATGTTCTCCAAGGACAATAGGATTAGATTCCTTGTTTCCATCAGTCACTCCATGTATTGTGAAACCTGTGCAAAGGATGGACATATGAGCTATTTTGAACAGTTTAGTGGACATTCTTTATGCATTCTGCTGATTTCCATCGGTCACTGATTCCACCGATTGAGAAATCTATGCAAAGAAATGACATAGATACAACATTTTCAACAGTTCAGTGAACATTCTTTATGCATTCAAAAAGTTGTATTTGAAGTGAATAGATGCACACTAAGAAATTTTCTTTCACTTTCTTATTCTCGTCTTTCTAACTGCATGCAGAAAGCCTTTAAACTGCCATCAAAGACATTACCGGTAGTTTGAAGACAATACTTTTATCATTTAAAAATTTTTATAAAGAAAGAGCATGTCTGTGCCTCCATGAGAACATCAAATGCATATCAGCCAAAGTGTTGACCCCTAAACATACATTAACCTACCACTCAGCATGATGAACTTGAAGCTCCGTGGGAGATGCTGAAGATCGCTGACCACCCTTCTCCTGTATGTCTTGTATCCCCCCTCCAATACCAGCACCTCAAACCCAATCTGCGACAATACTATGGCCAAACTGCCTGACCTCTGGCCCCCTCGCCAGCAGTAGATTAAGGGCTGATATTGGGGAGGTTTGTGGACAAAGTAGTTGGAAATCTGGTCACTGATGTTGCTGGAGACCATGACAGCTCCGATCTTCCTGGCCTGGAAACTGTCCTGACCGTATGTCTGTCCTACATGTGTTCGCTGTTCATTGGTCAACACTGGGAAATTCAAGGCCCCTGTCACATCACAAGATGGCTGTCAATTAGGGTACAAGATGGTCATCAACTTTAAACAAATATTACTTTAAAAAAAAAGAAAAGAGAGAGAACAGAAAGAGACTAAAGCAAAAACAAAAAAACGCACATTGATTCTGAATTTGTAAAACCAAGTCCTGTCATTTGTTCATTTTTGACTTGAAACACCCAGTATTCTACTATCAAGATGACAAGTTCCCATGTGCAGCAATTACATAACAGCATTTATAAAAATAAAAAAAAACCCAACCTACAAGCAATGTGAGAGTTATCCACTTGTTACCGGCAAATTTCTGTAGACATGGTCATTTTGATTGGAAAATTGAAATGCCCAAATAAAAAACAAAAGGTGTCACATTTCTGCAGAAATATTCATTTTGATAAGAAAAACTAAAATGCCCTGACAGACAAAGTGGCAAATTTCTACAGAAAATTTCATTTTGATGGTAAAACTTAAACACTCGGACAAAACTGGCAAGTTTCTCATTTTAAAAGGAAAACTGCAACAGCTAGTCAGAGAAGTCAAATCATAATGATTATGCACTGCACACCACGGAAGCCATATCAAGGCTTTTAACTTATAACAGCTCTCTAATTTTTAAAATCCCAGGACTTGATCAAAAAAGATTCTAACTTAAATGACCAAATCTTAAATAAATGTTAGCGAACCGCCCAGAGAACGTGGACAAACGAGTCACAAGACAAAACACAACGCGTTTCGACCTCTTAGGTCTTCCTCGAGTGATACATAAATGAATAAAACAACGAAAATTCACTTAGCTTTGATCGCTTCAGATCGCTTAGGGTTCAGCGCAAGGAAGAAGGCGTTGATATTGGGGAGGTTTGTGGACAAAGTAGTTGGAAATGTGGTCACTGATGTTGCTGGACACCATGACAGCTCCGATCATTCAACGCCTTCTTCCTTGCGCTGAACCCTAAGCGATCTGAAGCGATCAAAGCTAAGTGAATTTTCGTTGTTTTATTCGTTTATGTATCACCCGAGGAAGACCTAAGAGGTCGAAACGCGTTGTGTTTTGTCTTGTGACTCATTTGTCCACGTTCTCTGGGCATTTATTTAAGATTTGTTTAGATTTCCGCCTGCAGTCGTCTCGCTTTGCAACTAGATCTTAAATGACCAAGCTAAACAATAGAAGACAAATTTCTGCAGAAAAGCAATTAACAGGGAAACCAAAACACAAGATAAGAAAACAATAAATTGACTTGACTCTGTTATGAATTAAAACTAAAACACATGGATAGGTAAAAAAAAAGAAGAAGATATAAAACTTTTTTAGTAGGAACTATATAACGACCAGACAGAAAAAACAGCAAATTTTTTAAACCCACCCCCACCCCCACCAGCACACAAACGCTCGATCTGGATAGGAAAACTATAACATGTACATTATCCAAAGGCACATAAAATTAGGCTGTTCAGAGAGGGCCTACATTCCACTTTATTTTTCACTCCAGATTTAAAAAACAAATTTCTATGCGACAAAAATGCATAAAAAAGACATGAGGCAAATAGAGACTGCAGAATGGACAGTGTCGTGTCCACTCTGCTCAGCATATGGTTTTCAGTACACAGTAACTGTCAGAGAACTGGAAACAAGCAGGCATGTCACAAAGTAAACTGCTATCAGATAAAAAGGAAAGAGTTTCAAGAACAAAGAGAAGAATAATTATGGTCCATAGAGACAAACCCTCCCCGACCCCCCTCCACCACCACCCCTGTTCATCTTCCAATATTTTTCTGAAAAACTGGACTCAAGAATAAGGCTAAAAAATAAGTACTTCAATGATACCAAATTCCATGTCTATGAGTTATCCACTATGGATTTGATGGGTCTAACTGCAGTGACAAAATTTAAATATGTATACACAATTTGCACACATTTACCATCCCTGGAGTACTACTCTTTCTCTAGCTCATTATACATGTATACCTAATATATAAGAAGGCATCTATGGGTCGCCCTGATGTGGCCCTTTGCGGTCGGCTGGGCTATAAGCAACATTATCTTATCTTATCTATGGGTCAAGTTCTGGATGAGGCATGGCTCCCTTAAACAGTAAGGAATTAAGGGCCAAAACATCTGACCAAGAGTAATGGGGGAGGGTGTAGAAGTCTGTTCTGAAGACCTACTATCATAGCTTTTCCTAACAGTTTCTTTCTATTTTGTAGTGTAGTTAGGACGGCAAAACAGTTTTAGGCCTGCATTATTGGAACATTCTATTAATACCTGGAATATAGTCTTTTTAATATATAACTTATAAACCTGGTTGACCAAAGTGCGTAAGATGTCAGACTTTTTCCCCCAAGGTGCGAGATTCTAGTGCTACTTGGGAGTTAACTTCTATGCAGATTCCATTCACAAGCTGGTCCTTCAGATAAAACTTAAATTGAGGTCCTAAAAATCTTGCATGCATGTTAAATCTAATTCTTTTTCTTTCTTTCTTTCTGCGTACGCAGGCTGATACTCCTGTGGACACTGCCTGTATAGACAGGCAGTGGAGTTTTGTGTGTATGACCATATTTTATCCCGCCATTAAGGCAGCCATATTCTATGTTCGGGGAAGGTGCATGTTATGTGTAACGTGTCATCCACACCAACGGCCAAACTGGCCTTCTCTTCCGAAAGTTGGTGATGGGATTTTACGTGTGTGCAAGATGTTGTGCGTGCGTTCACACACGGAACCTCGGTTTATAGTCTCATTCGAAGGACTGTATGGGGAATGGAGTCAGAACCAATGTTAACTCCGAGGGAAAAATCCCCCTGCATCGAAATTCGAACCCGCAACCTCAGGATCACAAGTCTGGCGCTCTACCAACTGAGCTATTCTGGCCCCCAAATCTCATTCAACCTTGCAGAGAAGAGTAGGCCAGTGTGTGTAGGAGGGATGGTTGACACAAAAATAAAATACAGGCACAATGGGTATTTAGACATCATAATCAAAGAGAGAATGTGGTTATACTAATGCTGGAAAAAATGGTTGCCTGTGGAGAAGTCTCACTAAATGTGAACATCTGAATTCCTGCGATAGAATGAAGACAGACAGAAATACATAACTTATATTTTACACTCCATTTAAAAATATCTGGAATATGACCCAAAATGAAATACATAACTTATATTTTACACTCCATTTAAAAATATCTGGAATATGACCCAAAATGAAATACGAAACTTTTATTTCATACTCCATTAATATTTAGAAAGTGATCCACCTTTTAAAATTGTTTTTTTTTTAGTCTCCATTAAGTGCCTGCAATATGATCTTTCTCATAAATTTGCATAGTCAAGTTCAATAAATACCTGGAATATGATCCTTCTCATATTCAAAGGGAGAACGAACATCAATCGCTTCACTAGCCCCTGAGTCGAATGGGTTGGATGTTTTTGTCATGAGTCCCCTGTTAAAAAGTCGGTGAAACCTGGAATATGCATGGGGGGTCATTGTCTGATTGACGAACAACCGAGAGACCAGGGTAACACTCTCCCACATCTTCCACCATCTGATTCAATTGTCTGAAACAAAAGCCTTTCCATTGTTAATGATGATGCATACAAGTCAAAGTATTTCGATCTGTAAGTTGAGTCAAAATAACAATAATGATAATAATAATAAATAATCATAATACTAACATTAAAGATGACAATACTAACGATAAAGATAACAATAATTTTCATGACATTAACTATTCAGGACTGGACAGGTTACAGCACCTGAAGTTGTTGTGCATTGTCAGAAACAAAACTTTGAAGAACCACCATTGTACAAGTGTCCTTCACTGCAGTTCAATGTGTCCACGTGCATTTGTTCACATGCACAGTGTACTGATGGCATTTATCTCAGTCTCTCAGCTCTCTATACTGGTATGTCTGCACTCTGTCCAAGCGATCATTTGGGATCTGGTAATTACCGTACAAGTCTGTCTTTACAAACATGTGTAGATGTACTTCAACTACCTGTGTGTGTCAAACAGTAGGGTGTGTGTGTGTGTGTGTGTGTGTGTGTGTGTGTGTGTGTGCATGTTCATAGTCACCCTCTCCCCCCCCCCCCCCCTCCCAACAGTTTGTTTTTTTTCATATTTTTGAAATGTTAAAATCTTAGTTTAGGCATATACCATGTCAGTATGGTTTGGCGTCTTTTTCATTCCCCCTCCACACCCTTCCTCCCACTTCTCCCCCCTCCCCAATCCATATAGACCCATAAGCTGTTTGACTCTTACGAGTAATATGTCAGCCAGTTCAATACTTTGATGATCCTCGACTCCCATGTACTGGATATACGTGTAGTCACACAGAACTGATGTTTCTGGATACCCGTATATATGGGCCCTTAGTGTGTTGTGTGTGTGTGTGTGTGTGTGTGTGTGTGGTGTGTGTGTGTGTAGAAATATTCTGTCTAGAAGTTTATTGCTTTGATGTTTGAAGAAGGAGAGTGAGATAGTGGCAAAGGTGCAAAGGGATACAAGATTGTATATAATGGGCAGAATTCTATTTTTTTTTATGCCTTTTTTCTGTGTGTGCTTGTGTGTGCTTGTGTGTGTGTGTGTGTGTGTGTGTGTGTGTGTGTGCGCACACGCGTGTGCGTGCATGCGTGTGTTTGTGAGAGTGAGTGCATGTGTGTACGAATGCTAGAGTATGAGTGTGAGTGTGTGTGCGTGTGTGTGTGTGTGTGTGTGAATGTGTAAGTTTGTGTGTATGCGAGGGTATGGGTGTGCTTGTATAGAGATAATATGTGTATTTGTGTATTTATGTATGTGTGTGTGTGTGTGTGTGTGTGTGTGTGTGTGTGTGTGTGTGTGTGTGTGTGTGTGCATGCATGCATGCATGTGTGTGTTTGTGCATGTCTTTGTGTGTTAATTATGTTCCTTTTCTTTGAATGAAAAATGTTGACATTCTTTTCATAATGTTTTCTTAAATGTCAGTACAATCATGAGTTAATCAGACAATAAATTGGTTTCAGTCAGTCCATAGTCACAGGTCTTCTTTACTGTAAGAACATTATTGTTTTTGCTTCTTCTCAATCTAAAAATGCATATTACTTAACATAAATCATGTATCATCCAATGTCGTTAATCAACAGTAACAGCCCTGATGTGGCCCTTTGCGGTCGGCTGGGCTATAAGCAACATTATCTTATCTTACCTAATCAACAGTACTGCTGGAAAACCTACTGGAGTTAATTCACTCTTCAACTTTGATGTTGACAGCATTCATAAGTACTTTGCAGGTCATGCGAGGATCTAACGAAAGCTACAGGGTAGGTAGGTAGGTAGGAGCTTGTATAGCCTTGCCCCTTTCTTGTGCTCCGTCAATTGATTTGTCAGTATTGCTCAAAGGGTGTTAATCGCAGCGTGTTACAGTTACATATATGTGACCCGCCACCACGAAACCAGTCTTAACTCGCGCGGCCTACTTCACGGCTACAGCTGAAAATAGCTGGTGAGAGTCTACCTGGGGCATTTTGACTTTTTTGCAGAAATGTGTTCCTTACAGTACACCCTAAACTTTCACGTGGCACTATCCATTTGCTCCAAAACAACCAATACATTAGTTAAAATTGAGATTTAAAAGCCTAACTTCGAATCAAAATGAACTCCTTTTAACGCAAAAATGACCCATTTTCACTCGCCTAAAACTTAACGCAACCCTTACAGAACCCCATCGTGTTGTATACCGTTCGAAAGCGTGTGTGACGCTCTCCCGTTTCTCTGTGTGTCATCTAAAAAATAAGTATGGTAAAAAGTAAGATGCCGTTGTTAGGAAAATATGCTGGAGATGATAGCAAAAACTTAGGAAGCCGTTTCTCAAAAATAGCCGTTGGCACAGTAACCCACTTCAAATGACCATAACTTCCTTATTTTTTGCCGTAAAGCGTTCATTTTTATATCAAATTAATCAGAAAAATCTGTAGATTTTAAATATATGTATATCTCAAAACTTTCAAAAATCGAGTTAAGAGTGGTTTTGTTGTGGAAGGTCACATATTGGTATGAGAAAAGTCTCAGTCATCAAAGTCAAATTCTATGTCTTTAAAAACTTACATCTGCATCAAGGAGGCTTTTAAAGCTGTTAAGAACGCCTTGGCTTAAGGCTGTGTCAGACCAATTGACATAGGCCAGAACACCAAGGCTACATCAAAATGTTGTTATGCTCTGCATAGTTATGTGGGGATTGTCTTCAGTCGTGACAAGCTCCTAGCATAACACAGTCTCCCAAATCCCCCGAAGTCGGAGTGTGGCTGCCCATGTGGCGGGGTAATCAAAAACGGTCACACACGTAATGTTCTCATCCCCAGCTGATGCATTTGTGCCATAGTGTTCAAATGCTTCGGCTGTTCGGATGATCCCTGGAGTCTTTTAGCCAGGGTACGACAACAACAACAACAACAAAGCTGTTAAGAGTGTCAGTAAGTTTAATGATAGTCGGAAGAGAATTCCATCTGCTAACTGCTCTGATAGCACACGAATTTCTCCTTAGGCTAGTGTTAGAAAACCGAACAAACAATTTGCCTTGGAAGCATGTCGATGCGTCCACGGCCCGATACGTCCACGGCCCGATACGTCCAAATGGACACATCAGGCCGTGGACGTATCGGGTGCTGGCGTGCTGATGCGTCCACGGCCCGAAACGTTCACGGCCCGAAACGTCCAAATGGACACATCAGGCCTTGGACGTATATCGGACCTTGGACGTATATCGGACCTTGGACGTATCGGGCCTTGGACCTATCGGGCTTGGACGCATCGGACCGTGGACGGATCGGACTGAAGTGTTTTCCCTACACTCAAGAGAAGTTCGTTTATATACCTAGCACTTCTGCACTCGCACACACGCACTCTACCTTACCTGGTCAGTCCAGACTCTGGCTTGGGGGCTTCGTCAGGATTCTTTCCAAGCCCTTCACTAGCATGAACTGTCAAGTAAGGTCGGTCACACACAGTCTGCGACGCACTCTGTCCAAGCTTCCAAGCCGAGCTTGCAGCTTTCCTCAGAGGGTCAAGCAGCTGGTACAGTCTTTCTGTCAGTGTCCACCTCCGGGCCCAGCAGTGGTGCTGTCAGAACCGTCCTAGCCGTTGTGTCCGTCTACGGCTGTACTGTCGCGTGCTAGGACAAAACTGTCTCCTGGTAATTGGAGGCCCAAGCACTGGTCTGTCACTAGTGTAACGGTCAGCACGACGAAGCTCCTTCACTAACTATAAGTTAGGCTTAGCTGGTCCGCTCCCTTCAAGCCTGAGTGTCGACTCCCAAACTAACAACAAGTTAGCAGGACCGCACTCTTCCGGCTCTCGTGTCGTACTCCCAAGTTCGTCGGCTTGTTTACCTGAGTGTCAGTGAACACTTCTCACGCGAGGTGCACTTCCGCTGAGCTCGCCTACGTGCGCAGAAACCGTGCGTCACTACACTCCCCCCGACTTTATGATGAAAGCTTTTTGTCCAGGGGTTGTAGTGAGGAAGGGAGCTCTTCACCTCGCTTGAGCCCATGTCTGTTTAGTGTCGATTTGCAGGTCCTCTGAGAGTGCTTCCTGTTTAGCAGCCGGAGATGCGAAAAGCACTGTGTGCCAACAGGCCCATGGAAACTGATCCATAGCCGTCTGCGACCTCGTCCGGTAAGGCTATTTCAGCCACTTCGGAGGGTCAGCAGATGCCTAAGGTCTCACTGCTTGGGCAGGCTCCCAGGCCTCCAGCGCTAGATAGTGTTCTCCATAGTTTTTTTCACTGTGGGTCTATCTGCACCACCAGAAGCAGCATGACCTTTTAATGAACCAGGACGGTTGCCGCCTCAGCCGGGCACATCTGGAAGCTACCCTGAACCAGCCCCCCGATATACTGGCAAAAAGTGGCCATCGCTTCCCTCTGCCCATCCTGGATGCGCACGTCACCCAGGGCGGACAGAAGACACTGCATTCAGGGGAACTGGAGCAGTCACCTCCAGCCTCCCAGTGACACGACAAACCAATCCATGGCCTGCCACAATGCCCTGCACACCCCTCAGCATACCATCAGTCTCTCTCTCAGGCACCCTAACAGCAAGCAGAAGGCTCAGGGGATTCCATGTCCACTGGTGCTGGTACCTCCTCCGCCAGCAGCTCTGCCTCTCCGGGCTCATACTAGCCATCAACACCAACAGTGCCTTCCAGTGAATGAGAGCCGGCACAGACTCCAGATGAAGTGTTTCTGGAACTGGCTCTCCCACATGCTGGCTAAAAGCCTTCATGGCCTCCTTCTGGCAGTTGGTGAAGACTGTATTGCCCAAGCTGGGGCAGTGCCGCCTGCTGATGAAGTCTACCAGCCTTTCCCAGTTTCCACATGGCCCCAGTAGCCATGCCATTGCCTGTCTAAGTGCCTGTGTCCGACCCTGCAAAACAACCTTTGATGAAGATGGCAACCTTTCATCAAATATGCCGGGCAGATGGTGAATGAAGGCATGAGCTTTCGGATACCTGTTAGCCTCTCCACATCCAGGAATCAAACACTTCTTGCCCCTCTTTTGGTTTCCTGGCATGTGGAACCGGCCTCCTTTGCCTTCCTGGATCTGTGGCGATGTACAGACATGTGCTTGGGAGAAGCTCTGGCATCCTGGATCTCAGCAGTAGGGTTCGAGTCCGTGCATCTATTCCCTGTTGTGGGCCCTTTGTCAGAGGATTCCCTGTCCCTTTCTATAAGGCCTGTGTTGGGATCCTCCTGATGCTGGCTAGACTGCCCAATACCCCTACTGTCCTGAGTATGCCTGGCTGACACTTTTCCAGTGCAACTTGATTTGCCAGCTGTATTAGAAACCTGACTCTGGCATCCTGACCTGTTCTTCATGGTCACTTTCACCTTCGAACCAGCCCTGACCCTAGCAATTCGAATAACCTCAGGCGATGGCTCCTTCGAATTCTTGCATGGAGTGCTTACTGTCAGAGGCTGGTTCGGTCCTTTCAGCAGTGAAGCACTAGGCATATGTGGCGGATTATTGCCAGTAGCTCCCACTGCCTTGGACCGTACCGAAGGTTGCACCTTGGAAATTCTGCCATTGGAGATGGTCTTTACCGCATTGACAGAGCGTGAAGGAACTGGCGACTTGACTGAAGAGATGGTGTCGTTTTCCTTCCTTCCCTCTCCTTTGCTAGACTGGTTCTGCAGCCACTTCTGGTACCGCCTGCAATCTTTTTTCCGGTGCCCAACCTGTTTGCAGTAAAAGCACTTGATGTTGGAATCCGGATTGTCAGGTTGCTTTCCACTTTCTCTGGCTATAAGCTGCAGATGAGTGGTCAGTTTCTCCACAATCAGCTTAAAGCTGTCCAGATTCTGCTTGGAAAAACCAGAACTGACCTGTGGCTCCTCCTGAACTTTCCTTGGTGCCTCATCCATGACCAGGGAGACGTGCTGGTACCACTTGAACTTATGGACGGCTTCTTCCATGGTTCTGGGTCTCTCCAGATAGGCATATTTACCTGCCTCCTTATCCTGACTACCAGTGCAAATTTGCTGATCGCCTCGCCCTGTATATAACTTTCTGGCAGGTCTCTGAAGGCTGAAACAGCAAGCACGGTGACCCGGTCTGCCCAGTCCTCATAGGACTCCCCTGGGTTCTGGCTGGCTTGCTGGAACTTGAGCTTGGCCGTTTCCGTCAGCTCTCTGGCCCCGAAGCGTGCTTCCAACTTCCTCATCATCTGGTGATATGAGCACTGACTGCTCATCTTGGTGGCAATGGTGAAGAAGTCTTGGCTTTTCCTTCCAGACACCATCCCAGATAATCCCGACTCTCCATTTTCTGACCAGTTGAGGGCTGTTCTATAGCTGTCAAACCTGTACTTGAATGACAGCCAGTTTGTGTTCCCGTCATACTGTAAATTTTTTGGCAATTTCCGCGGGTCCCCTCTCGTCCAGAATGGGAGTACCTAACAGGACTGTTTTCTCTGCTGCTGTCTGAGGGGTCAGAATACAATTCCGACTCACTCTCAGTGCAGTCGTGATGGTCATGCCAGTAAAACCTGTTTCTGTGTGACCTAGACCTTTGGTGCCTGCTCCAAGTTACTCTCGAGGGCAGGGACAGCTCGACGGGGCCCGTGTTCGTCCGTCATGCCTCCTGCCACTATACAGGCGCCCCTCCCCATCTCTATGCTCTTGGTCATGATCTCCAGCAAAATCTCGACGCCTGTGGTCAGTCGGTGCTGGCGACCTGGACCTACTTGAGTATGGGGTAAAGTGCCTGGAATCTTTAGGTCTAAAGTCCCCACCATGGTGTCTGTGCTGTCGTCCCTGTGATCTTATTTCAGGATTCGACTGCCTCAGACTCTGGTTGTGTTCCCATGCCAGAGACTCTGACCCAATTCTGTGGCAATGCTGTCCGCTAGAGGCCGACCTTGACGAAGACAGAGACCTCCGCGACCGCCCGTGTCCCCGATCCGAGTAACCAAGTCTAAAAGACTCGCTCCTTCCTGGTGATTTTCTCACCATTCTGGAGGGATGGGGTTCCAATCTTTCAGCAGACCCAGGAGAGCCCACCTCCAACTCAACCAGCTTGTCCCACAAATTTGGTGGATGAGCTGGAACTGGTGGCAGCTCGGCGAGCAGGGAACTGGTATCACTGGGTTCAGCAACTAGACTTGTGCTTTTTGCTTGCCCTGAGTGAAGAGAGGACCAGAAATCATCCATGGACTGCTGCTCATCCCATGTGGGTAAGGGAGTACTCTTTCTTTTCTTCCCCCCAATGCGGCGGCCATTTTGGGGCTCTATTAAATCTTCCATGGCCCCCTGCTGCGTTCCGAAATCAATCAGTTCAAGCAGGTCGTCACTGGGTTTGCCACAAGGAATGGACGTCATCATGGATAACCTCAATTTCCCCTTCCTTTCCCTGAACACACAAGCTGCACTGCTCAATCCAGAGGCTGTGTTACATTCAGCCCTATGGTCTACTGAATAAATCTTTCCCCCTTTTATTAATGGAGCAGCTGGAAAGTACTAGTGTGGAGTACAATTAGTACCTGGTCTGTGTACAACACAACCAACACCCCACGCTATTAACAACTTCTGTTTGTTGTTAACTTACAGCTAGGGTTGTACTAACTGAAAGTGCTAAGCATATCCCACTTCTGACACCAATGAAGTGTTTTCCCTACACTCAAGAGAAGTTCGTTTATATACCTAGCACTTCTGCACTCGCACACACGCACTCTACCTTACCTGGTCAGTCCAGACTCTGCTTGGGGGCTTCGTCAGGATTCTTTCCAAGCCCTTCACTAGCATGAACTGTCAAGTAAGGTCGGTCACACACAGTCTGCGACGCACTCTGTCCAAGCTTCCAAGCCGAGCTTGCAGCTTTCCTCAGAGGGTCAAGCAGCTGGTACAGTCTTTCTGTCAGTGTCCACCTCCGGGCCCAGCAGTGGTGCTGTCAGAACCGTCCTAGCCGTTGTGTCCGTCTACGGCTGTACTGTCGCAGTGCTAGGACAAAACTGTCTCCTGGTAATTGGAGGCCCAAGCACTGGTCTGTCACTAGTGTAACGGTCAGCACGACGAAGCTCCTTCACTAACTATAAGTTAGGCTTAGCTGGTCCGCTCCCTTCAAGCCTGAGTGTCGAACTCCCAAACTAACAACAAGTTAGCAGGACCGCACTCTTCCGGCTCTCGTGTCGTACTCCCAAGTTCGTCGGCTTGTTTACCTGAGTGTCAGTGAACACTTCTCACGCGAGGTGCACTTCCGCTGAGCTCGCCTACGTGCGCAGAAACCGTGCGTCACTACAGGACCGTGGACGCATCGGGCCTTGGACGTATCGGGCCTTGGACGTATCAGGCTTTGGACGCATAGGGCCGTGGACGTATCGAGCTGACCCCTTTGCCTTCATTGCCTCTTGTGATATCAGATTCTCACTTGGAATAAAGAGTTAAAATCAATATCGTCCACTTGGTGAAATATTTTATATGCTTGGATCAGGTCCCCTCTTACCCTATAAACTTCATACACATATGAATACACAAATCCAGGCAATCTCTTCATAAATTTCTTGGCATGGTTTTGTACTCTTCACTTGAGCTGGGGAAAACGAAAGGACTTTCGTGGTTTGAAGGACTATTTTACATAAGTTATCTCTTTACCCAAATATGTACAATTTTATTGTCCTTGAATCGTCATCAGTATTATAAGGGGCAGCAATCTTCTCTTTTTCTCTATCGTATAAGAAATGAAGCTAATCTACTTTATGTTTAAATGCTTAATTTAATTCTGTTCTTCACCTCTCAGCTCGTCGGAGAGAACGTCGAGCATTTATTTGGAGGTATTTCGTCATGTAAGGGTATTTCGTCATGTAAGGCTAGTGTGAGCATCATGTCCCACTAAGGGGACATGATGCTCACACTAGCCTATTAACCGGAAATAGCAGCCACCGCATGTGGCCACATCGCAGTACAACTGATGGGAGGTCAGACTCAGAGAGATTTACATTCCATACATTACTGTATAATGTGTGTTTGTGTAATAATGTTGCAAATGAAAACAAGTGCTGTATCTGAGTTGTTTTTCTTGTTTCATTGTTCAGCACAAAAGAGACCTTTATCCAGTTGTACAAGTCACTTGTAAGACCAGTCCTGGAGTATGGACACTCGGCTTGGCAACCTCACCACAAGACTTTGTGTGCTGAGGTGGAAGATGTCCAACGCAGAGCAACAAAGCTTCTTTCATCGCTTAAGACAAACCCTACCCAGAACGCTTGGCATATTACAGCTTCCCAGTCTTAAACATTCACTGTTTTATGGTATTTTATTTACTTTTAACATGCGCGCTGGTGACCTACTCGTTTTTGAGTGAACCGGTGTTTGAGGAAGAAGAAGAGAAGACATCGACGGGCTCGAGGCGACATGATAGATTTGTACAAAAAAGGTGAAGAACCCTCAGTTTCAGTTGTTTGACAGCAGAGAAACAAGGGGCAACAGTCTGAGGTTAGTCAAAGGACACTGTAGGCATCAAGTCAGAAGTAACTTTTTTTGCTGAGAGTCATAAACTCTTGGAATAGCCTCCCAGGTCACATAGTTACAGCTCCAACATTGAATACCTTCAAGTCCAGACTGGATGCCCACTGGAAAAGCCTTCCCTCAAAGTTCAATCCAGTATGCTACGAATAGGTGGTGGTAGTGCCAGTACTATTAGAAACCCCACTCATGCAAGTGGCATAGGCGTAGACTTACATCTACTAATTTCGAAGGTGAACAGGCCTCCAACGAGGCCTCAAACACCTCAAGTTCAAGTTCAAGGAATCGTCAAATTTAGTTTCATTTTAAAGCAACTTTTATCGGCGCACAACACACAATGTAACCTCCACCTCCAGGTGTATATAGATACGTGCTTAAAAAGAAAGAAAAAAAATCATTGGGTCTGAAAATAAAAATCTGCATCACAAAGAGAGAACACACACACACACACACACACACACACACACACACACACTGATACAGTCACGCACACACACACACACACACACACACACACACACACACACACACACACACACAGAGAAAACAATTAGAACAAACCAAACCAAGCAACTAGCCACCCAATCAAACAAAATAGTACAGAAGTATCTCAATCATTGTCATTGGGATATATAACAAGAGAAGAAAGTTTCAATTTTTTTCAAGTGATTAAATTTTGGCCCACAATGTTAAGAGGTGAAATACAACTTTTACAAGTGTAAATAATTTTTAATAAACTTGAGGTCTGTGAGCGCAAAACTGGCTCACCTGTTCCCCAAAATCAGCCTACTGCAACCTGGGGTCAGCTAGTCCATAGTAATGGATGAAAAGCGACCGTGGTAGCCTGCTGGCAGCTCTGCACTTAGCTTTTACCTTTGTGTATGTGTGTGTGTGTGTGTGTAGGCTAGTGAGTAGGTAAGATAAGGGTGGAGGCTGTCACTTTGTGGTATGAATGTGAGTAATCTTGTGCTATAGAAATAGGAAGAGGAATAGGGTTTAATTTTTTTTAAGCAGATCCCCCGTTCTATAGTCTCATAATAATCAGCCTGTTGATTGTGGAGACTGAACCCAGTTAACGGAAAAAGAGGAACATTGCAACAGGTGACAAAGGTGACAACAGGTCAAGTTAGATGGTTGTCTTACCCCCTGGACCACCATCACAGTGCTTTGAACTTTTTGGGTGAGATTAAGGCATGACGGAATGTAGCTATTCATATGAAATGCTGCAAACACCCACAACAGAGAAAAAATGCTACATGCAGCATGCATTACCAAGGACTACATGAGTCCTGTTTTAAGATTTGGGCTGCCAAAGTGAAGGCACACTTAGATACTTCTCTCCTACTTATGTACTCAGACTGTTCCATATCATTTGATCTCCCTTGCATCCTTGAATGGATCCTCAAGCATAGGCTCAAAGATTGTCCCCTACATTTTATACTGTTTGCATAATGCTTTAGTTTTTCAGCAACTTTTTTCCTCTCCACACTTTCGTTTTATTCCATTTACTATCCTTCGCTGGCTGCTTTGGGGGTGCTGTTGGATTCTTTTTTTGAGCCCTTGGTGGTGAGAACACCACAGAATTATGGACTGTGGTGGTCTCTATTTGACACTAGGAGTGCAGACACAGTTAGCCGTGTCTCCCTGATGAGTCCGATTCAGCGGACGAAAGGCCTAGGAGCAGGCAATACCAATAGATCTGCATTCGAGAGGGTTACAGCGGTTCCCTCATGCAGCTAGTGAAGGGTTTCCATTATTTTAAATATATTTCCCCCATTTTCTTCTTTTTTTCTTTTAAAATTTTTTTTTTTTTTTTTAATAGTTCAAATCTTTGCCGAGTTATTACTATAATGACTGAAGAATTGTTAACCTACACTTGTTTTCCCCCACTACTTAATTGTTCAGCTTTATATTGTTTGGTCAATCAGGGGGAGATTGCATCTCTTAGGAGATCCAAGTAAAGGTTGTTCTGTACAATTCTTAGCCACTGACAATGCTTGAGTTATTGAACAGCAGAGCTGACCACTCAGACTGTTCCATATCATTTGATCTCCCTTGCATCCTTGAATGGATCCTCAAGCATAGGCTCAAAGATTGTCCCCTACATTTTATACTGTTTGCATAATGCTTTAGTTTTTCAGCAACTTTTTTCCTCTCCACACTTTCGTTTTATTCCTTTTTACTATCCTTCGCTGGCTGCTTTGGGGGTGCTGTTGGATTCTTTTTTGAGCCCTTGGTGGTGAGAACACCACAGAATTATGGACTGTGGTGTGTCTCTATTTGACACTAGGAGTGCAGACACAGTTAGCCGTGTCTCCCTGATGAGTCCGATTCAGCGGACGAAAGGCCTAGGAGCAGGCAATACCAATAGATCTGCATTCGAGAGGGTTACAAGCGGTTCCCTCATGCAGCTAGTGAAGGGTTTCCATTATTTATAATATATTTCCCCCATTTTCTTCTTTTTTCTTTTAAAATTTTTTTTTTTTAATAGTTCAAATCTTTGCCGAGTTATTACTATAATGACTGAAGAATTGTTAACCTACACTTGTTTTCCCCCACTACTTAATTGTTCAGCTGCACAAAAGTCGCGTGAGCAAAACAGCTTTCAGAAACCTCTTCATCCTTTGTCATGCTGCCTCCTTTGGTTTGGCATCTTAATTCATGAGCACTGACTCGCTCACTGTCAGGCCCTGCCCAATGTGGGTAGTTGACGTTTGAGTCGTATGCGTATGTGCAGAAGACCAGTAAGGGTTGGTATCATTGTGAGATTTGTACATACCTACTACCTAGTGCATACATATCATTCGTCACCGTTAGCCTAGGTAAAGTAAGGTAATGTTACTTATAGCCCAGCTGACCGCCTACGGGACCTATCCTTGCGATAAGATTTAATGTGTGTGCAAGATGTTATGTGTGCGTTCACACATGGAACATAAGTAGAGTCTTATTCGAAAGACCTTTGTGGAATAGAGTCAGAACTGATGTCAACTCCCAGGGAAAATCCCCCAGCAGTTTTTTTTTTTTTTTTTGCTGTGGCAGTCTTTTTTTTTCTTTTCCTATCTTGATCAAATTTTTTCCTTTTTCTTTTTAATTTTTTAGTCACATCATTCAGTGGATAACAGTCAGTGTGAAGAACACTGTCTGGGGGCAGGACAATATCCTCAAAATTAGAAGAAATAGAAATGGTGCAAAAAAGTGTCTGAACTGGATCTCTCGGGAGAAAAATGTGACAGCAGTTGATTAACCATGACTGTTACACTCCATTTGCCTGTCATCTTAGGGATTCAAACTTTCCAGGCACAAGATAAATAATACAAGGGACTTAAGACTAAGAGGCTGGTTCTACTTCTAGAGTATGTTGTACCTCTTTGGGATTCTAGCCACAGGGCCTGTCGAACAGCCTGGAGATGGTCCAGTGTTGCTCATCTTATCAAATTCTGCATGGCTTTGCCCCACCAGTAGTGCAACAGAACTGGTGTGCTGGATGGACCTTAACCTGATTAAGCTGTGGTGCATCACAGCCAAAAATGACCATGATTTACAAAACCATGAGCGGCCTAGTTGAAACTGCACCCAAGCAGGACTCCTTCATCCAAAACAACAGAAGAACCAAGAGACACTGGAAGAAAACTCGCATTGCCATGTAGTCCCAAATGAAGAACTGTCAGTGCCAGTTACCCCCCCCCCCCCCCCCCCCCTTCCCCAGCTATCAGAATAACCATCATGGCAGGGCCCAGAGCCTCATGCTTTTAGAAAACTGACATTACTCAAAAATCATCACCAGTTTTTCTTCCTTTTTTTCTTTTTGTAAAACTTTTGTGAAAATTTGTGTATGTGTGTGTGTGTGTGTGGTGTGTGTGTGTGTGTTTGTGAGGCCCTGATTGAACTAAGACTACTAAGTGTTGCACACAATAGTGCATACTCCTTCTGCAACCCTGTTTTCTTTTCTTTCACTGTGTGTGTGTGTGTATGTGGTGTGGTGTGGGTGGTGTGTGTGTGTGTGTGTGTGTGTGTGTGTGTGTGTGTGTGTGTGTGTGTGGGGTGTGTAACTCCCTGGGTGTATCTATAGCTGTCCTGTCGAGGTATTTCCATAGGTCCCCTTGTTTTGAAAAGACTAGAACAATAGAAGCTTACAGGCCATGTGATCCAAGGAGCTACAAAAGTCATTCCTTAACTGAAAAAAAAATCTTATATGAACAGAGGCTTTTAAAGACAAATTTTCTAAAATATGACGTATAAGTACCTAATGGTGATTTAATTGAGAATATACAAGTATGCCCATGAGCTCTTCAAACTCAACATGTTTTTAAAAAAATGTTGACGTGGAAATACTTAACTAGGGATCACAGGTGCATACAAAAGTACAACAGGACTTGTTCTCACAATAGTTGAGTGAATGTTGGAACCATTTGCTAGAAGTTGTTTAAAACATCCGCAATGACCTGTTTTAAGAATAGAGTAGATGCCATGCTTAGAGTAAGGTGCCTCACTAAACTCTGATCAAAATATCAGTAGTTTTTCATTTATTCTTTAATTTAAAAAAAGTTTTACACCTAGATATCGTCAACAGACCTGCGTTTAGAGATTATATATTTATAATATATATAATCCAAATTTCTATGTCTGCTTTAATTTATGGACTATAATCACAGCACTGCATACATATACTTTCGCAGGCTCCCTTGCTCCATGCAGACTAGCTTGTAATCATGACACTCTTGTGTACACTTGTACAGGCCTCCTGCCCCTATGCAGACAGTTGTTTGTAGTAATGAAATCCCTTCATACATTTTTACAGGTCCCTTGGCCCTAAGCAGACAGTCATTTGTGATACCCCCCCCCCCCCCCCCCACACTCCTTTTTAAACACTTATTGAGGCGTCCCCCCCCCCCCCCCCCCCCCCCCCCCCCCCCCCCCCGCAGATATTGTTTGTAATCACGACACCTATATATGTACACTTTTACAGGCCACCGCCCATCCCCCATGCAAACAATCATTTGTAATTATGACACACCTGCATATATATTTTTAACAGGCCTTCCACTTCTCTTCTGTGAACAACCGTTTGTTATCACAGCACCCCTGTATATACAGACCCCCTTCCTCCATGCAGACAATCATGTAATTATTGCACTCCAGTATTCAGGTTCCCTTCTCCCACACAGACAGTCATTCATAATCATGACTCCTCTATGCACAGGCTAGGCCTGTACATGGTGGAGAAGATATTTGACGAACCCATGAAGTAGAACAATGAAAACATAAAGCAAATATATATAGATAGATAGATAGATAGATAGATAGATAGATAGATAGATAGATATAGATAGATAGATAAAGTGAATAATGCAGAGGACTTACATGTAAACATCTTGATAACGAAGACACATGTAAACATTTTGATAACGAAGACATGATTATGAACCTATCGGCATCAGAAAAGTGTGTGGAATAAAACATGTAGTTGAACCCTGTGACACTGAAGGATATGATGAATCCAGTGATTTATTGTATGTAGTTCATGTTATTGCACAGTCCTAGCCTATCAAGCTTCACTATTTTATCAGTAACGTCTGTTTTGTTTCAGACAGACAGATGCTGGGTGTCCACTGAAGCCTGCCTGATCTATGACAGAGGCTGGTTTGACCCTCAACACTCAACAACAGACAGAGTCTTCTTTGACCCTCAACACTTGGTGGCAGACACAGGCCTGCCTTACCGTTGGATGCTGCTGGACATGGAAGGAAGACTATAACTGAGTTGACTCCCCTGCATTGTGGCTCTTCATTATGGCTGGATTGTTGTTATCCTATGTGGGACCGCTGACCTGCAGGACTGTAGCAGGTTTGAGAGTGATTAGGACTGTGTTGCCTGTTGGGATGCTGCGCACTGGTGTTAGTTCACATATCACACCTTCAACTGTTGCCTTGGTGAGGTCCGTGTGTCATATACCGGGATCTTTTGAAACTGTAAGTGTGATCAGCATGAGACAGTGTTGTAGATGTTTCACCTCACAGGGCAGTGAGGACAAAGACTTCAGTTTGGGGAATGTTTCAAAATCACATTCACCAAAGACTGAAGAAAAACACACTGGCTCCCAACAGTTACCAAATGGTTTAGGGATTACTGAGGTTGAGCAGGATGATTCTCACAGGACTCAGGATGTGTGGTTAAAAGATCAGTCAGAGACCTGTTCACAGTATGACTGCTCTCCGAACACAAGTCAGGACTTTTACACAGACGATGTCCGCATGGCAAACCCCGCTGACTCAGCCAGTGCGTCAGGAGATGATTGTGTCAGCTATGCACCGACTACAGTGATCCTTGCTGACTCTCAGTCTGCATGGGATGTGCACACTGACACCACATCCGTGTCCATGGAGGAGGAGGATGTGCAAAAGTTGCCACCCGCTCTTCCCATAAAACCGTCCTTCACCTTGGTGCCCTATGTGGCTCAATCTCCACTCCTGCAGAGGCTGGTGGCCCTGGGCGTGGACCTGGCTGCTGTGGAGAAGGTGAAGGATGCCGCCAATTATCTGGTTCAGGCTGACTGGGACAGGGACATCCAGCCCAGGTTGCTGTTCCTGCGAGATGTGGTGGTGGACGACGCCCAGCTTGGGAGGGTGTTGACCAAAAACCCTCTGCTGCTGAAGGAGGATGTGCAAGACATGCAGGTAGTCACATGGAACAACCACTGTGTGGATGGTATTCTAGCTCTCATCAGGTCGTACAGCTGAATCGGAATGTAGACAGAGAAAATTGATTTTAAGAAATGCAGGCACCTTTAAAGAAGAGAACACAATGTTTCAGGTTATGGACTGTTCTACAGGTAACCAGAGATGAAAGATGGCAGGCAGTGGCGAATTAGTTTACACATTTGATGGTCACTGCTTAGTTCACAGATTTTCAGTGGGGTGGAATGAGGTGATGAGTGGGAGTGAAGGGAGGGGGGGGGGGGGGGGGGGGGGGGGGGGAGGAGGTGGAACAGAGGGGTGATGTGGTATCTGGGATGGGTCAAAAGAGAAATAGATGGGGATATTAATGGAGAAGAGAAAGGGGGAGGGGGAGAAAAGGTAAGAAAAATCAGGTGGAGAGGGGTGGTGGGGGTTGGATGGAAATAGTGTCACTCTGACAATTGATATTATTATTATATTAACTGAGGCCTTGAGGCTGCCCGGTGCTAAGGTAGGAGATAACATGATTCTTCATGAATTTTTAGTAAAGATCTTCCCCATAGACATTTTTATGATTGTGCCAAAGAGCTGCTGCTCTGATTCATGGGAGATTGCTGTACTGCAGTTGAAATGATTTGAAACAGGTGTATTTTTGTTTTGGTGAGATTAATCTCCATGTTTCTTCCAGCATTCATTTAGGGTCCTGTATGTCATCCACATACACATTGTGATTTGAATGCACCATTGCAGCTTTCTGAAAGTCCCTAAATCCAGGGACATTCTTCAGAATGTTTCAATGTAAAATGTCTCAAACAGGGAGGTTGTGGGTGGTGGGTCAGGATGAAGACGGCCCGACCTTCATCAGTGGTGTTCGTATCTTTGGGATTGAGAGCCTGGGATCTGGGGATGGACTGTGCTTGTTCAAGGGCATCTTAAATCGGAGATGCTGGATACCTTCAAACAGCCGTCAGCAGTCACCATTTCTTCATTTGAATTTGAATGCGCTAGTTTTTTGTTTTGTTTTTTTCTGTAAGGTGGGGGAGGGATGTGTGTGTGTGTCTGTGTGTGTGCGCTTAATGCAGAAAATATACAGGTAAAAAAAAAAAGATTAATATCACCGAAAACACATGAGATTTTTCCATGGACTGGAAAATGAGAGGAAAATAATTTTGGTTAAAAGTTCAGTGTAAAGAGGGGATGAAGGAATTCGTTCTAGGCTGAATGAGAATGCATTATAATGCTGAGAAAGCACACATAGGTCTAGAAAATCACAAACTGGACAAGAAAAGTTGTTTTACTTTGATTTAAAAAAACAATAAACAAACAAATACAAAAATAAGGGTGTAAGAAGGTCGAACTGCGCTGCCATGGAAACCATTGGTCAAGGAAAAGTAGAGAAAATGCGTAATGATAATGTTTTGTGAACCCTGTAAATAGTATTAAATAGAATGCTGTTTGTTGCACACCTTATAATGCATTGTACAAAATTTGCTCTCTTCATCTGTCTTTAGTAAGATTTAATTTCAGACCTTTATCCTGTCAGGACTGTTCTTTATATTGGTGGACGTGGTCCAGAAACTTCCTTTAAAGCATACATCAACCAATACAGAAAAGAAAATCACATTCTCACAAATCTTTTCATGTTAGTATGGTATTCTTGTACTATGTTTTGTTGATATTTTATTTCATGTGGAATGGTAGGATCGGATTAGGTACTTGGAGTCCAAGAAATTCAGCGAGGAACAGATCACACGCATTGTGACCTCTGCCCCCCTGACCTTGCTGCTGCCAGTGACCTATGTGGACAAGAAGCTGGGATTCCTGCAAAAGAGTTTCCACCTGACAGGTAGATTGCATGTGCTAGATTATTCAGGTACAACAGGTAGACTGCCTGTGCTAGATCATACAGATTTGACAGGTAGACTGCATGTGCAGGGTTATAGTATACACTATAATACTTACATGTCTGGCGGGTAGACTGCACATGTGCTAGATTACACAGGTCTGACAGGTAGATTGTATGTCCTATCTTACTCAGGCCTGATAGTTAGAATATAGATTAAATACAAGTCCAACAGGCAGAGTTCCTGTGCTAGAATACGCACTCTGGTCTGTCAGGTAGACTGCATGTGCTAGATTATACAGATCTGACAGGTCATAGATTACTACACTAGGTCTGACAGATAAACAGAAAAATGATGAAAAGGATAAGAACATATGCCATAGTTTCTATTGCATTGCAGAGTTCTCATTAGATATTGATATTGGCTGTGGATGTAGGCACAGTGAAACAAATTTCACCAACTCCATCAGACTTACTAGATTTGAATTTTTGTTTGCAAGTGTGTTTGTTCGTTTGCCTTTTTATAAAATCCTCCATAAGCCTCAAAATTATCTGTCTGTGAGTCATGAATGAACACAGACCATTCACTCGATGATAACATGAATATGTCCAGTACCATGAGAGTGTTCTCTCTTTAAAAGCTAGTATCAGCTTGCAGTGTCACATTCATCTGAGTGAGATCGTCCAAGGAAAGCTTTCAGTATTTTAAAAACATACTCATTTCAGTTTAATCTGTACCCCAGAAAATTAGTTTTAGGCCAGAGGTATTATTTTTCTAGAAAAAGGTATCAAAAACATCTTGCTCTCGGATGGATCTGAAACTAAAAGCACTGTGTAGAAATGCATCACAGTTAACAGGTAAGGGCATATCATAGTATGAAATGGGTGTCTGTGGTGTTTTGTTTTGACATGAATTTCTTAATTGGTTACCATCGAAATTAGTTTTTAAGTTGTTGTAATTAGAAAAAAAAATCATGTATTAATAAGGAGACTGCTGTACTAGCCATGAGCAGTGAGACTGAGAGACGCAAAATACTGATAGCAAATTGTTCAAATGTTCTGTCTTCTTTAATTCCGTATTAGAAAAAGAAATCATTTGTATGATAAGATAATCTTCTGTTCTGTGTGCAGGTGATGAAGTTCGACTTGTGGCTTCCAAACTGCCCAAAATCCTGCCTTGGAAACTTCAGAAACTGAAAGTGGGTCTGCTTTGAGTTTAGCAATGATGACATTGCATTCAGGACATGTGCATGTATTCATGAGCTTAGACAAGGGAACCAAGTGACTTTAACAGATGTACACTTCTCTAGAACTAGATGTCCCTGTTGCCAGTATTGGGCAGTTTTATAGTGTATGGGACACTTGTCAAAACTGTGAATGCTGGAGGCGTGTAACTTCAGTATGGGATGGAACAAAATTAAGCCGATTTTTTGTTGTTGATAATCTGAGTTCTTGTTAACAATATCGATGTTACCATCAGTGGCTTTGATCGATTGTGAAAACTGAAAATAATGAGGACAGCATGCAGCAATCATTGAGATTAGAAGGCTTCAAATCTTGGTGATGTCTACTTGCAGACTGGTTTATTTTCATTTTTCAAAGTTCACAACTTTGACGGTCACAGGTGTTTTCTGATAGTGTGAAACTGCCCACAGAGGAAGAGTGAATCAAAGTGAGGAGTTCATTCAGAGTGCAAATCAATGACACTTCAAAGTCCAAGACTTGTTTTCTGGATGGGGGAGGAGGATGAGTGTGGGGAGGAAGAGGATGGGGAGAGAGGTGGGGGATGGGTCTACAATGGAAGACATTGACAGAAGAGATGGCCAGAAAGGAAGAGTCTTTGTTTGATTTATCAAGTAGTAATTGCATCGGCTGTTTATTCTTTACCTTTGGGCCCGTTTATCTCTATTTCATTGACACAAAATATGGGGTAGATTGTTTTTTATGTGAAATTCATTGTGTAAAGGTATATCAGGTCTGTGTATGTGTGTATCATGCGTATATTTGTGAGTGTTTATTAATTCTTTCTTTCATTTCCTTTTAATGTATTTACTGGTTATTTTTATCTTTTCCACTTTTTTCTTATTTTCACACAGGTGTTTTGATGCAAACAGATCCATGAGTCAAGCATCAGCTGAGACTTTTATTCCATATTGACCTATGATATAAATTATATTTTGCTCTCCTGTTTTCTTTGCGACCTCAGTGGCATTGCACTCATGCTGCTTATTCTGGCATACTGCCAACAACCACAGCCCCAGTACAAACGTTAACGATTTACAGGGAGCGGTCAACATCAAGTTGTTAGGAGGCTGCTCACTGGAGGAGGCTCTGCAATGCTACCGAGACACCTTGATGGTGTTCAGTGGTGCCTGTTCTGATCCACCGCACTCAAGACACCATCTATCATGCCCCTTCTTGACAACAAAGACAGGCTACCGAGACACCTTGATGGTGTTCAGTGGTGCCTGTTCTGATCCAACATACTCAAGACACCATCTATCATGCCCCTTCTTGACAACAAAGACAGGCTACCGAGACACCTTGATGGTGTTCAGTGGTGCCTGTTCTGATCCAACATACTCAAGACACCATCTATCAAGCCCCTTCTTGACAAGAAAGACAGGCTACCGAGACACCTTGATGGTGTTCAGTGGTGCCTGTTCTGATCCAACATACTCAAGACACCATCTATCATGCCCCTTCTTGACAACAAAGACAACTTAGTTGTTGAGCCAGCGTGAGTGAGCTCCCCCTCTTGAGAGTGCCTCTTATTCTATCCAGCAACAGTCCCCATGAATTTGCTGGTACTGTTGACCTTAACATAATCTTACCAAGGGTATGGATGTAGAAAGGAAATCGAAACTGAGGTCATCATGAGAACAGGGATTTAAACACCTCACAGTTAGAGACTACTTTTAATGCTGATCGATGAGGATGAGGGTAAGGAAAATAATGCTACAGATTTCTGTTCTGGTCAGAGGCTGCCTGGCAGAACCATGCTCCTTGTTTACTTTGGTAATATATCCTGGTGTCAACAAGGCCCAAGAGATACAGACACTGCAGAGCGGATCAGGAAATTGAGTAACACTTAATAGAGATGCATCCATTAAGTGGATGAAGCTGACTATGTGGTCCCAGTATTCCCTATTGAGCCCAAAGCAAAAAACAACTCTGGGATGGAACTGTTCCGGACAGAATGCATCAGATGGAAGGACCGTTCTTCATATTTTTAAAAAACTTTTCTTCAACAGTATTCTTCATCCATGCAGTGTCAGTGGAAAGATCTGGCACTCAAAGGAAGTTTTGCTCTCAGAAATTGGGATGTGTTACTGTTAGGGCTAGGGAATGAAATACATTAATGTACACACTGGACATCTACTTATTCTGTCTTTCAAAATTCAAAATAATTGACTGGTTTTGCTGATGCCGTTATGTTGGTTTTCTTGTATGCTGTAAACACGTCGTTTAGGGTTACATTAAAATAATGAGGATGAGCATATGAAACAGGAGTAATGTTGACGATGATAACAGTAATAATGATCACAGTGGTAATGATGATGTGTGCAGGACATAAGATTTTACATGAAGGAGATGCTGGGGTTCTCAGACAGGGAGCTGAAGGCCATGTTGCTGATCACGCCCAGGGTCTTCCTGTCAGGTCTCTCAATCTTTTTCTGTATACCTTTACCTTCACCTATCCCTTGACATCGTCTGTTGTCGTTGGGGCACCCCTGATGATCCGGCCACCACTTTCCTCCATCTGTCCCAGTCTTCCACCGCTCGCTGAGACTCCGCCAGGCTCATTCCAGTCATATCTGTATAATGTAGGAAAAAGGGATGGAGAGTCAGTGGGTAGGGGTGTTGAGGGTAAGGACAACGTGACCATTAACCATTAAGTTTTAATCCCTAAGTCTAATGGCCATAGAGGCTGTGACTTCTTAGAGGTTCACAATGTTTAGGTAAGCACTATGGAAGGCTGTGCCCATCCAGTTGCTTCTGCTACCTTCTTAACCTTTACCATACATAATATAAATATTTGCTTGCCATACCAACTGGGGAAAAATTGCCTTATGACTTTAAAGAAAACCTTTGCATGGCATGCAAGCTTGGGAATTATTGACCTATGGCTGCTAATATAGTGAAGCTGAGGTGGCAAACATGCTGGGGATTTGACTGATCCATGGCTGCTTATACAGTGAAATTCACATGCCATACACGCAGAGGCAGAAAGGACCCATGTTTCAGCCTTTCCTTTACCGCAGCTACAAAGGCAGCACAGCAAACGGCTAGCTGTGCTTAGTGAAGATGATAGCTCAGATATGCCTGTTCTCAGTTTATGTGTCTGCTTTCAGGTGAAAGGTCATGAAGAGCAAGGACTTGGAGTGTGCACGTGTGTGTGTGTGTGTGTGTGTGTGTGTGTGTGTCTGTGTCTGTGTGTGTGTGTGTGTGTGTGCGTGCGTGCACATGTGTGTGTGTGTGTGTGTGGCGTGTTTGTTTGTGTGTGTGCGTGTGCGTGCGTGTGCGTGTGTGTGTGTGCGCATGTGTGTGTGGCGTGTGTGTGTGTGTGTGTGTGTTATGCATGTATGTGTATATGTGTATGTATACATGTATGTGCATGTGTGGATGTGTGTGTGAGTAGGTTTATACGACAGAGACCTACATGTGCACATTTTGCAGAGAGTGTGTTACGTGTATGTGCGTGTGTGTGTATGTGCATGTGTGTGCGTGGAAGAGAGAGGACGGGTACCAAAGAAAGATCGAGCACAGAGCATAGATTATGTTCTATTCTGTGTAGATTTGTGTCATCCATGTCATGTGGATTATGATTGATGCTTCTTCGCCATGTCAAATGGATTATGGTTGAAACTGTGTTGACCATATCACATGGACTGTGTGTGATTTTGTGCAGATTTGTGTTGTGCATGTCACATGAATTATGGATGATGCTATGTTGGCCATGTCACTTGGATTACAGTTGACATAGTGTTGACCATGTCACATGGATGATGCATGATTCTGTGCAGATCGACACCAGCTGGGCAAGAAGTTTGACATGCTGCACAACATCATGGGTCTGTCTCATCGACACCTCACTGCCTGGCCCTCTGTGTTCCGCACACGTCTTCACATCCTGGAGCAGCGGCATCGCTTTCTTCTGCTGCTGGGCCGTGCGCAGTACGACCCCACCAAGGAGAACTATGTGTCTCTGAAGGCGCTGGTATCAGGCAGGGATCGGGACTTCTGCTTCCATGTGGCTAAGGCCTCTACTTCCCAGTTCCACAGTTTTCTGAAGTCTCTTTGACCTGCGCCTGAGGTCAGCATGATGTGATTAAGCTGGAGAGCAGCGTAAACATCAAAGACAGTGCTTGTGTAGAGACAGCAGATAATGTTGAATGATGCTGAAAGATGCTATGGTGTCATAAAAGAAAATGATTTCAAGTGATGAAATAGGCAGTAGGAAGATGAAACGCATTGATGTACAATTAATACAGACAGTGTAGTTTGATAGTAAAAGCTGTTGGAACAACTGAAGTTTGGGACATAGAATGTTGGAGACTTTGGTGTGTTGTCTGGTGCAGCGTGATTCTTATACTGTAATGGCCCATTTGGCATTACATAATATGTTGTGTTAAACTGGCGCAAGATGCATCCAGTTTGCTAGCTCTGTTTGGCTTATTTTACATAGCTAACGCAGTCCTAAGACATCCTGCAGAGCAGCTACCCTTCTGACCCAAACATAGAGCCACATTGCTTTCTTTCATTCTATGGCCAAGGCTCGGCAAGAGGTGGTGTCAGTTTTTGCTCTGTCCTGCCCAACACTTTTTTTTATTCTTGTTGTTGTAAGCTCTGGGATGGCTGCATGTCTTTTCAACTGACTTGGCCTTAAAATGGAATGCTTCTCTCTGCCTTATTTTATTTTATTTCTTAAGGAAAATCAGACATTTTCAGTTCGGTCATTGAAAATGAACCAGTTAATAATCATCCACGCTTAACTTGTGGTGTTTGGTTGTAGGTGCTGTTTGTGTTTTGTATGCTGGTGCTTGGTGACGGTGTTTCTGTGTCATGGTCTTTTCGTCATTTGAATCTTGACTGGTGTGTGTCTCAGGACAGCTTTCAGCTTCTTTTCTCTTGTTGCATCATCCTCTTCCTTTTCTTCTTCTCTCCATACTTTTCTCTTTCTTGTTTTTCTTCACTGGCCCTCTTCCTCCTTTGCCTTTCTTGTCATTGTGGCTGTCTGTGAGCGATGCTCACATGGAAGATTCTTTCCTTTGTGTTGGAGTGTAATGATACCTCTTTGTTGAGTTTTGATAAATAACCAGTGTTGTAGGAGCAGGCAAATGAATGCAGTAAGCTCCTTTTAAGCTTTGACCAAAACATCTTGTAGAACTCTGTTCTAAGGCCATCACTACCAGGTGCAGAGTCATTTTTCATTTCCTTTAGTGCATCTGTTGCTTCCTTCTCAGTGACGCTACCCTCAGTGAGTTGTCTGGATGTTTTGTTTGATGGCCTAAAAAGTCAAAAATATATGCTTCATTGTCATTGGCAAGATCATCATCATCTTTGTAGAAATTTAAAAAAAAAGTCTTACGTGTTCTTTAGGAATGTCTGTTGTTTACGTGTTCTTTAAGAATGTCTGTTTGTTGTCTTATTTCTAGTCCATCTTCTTCTTCTTCTGCGTTCGATTGAAGCTGGATGCGTCAGACTTGTAACCCGGCCGCCATGATGAAGCCCGTGGTCTTCTCCAGGTCAGAACGGGCTCCCCAAAGCTGTGCCTGTAACTCCGCTCCCCCCGGCCAGGTTTTGTGTCGTAGAGCTGCGTAAGTAGGACAGCACAGGAGGACATGTTCAGGGGTCTGGGGTCCAGTGCCGCATGGACACTGGTCAGTGTAGGTGATCTTCAGGCGGTTAAGGTGGCTCAGCAGTCTGCAGTGGCCGGTCCTCAGTCTGAAGAGGATTGTCTGCTGGTGCCTTTGGAGCTGGTGGATCAGGTCAGCACCACTCTCTGCACCCAGCCTTCTCTTCCACTGGGACTGAAACTGGTTGTGGATGATGGTCTTGGCCTCCCTGTAGGTCACGGGGTAGCTGAACTGCTCCATTTTGCTGCCTGCCTTGGAGAGAGCATCAGCTTTTTCGTTGCCCATGATCCCACAGTGAGACGGAATCCACTGAAGTGTAATAACAGACTGTTTTAAGAGTTCATGGAGGGCAGCCTTGATGTCTTGCATGTGTTGTTCATTTCTTGTGTTCTGAAGTCCCTGCAGCAGAGATCGGCAGTCTGTGAAAAAGACAACCTTCTGTGATGGGCTGACCGGTCCCAGAAAGATCCTCACTGCGTGGAGCAGTGCTCTTGTCTCCGCTCTGTAGTTGGAGGAGATCTTTCCAGTAGGGAAGGCCTTGTGTGTTATTCTTCCATTGGTGTGTCTGATGAAGAATCCTGCTCCTCCATTCTTGACTGCTCCTTCTGAGGATCCATCTGTGAAGACGTGGGTCCACTCACTGGGGTTGTATAGGTTGGCAATCATCTCCTGTGCTAGAGCTTTCATTACTTGAGGGGCTTGACGGTCCATTCTTTTAATACCAGGAACTTCAGTGATGATTGCGACATCTTCCAGGTGACTGACTGGTTCCTCAAAATCTGGAAGCATCTCCATTTCGGCTGGTGAAGCAGGCAGCAGGTCTTCATTTCTGCGATGCAGGCTCTTAGACAGGCGGTTGAAACTTGTTCTCTTTAGCCTGTTTTTGGTGGGGTTCTGCATCTCGGTGTGCATGGGGTGGGTAGGCATACACAGTAACTTTTCACTGTGGATGAGAACCTTCTCCTTGCGTCTGTCTTCGAGGGAATGTAGACTAGTAAGCTTCTCCATGGCTTGGATTGGGGTAGTCTTCATCCCACCAGTGATCAGTCGCAATCCTGCATTCTGCACTTTGTTCAGGCGACTGGTGTTGGACTTGGATGCAGTGGCCCATGCAGAACTGCCATATTCCAGGGTTGATCTGACGGTACCCTCATACACCTTCTGCAGGATGCTGCTGTTTGCGCCCCAGGATGTACCGGCCAGCTTCTTCATGATGGCGAGCTTCCTGACTGCTTCGTTTTCAATGTTCTTAAGGTGCGGATTCCAAGTAAGCCGCTTGTCCAGCTTGATGCCTAGGTATGTTGGGTTGTCTTCTGGTTTCAGCTCTCTTCCATTTATTTTCAGGCTGATGGTTTCTGGCAGTGGCGACAGTGAGAAGACTGTGGCCACTGTCTTGGTGGCATTGATTTCTACGCCCCAGTCAGAGGCCCATCTTCCAACGTGTTCCAGTGCTTCCTGCATCCTGTAGCTGGCTGTGGTTAAATGTTCTGCAGCACTCCAGGCAGCAAAATCGTCAGTGTGGAGAGCTCTGGAGATGTGCTTGGTGAGCTTCTCAGCGATGTCGTCAATGAAGATGAGAAAGAGTGTAGGGGAAATGACTCCTCCTTGTGGTACACCTTGTTGTAGAGTGATTCGATGGCTAATTTTCCCATCAAGTTGAACTCTTGCTGTGCGGTACTGGAGGAAGTTGCGTATCCAGTGGTACATATTCCCTTCCACTTTCTTGTTTAGCAGCTTCAGGAGAAGTCCTTCCTTTCATACCTTGTCGAAGGCTTTGGTCAGGTCCACAAAGCCAGCGAGTACCTTTTTCTTCTCCTGAAAGGCGTTTTCGATCTGTTGGACGAGGTACACAAGCTGGTCTTCCGTACTGTGGTTTTACCTGTATGCTGACTGTGTGTTGCTGAGCAGGTGATTTTCTTCCAGGTGTTTCAGCAATTATTGATGTTGCTCACTGTTCTGTTCTTTTCTTGTGCAAAAAAAATATGTTGTGTTCTTTACCCCATCTTCAATGAATTTAGTGCATGATCATATCTGAAACAAGATAGCATTGTGTGTTGTTTACTTCATTTTCCGAGCGTTGACTGTTCGTAGATCGCGTATCAAAAGTTACACAATTGTCTTGGTGATCGTTGTCAATATTAGGCAAGAGAGTTAACTCGGAATAACGCTTGGCTGCCGAGTCTAGTACCACAACATCCCCACTTTCACAAGATCGTGGAATTTTTGTCCAACTAGTGATTTAAGTAGGAACAGAGTTTTTACAAAGTTCTGCTGACAGTAAACAAATTAACCATAAATAAAACAACACTAAATATGAAACGTGCTAAAACTGTATCACTATGGATAATAAGATAAGATAAGATAATGTTGCTTATAGCCCAGCCGACCGCAAAGGGCCATATCAGGGCTGTCACCACGTTAAAATCAACTCACCAGTCATTAAAAAAAAAAAAAAAAGAAAACTTTCACACATCTCGTTAAATGACATCGTCTACAAACGCACCAGAAACTTTGTAAAAAATCTTTCTGCCGTAAAATCTTAAATCAGATGAAAAATGTTAATCTCTCTCAAAAACTCAAGGATCACATCAGGCGGGACATCCCTGAACAGGATCTTCATGGATTCCGCTGTAAAATGTTTGTGTCTCACATCGTGCAAGTCCCAACATTCTAAAAGAACATGTTTCATTGTGAGTGGCGCATGACATGGAATGCACCACGGAGCTTCTTCACTCTTTAAAAGGTAAGAATGGGTAAAATACGAATGGCCGGTGTGCAGCCGGCACAGAACCGTTTCCTCTTTACGACCCCCCCGACGTAGATGGGAGGAAGTCCTTAAGGTTTGGACGGATCTGAAAGAGTTTGTTATTCGTCTGTGTGTTCCAATCCTCCTGCCAGAGGTCTCTCACATAATCGTTAATTTTGGGTTTCACATCTGAGCAGGGGATATAAATGTTGGACAGTTTCTCTTTTGTGGCGTTCTTGGCTAAACGATCAACCATTTCGTTCCCACCGATGCCAACATGACCAGGAACCCAAGCAAGAGTAATGTTGTATCACTATGGTTCCTCCACAATGAAGGGTCAGTCTCTGTACCTTGCAGGTGTTTTGACAGGTCGTCCTGACCTTGTTTTCATGTGTTCTGTAATTTGTGGTTGTTGGAGATTTGTAGGATAATGTTCCTTAGGTGTTTGCTGAGTGCTACACTGTGGCTGTTGGAGTTCTGTAGGACAATGTTCGTTTGGTGTTTACTGAGTGCTACACTGTGGCTGTTGGAGTTCTGTAGGATAATGTTCCTTAGGTGTTTGCTGAGTGCTACACTGTGGCTTTTGGAGTTCTGTAGGATAATGTTCGTTTGGTGTTTGCTGAGTGCTACACTGTGGCTGTTGGAGTTCTGTAGGATAATGTTCCTTAGGTGTTTGCTGAGTGCTACACTGTGGCTGTTGGAGTTCTGTAGGATAATGTTCCTTAGGTGTTTGCTGAGTGCTACACTGTGGCTGTTGCATGGCTGCCTACCGTCCCGGAGTATCTGTATTTGTCCCCAAAATAATGAAATCATGCAGCCTGTCCCTGGAATCCACTTTTTTATTCTATGTCCCGCGAAAAAAAAATTCGGGAGAAAAAAACAACAACAACAACAAAAAAACGAAGTCGAGTTCGTCAGCTGATCACCGACTGACCGACTTCGGTCGTGGCCATCCTGACCAAATCCGTCGGAAAGACCCGAACATTGCCGAACTGACCAGTGCGCATGCGCATACACTGTCTTCCCGAGTTTTGAAAGCGAGAAAAATGGACGCGAAACACGGAAAGCGTAAAAAATGCCGACGGCGATCTCGACTATGGGGCTTCTCTCAAGAAGAAGAAACGTCGGCAGACATTCCTGTCAAAATATATGGAAACCTGGCCGTTCATCAAGCGTGGCAAGATCGAGACTTACGCGTCTTGTGAAATTTGTGCGTGTGAGTTCTCCATCGGATCTGGAGGTAGGGATGAAATAACCCGTCATGTCGCCACTGAAAAGCACAAGAAGAACACAAAAATCCGTGAGAGCGAGAAATCTTGTAACATTAGCGGATTCTTTCAGCGCGCTCAGACGTCAACCAGTCGGGAAACTTTTGACGTCATAAGAGCTGAAACGATGATGGTTGACCTTGCAGCTGAACTGAATTTGCCGATGGCTGCGCTGGACAAGCTAAACAGATGCGTTAAATTGATGTTTCCTGACTCGGACATCGCAAAGAAGTTTCAGTGCGCTAGAAGCAAATAGTAGCATTGTAGAAGTTGTACATAGTGTAAATAAAGGTAAGCTTTCACTTTAATGTTGATGTGGTTGTGATATGTGCTACCGCTGCATGTGTCCCTGGAAATCAGTCAGTGTCCCTGGTTTTGAAAAAGTATGTCCCTGAAAGAGGCGGAAGGGGGTAGGCAGCCCTGCTGTTGGAGTTCTGTAGGATAATGTTCGTTTGGTGTTTGCTGAGTGCTACACTGTGGCTGCTGGTCCTGGCTGGCTGGCTGGACATCGGTTGGATGGGCAGTCGTCTGGTGTTGGTTGTTGGGTGCTGTGTTGTTGGCATTGTACCGGGTAGTCCATGTTGTCTTTGGTCTGCTTCCAGTATTTTTTGCTGATGGTTGGCTGGTCAGCAGACGGCTTTGGTCTCCTCCGCAGGTGGGTTCTGTTTCTCCTCAAGGTGACACCTGTACCAGTGTCCACTACATATGAATGAGGTTCATTCTGTACTCAAATCACTGTTGCTGGTTTCCACTGTTTGGTGTCATGGTCGAGGACCCACACAGGTTGACCTTGACGTGGACGTGGAAGTTGTCTCCCAGCGTTCCTATTGCAGTCCTGTTTACCCTTCCAATTTTACTGTAATTTTAATGAAAAAAAAAAAAGAAATTATGGGAATTACAGCCCCCGCCCCCCCCCCCCCCCACCCCCCCCCCCCCCCCCCCCCTTCCCCACCTAACATTATGGGAAAAAAAATCGAAGACAGAAAATTGTTAAACATGAAGTTTCGTCTGCTACCGTTTCGGTCAAAAGCGGTAAAAAGACATCTCCCAGCATGCCTTGCGTCTTTTACCTGGTCAAAGATGGCGACGAAGCGGTCTTACGCGTAAGGGCCGTCTGTTCTAAATCTTCAAAAGTTGCGAAAGTATTGCGATTATGAAGATTACTTTTTTTTGTTGTTGTTGCAAATTACAGGTTTTTGTCTGAGATATTACAGGTACATGAATTTGGGGTAGACAGGTCTGCTATTGTAGTGGTTAGTCATCTTCTCTCGTCTCTCTGTCAGTGCATCTCATTGAGACAAAGGGGCGGGCCAGGTCGGTTCTGGAGGGAAGGAGTGTTTGGATCTTCCTTTTCATCAGCATCTCAGCTGGAGATGGAAGGGTGTGGCTGACAGGTGTTACGACATGAGGAGGAGTGCCTGGAAAGGAAGGGTGTGGCTGACAGGTGTTACGACATGAGGAGGAGTGCCTGGAAAGGAAGGGTGTGGCTGACAGGTGTTACGACATGAGGAGGAGTGCCTGGAAAGGAAGGGTGTGGCTGACAGGTGTTACGACATGAGGAGGAGTGCCTGGAAAGGAAGGGTGTGGCTGACAGGTGTTACGACATGAGGAGGAGTGCCTGGAAAGGAAGGGTGTGGCTGACAGGTGTTACTACATGAGGAGGAGTGCCTGGAAAGGAAGGGTGTGGCTGACAGGTGTTACTACATGAGGAGGAGTGCCTGGAAAGGAAGGGTGTGGCTGACAGGTGTTACTACATGAGGAGGAGTGCCTGGAAAGGAAGGGTGTGGCTGACAGGTGTTACGACTTGAGGAGGAGTGCCTGGAAAGGAAGGGTGTGGCTGACAGGTGTTACTACATGAGGAGGAGTGCCAGGAAAGGAAGGGTGTGGCTGACAGGTGTTACGACATGAGGAGGAGTTCCAGGTCCTGTCCTGTTCATTGGCATCTTGGTGGTTTTACTGTTTCTACTTGTCTCTCAGTAAATTTGTTTTACTGCGGATGTCTTTAGGATGACGTTACATGTTGAATTCCCCATATGTTGGAGTTCTGGTAGGGTTTGCTGGTAAACTGAGGACCGTTATTACTAACTATGATGTCTAGTTTCCCAAAGAGTGCAACTATCTCCTTTCTTTCCATGGTCACTGTTGTAGCATTCGTACATGAAGGCACATGGTGGCCTTTATTTTAGACATTCTGAGCAGGCTGGAGTTTTCTGCTTTCTGTGGAAGATCGAAGCAGTAAAAGCTCTGATCTTTATATGTTTTAGGAGTGGGGTTTGGGGCAATTCAATGTAGACAAACCTTCAGCCTGCCTTTCATCTTGTCACTGTCAGCCTCCCTGGGTGTCTCTGTCTTTCTCGCTCATCACACGGGAATGACATTTACTTCCCAGTTTCCCTTCCAGCTTCTGTGATATTTCACAGTTTGGGATGGAGAGGGGAACGTTGTTAAAGAGGAGTTTAGTTGTTAGCACTTCCCTACCTTCTCCATCATCATTTCTGATTACAAACAGGTTTTTGTCTCTGGGCTGTACTAACAGCCCTTATGATTGTAGGCCATTGGTTAGCAGTTCTGACCTGGCATCATTTGTAATGGGGAATATTCTCCACAGCCCACTTATTTTCTGTGCGCCTTTGATGTTTCTGTGTTCTGAGCACTTTTCAGCAGCCACACATAGCTCAGTCACTGTGTAGTCCAACTCCTCCATAGCTGGTTTATCGAGGAGAAACATGGGTGGCACTGGCGCTGGGTCTGAGGCTGGTGCTGCCGTTTCCCTGCAGCCACACGGTGCATGTTTGGATCACATTCACACACACCCATTCCTTTCTCTCCTCATCATAATACGAACGAAATGAAACCATAGTTGTATTCTCTGATACTAATACTAAACATGTATCTTTTTTTTATCACAACAATGTATGCTACAGATGGATTACACTGGATATATGCACTGTGAATAGAATTAAAAGGCATCTACTCGACCTCGAGTAGGAACCTGAACTCCCACTCTGTTTGTTACTACATGGAATATCATAGGCTGTCACAGGCTGGCCTATCTTTAGAGAGACTGAGAAGAGCCTGAGTAAAAAGGTATGGGAGTCGGTATTGTTTAAGTTGTTTCATCCCCCACACACCTTCCACTGCTTTGGAGCCACTCATACAAGGAGTGAGGGTGCAGTGCACATGATCAGATCGACCCCATCCAGCTGTTGTTTTGTTTACTTGGCATCTATCTTAGAGGTATTGGACTTTGGAGATTCATCTTTTATGAAATAACCCCAAGTAAGTGTCCACAATCTGTCAGTTTCGAGGAGAAAGACTATCGAGGTGTCAAGGTACCTCAGTGCAGTCATCTAGCACATCATGGGGAAACCAGTGACATTTCTTAGCCTCTCTCACGCCATCCATTCACCTCCCCGCCCATCGTGCATTTCAAGTCGTTCTTCCTAACGGCAATGATCATCAATGTGTTGGGTCCCTAGAGAGACAGTCAGCCTCGTTCACAACCCTTGTTGGGCATCAAGCCTGCTCACTTTTGAACTGACACTTCGCAGTACTGTTGGATTTCATCTACCCACCCATGCAGCAGCATGCTGAGGCACAGGACTCGCCCTTCCTGGCAGAAACTTCTCTCTTGACCACTGTCCATGGCATGCAGCCCAGCCCCATGGGTCAGAGTCTTGCCTCACCTGCCTGTCCACTTTCTCCAGGCCAGAGTCTCAGCAGGGCAGCTGAGGGGGGAAGGGAAGGGAGCAGGCAATTTGTGCTATTGAGGGAAGTTTGGTTATCTCTGCCTTCTTGGAAGCGATCAATCTCTGGGTCTTGGTTCAGTTTTACTATGTGGGGCTTGGTTTATCCTGTATCAGAACAACTCCAGAACAATCAATCATCCGTCAGTGTCATTGTATTTAGGATTTGATCCTTTTGACGTCAAATATGTGTCACAAAATATGCATGTCCTGGTTGGCTGCCTACGGCTGTGGACTCCCATAGCTGTCCCTCAGTCACGTCCTGCAGTAGCTCTGTGTGGGCATCCTCTTTGGGACCAAGAGGTGTGTCTCTCATGTGGCCACTTTGGCGGTGGCTGGACTAGGTTTCCTCTTCATGCGGTTGGTTGCAGAGGGCGTTTGCTCTACTCTAGAAATGAAGTGGCAACAACTCATTTGGGATTTGGTGTAGATGGAACAAGGATGGGAGAGGAGGATGGAAGGGTGGTGCATTGGTTGCAATGGTGGAGGGTAAACGAGACTGCCTTATGACCATTCCACCTTTAGAGGGGCCTCACCATGCTTGGCTTTTGCCAGCTTGCACCCATAAAATAAGCCTAGTTCATGCTGTGGCTGAAAGGGACAGGATAGTTTTAACTGGGATTTCTGTGATCATTTGACATAAAATGACCAAACAGAGTGAGCAAACTGGCCAAAGCTTGCTTACAGAAAGTGGAGTGACAATTTTCCCTGATGGCATGAGTGAAGCACTGTTTTCTTGGTTGGATGGAGTGGAAAGATGACATTGTGCCATGGAAATATGTGATGATGTGTTATAAATAATAGGCTATGGGTGAAGATTTAATTGGATAGTCATTTGAAGATACCTAAGCCAGTGGCCAATTGACATGCAAAAATGAAGTTTGTGAGAACTATTTTGATCTCCATGTAATTACCCCAAAGTGTAAATTTGAATAAAAGAAAGTACATACATAAATGAAAACAGTAACATTCATAAAATTCACTTATATTTTAACCTCTCCTTGCCTATATATATGATAGCTGCATTTATTTCCTCTTGAAAGGCTTTCCCCTGTCTTGCAAAGGACTTGACATGTTGATTACCGTAAAGTTCGGTCTATTGAGCGCACCTGTATATAAGCCGCACCCACTAAATTTTTTAAAAATCTGAATTTTTTTCACAAATAAGCCGCACCGGTTTATAAGCCGCAGATATATACAACACAGTCCGATGTGCCGCAGGCGGCAGCTGGCCGAGCGTTGAGTTTACATAGTGTCGAAAATCATCACATACAATGTGTTCACTGCATTCATTGGCGTTTAAATAGGTCAGAATACAAGAGCATGTTTCCAGCTTTTCTTCATTTTTTTTTTTTTTTTTTTTTTAATACGATGTGTTTTAAATCAATTAGAATCGAAGTTTCTATGAGGCTTCTTACAAGTGTTGTCTTTCCAACATCATTGCTTTAAAAAAAATACCGAAAAAAACAACGCATTAACGATGCACTAGAAAGGCAGTTCTCTCCTGCATTCATTGGTGTATCAAGCTAAGCGATTGGTTGAGTACTCGAAAGCGCAAGCCAATCAAAGCGAAGGTATCAAATGCAAACCTTCGCTACCTGTTTACGATTTCAACAATGGCGGATCGAAGCCAAGGTCTGACAATGACCGAGTTGAATGCGCTAATAGTTTTTGAATTGCAAGACGCACTTGGTAAGATAACGCATATAATAACAAACCAGAACATTAATGAAATGATTCGATTGTTTTATTTCGCTTAATACCGTGCCAGTGCTTAGTTATTTTGTTCGTAATTCAGCTAGTGTTAGTCAAGATTAAACAGGTCGGAAACGGCCAACACATTGCGCCGTTCGAAGCGATCATATTTTTGTAGAAGACAAACTGATGAAAAAAGATATCAGTAATGGGCTTTACTTATGTCGATTCCCGTATTTCTGAACGGGTTACTGATTCCATTACACGATTACACAGAAAATCGTAGTTAAAAGCATAATAAAAATTCATGAACAGTAAACACGATATGGTGAGTTACAGAGAAGCTAAGAATAGACGAGGGTGTGATGCTTCAGAAATCGGAAAAATCCGCAAATAAGCCGCATCGTTGTTTAAGCCGCAGGGTTTAAAGCTGGGGAAAAAAGTCGCGGCTTATAGTCCGAACTTTACGGTATGTCTCTTTTCTTGTTGTGAAAATTGCTGACATGGGTTTTGCCTTTTCCTATCAATAATCTGGTCATGTGTGTTTTATTGTCTTTACCTTTTTTTTTTTTTTTTTTGGTTGGTTTGTTTTGTTCCATCATCTATATCGTCAGTGGCATTGCACAAATGCTGTTCACTCAAACTCCTCGTCCTCAGTCACAGCAGGCCTGTTGTGCCACAGCCCTGGCACCGGCAATCCACAGGGAGCAGTCAGTGTGATCATGAGGCAGCCCACCAGAAGAGACACAGCTCAGCTGTCGAATCACTTGGTTGGTGTTCAGTGGTGCCTGTTCTGATCCCACATACACTGGACACCACATATTAGGTCCCCTACTGATGACAGTAATTGCTTAATCATGGAGCTGATGTGAGTGACTGGCCTCAGGAGGGTGCCGCCACATCCGTCCAAGGACAGTTTCCATGAATTTGCTGATACTGGTGACACCAACAATACGAATCCAGAGCCTTAGACGTCGAGAGGCAATTGAAACCTATGTCACCATGTGAGCAAGGTATGAAGGGCCACAGAATGTGAAACTTTTTTTTTTTTTAATGCAGTTTTTGTTTTAAATGCTGATTAAAGAGGATAAAGATAATGAATATGATGCTATGGATTTCCATTCTTGTCTGAGACTGCATGACGGGGTTTTTGCTCAAAGTTTACTAACATAATAATATATCCAGGCATCAGCCAGGCACAGAGATGCAGATGCCTGCAGTGTTGTTCAGAAATTTGAGCAACATGTCGGAGACACATCCAATAAATGGATGAAACGGACTGGTTGTCCTACTAGGACTCCTAGCCCTTCTCGTGAGCCCACAGCAAAATCAGCTCGGGTTTGGAGCTGGTTGGGGTAAAAATCCCATATGCATAAATAGCTAAATGTGTTTGATGTTGGGTAATGTGTGAAAGATCACCAAGGTTGATGCATGTATATGTGTGGGGTGTGTGTGGTGGCAATGAATGTTTGATGTTGGGTATATGAGAAAAATCGCCAGGGTTTGATGCAAGGTGTGTGTGTGTGTGTGTGTGTGTGTGTGCGTGTGTTTATGTGTGTGTGTGTATGTGTGTGGTGAGTTAGTGTGTGGGTGGTGGGGGGGGAGTGTTGTGGTGTGTGTGTGTGAGCACACTGACATGTCTCCACTGCCTCTCCAACGATATGCTCGTGCAAGTGATTTTAATTCAGCTTCTGTTTTATGTACGGGGATTTGGGATGTGTGTGTTGCGTTTTCATTGGCCACCTTTTTAGCCTGAAGGTTTGAAATAAACCGAAAATTGCTTCTTACAACGGCGTTACCCGCGTTTTACTTTGTTTGAGTCTTTAGGGCTTAATATGCTCCAGTGGGAATCGAACCAGTGCCTTGAGGCCAGTTGCAACTAATGACTTTGCTTTTGTGGCTGGATGGCCAGAGATATTCAGCAACTGTTGCCAAGTTGAAAAGACAAGTCCACTCATGTGTAAACCCAATGCGACGTTGTGGCAATGGATTTCACCACATTTAAGACGAGCATTTTCACCCTTTGTCACTTTTTTTGAAAGTCAATGCTATTTTTAGTGATCGACCATAAAGGTGTTGCCACCCTTAGGCCTATATGTATATATCAACAGCACCAGCTAAAAGGGCCAAATGAATTTAAAGTCCAACATATATGGGATTTTCTTCCTTGTGTCAGAGAGGGGGAGAGGGAAAAGAGAGAGAGAGAGAGAGAGAGAGTGTGACTGTTCCTTGAGCTTCTTTTTCACCTTTTTTTGTATCTTTTTCCTTCATTCCATCCTTTCTTCTTTTTGTGCTTTCTGTGTGTCTTTCTGTCTTCCTTCGTTCCTTCACACCTTAGTTCTTTTTTTTCTTCCTTCCCTCCTTTTTCCTCCGTTCCTTTTTTTCTGTCTTTCTTCCCTCTTTCCTTCTGCCTTTCTTCCCCATTTTTTCTTCCTTCTTCCTTTTTCCTTCTGCTTCCATCTGTCTTTTTTTTCCCCTTCACTTTTCCAAAACAATTTTTTTTTTATGGTGTTGCAAAGTGGTTATGTTTGGCATCACACAGCTCTAAAACGCTTGCACAGTATACAGGATTTAGAGACACAACAGACACATTCATATTCAACGTTTTGGCCTGTTGACAGTATACGGGAAATTTTAGAGACACAACAGACAACGTTCATATTCAACCTGTTGGCCTGTTGTACAGTATACAGATTAGAGACCAACAGACACATTCATATTCAACCTTTTGGCCTGTTGCACAGCATACTTTATTTAAAGACACAACAGACACTTTCAATATTCAACCTTTTGGCCTGTTGCACGCATACATGATTTAAAGACACAACAGACACATTCATATTCAACCTTTTGGCCTGTTGCACAGTAAATGGGATTTAGAGACACAACAGACACATCAAATTCAACCTTTTGGCCTGTTGTACAGTATACAGGATTTAGAGACACAACAGACACATTCATATTCAACCTTTGGTCTGTTGCACATATACAGGATTTACTTCTTCTTCTTCTTCTTCCTAAAACACCGGTTCACTCAAAAACGATTAGGTCCCCCAGCGCGCATGTTAAAAAGTAAAATAAAATACCATAAAACAGTGCGACTCAGACTGTTGGCCCCTGGAGCAAATTTAGCAACAAGGGTCGCACTCGAATTCAAGAAGATAAAAGCAAGGCCAAATTCAGGCCCAGGTAATAGTAAAATATCAGGGAAGAAAAAAATAGAAAATCGTCAATATGCAACTCAGAACTGTCCGAATCAATTTGTTTTTTGAATGAGATTGCATTTGTGGAAATCTTGATGGCACCCGGCAGTGAGTTCCACAGCCGTACAGAACGGGGATAAAAAGAATGTAAGTGGCTGTCAATATTTGATGCAGGTATAGTATAACATTGACCGCCACTCCTGGTGCTACTTTTATTCAAACTAGTTGTTCCATTGGAAAATCAATTACTTTAGCTCTGCCTTTGAAAAAGGTGTTAAGTTTAATAAAACTCTTCTCTCTTCTAAGGGTTTCCATTCTAATTTCCTCTGTTTCTTCCTAGTATTCCCCTTTTCTCTGATGTGGTTCCCTGTTTACAACCGTGCGCTCTCTTCTGAATCTTTTCAAGGTATCAATGTCCTTTAGATGTAAGGATCCCAAACTGAGAAACCATATCCAGTACTGGTCTAACCAGGTTTTGTAGCAGTCGCTTAACCTTTTGGGGCAGTCATTGATATTCCTGTGTAAAAAAAGCTAAGATGTTATTTGCTTTCTTACATACTAATTGTAATGTTCTTTCCATTTGAGACGACAAACTATAATCACTCCAAAATATTTTGCAGCATTAGTTTCTTTAAAAATAGTATTAGGGGATAGAAAAAATCTGATCTAATTAGTGAGCGTTTGTTACATATACGCAACACTTGGCCACTTCGAGGGTGAAATTCCATTTTCCAATTTCTTTCCCACTCTTGTAAAACGTTTAATCTTCTTGTAGAATGCGTGTATATTATCATTCTTGCTTCGATTGTTCTATAACTAAACTGTCATCTGCAAAAAGCCTTATAGTATTCCAGGAGAGAGATTCTACTTATTTATTTTTTATAAATGAAGAAAAACAAGGGCCCCATAACAGTTCCCGTGGTAAAAACCTGACAAGACTGGTTTACAATGGATGACGACCCTTCCACAACAACTTTCTGCGTTCTCCCCAAAGAGGAATGATCTAGCCCCCTTTTAGCAAAGAACCGCCAATCCAATGTTTTCTAATTTTAAACAGCAGGCCCTCATGGTCAACCTTATCAAAGGCTTTAGAAAAATCTAATAAAAATTTCATCTATTTGCTGCTGTTGTTAAGACAGTTACTAAAATCATTGAGAGTTTTATAAGTTGAGTCTCACAACTCCTTCGCTGTCTAAAACAGCTGGGGGTATTTAAGAAATCATATTTGTCAAAATGGTCCATTTGCTACTGTATATTATGTGTTCAAGTAATTAGCTGATATGGATGTAAGAGTACAGGGCTAAGTCTCTGCTTTTTTTTTGTCACCCTTTTAAATAAGGGAACAATGCTCGCATCACGCCACTCATCAGGTATTAACCTTTCCCCGGTCCAGTGAAGCTTGGAAAGTAATTGGTATACCTCACTCAATTCATTGGCACATAATTTTAAGAGCTTGCCAGGGAACGCCATCGGGACCATAGCTTTGTTTTCATTAATATTGGTCAGTAACTTAAATACTCCTGCTTTGTTTACTTTGATGTTTTGCATTTCAGGAGTTTATCATCATCCTTTAGTCAAAAGTTAATTAAAGGGTTTGGGATTGGAAAACTGGGAACAAAACTGCTTGTTAGTAAGTTTTGCTTTCCCTTCAGGGGCCTGTATTAGGTATTCTGGTTGTTTCTCAGGTCTGGAATCCCAATGTTGTCCTGTCTCTTACTCCTTATGTAAGACCTAATTTCTTTTTCTGTTTATCACCTTCCGAAACATCGAATTAAAAATAATTGGGGGTGAGCAATCTACATTCTCTCTGACACCTTCTCTTAATATGTTTATACCTAACCAGTAATCTTTCTGAATTAGGGTGTAGTTTCAATTTCTTAAAGAAACGAAGTTTCCTTCTCCAACAAACGTTTAGTTTTAGTATAAAACCATGGCTGGTGGTTCTTGCTTGAAGTTATTTTAGTAGGTATGTTGTCATCCATAATAATTTCCAAGTTAGTTTTTTATACACTTCCAAAGATCACTGACTTATCTTAACACTATGGGACCCAAAAAAAGACGACTGAAATTATGAGTATCCCTGTGCAATTTTGGTAAATCTGCTTGGTTCCAGAGTCTGATGGTAAGTTTTAGGGGGTTTTCTTCGAAAGGTTGAAAGTTTACTCTCTAAGAAACTATGTCATGAACACCCAGGCCTGCAATTAAATTTCCCGATTGCCTAAAGCGCCTGGACAATTGGGAAAAAATAAATCCAGGAATGCCTTACCACGATTGGTGATTCCAACTGACTGTACTAATCCAAGGTCTTTGGTGGGATCAAAAAACTGAGTAAATTTAAAATTTTTTACTGTATGATTTCCAAGTATGGCATCTTCACCCCAATCCCAAAATCTGGGAATTTAAAGTCTCCACCATCCATAATATTGCCCTTTCCCATTGGCCAAAACAAATATTAGAAATGTCTCTGCAAATAGCAAACATACTTTTTCATCTGAGTCTGGGGGTCTGTAAACTGATCCAACAATGACAGGTCTCTTATTCTTTAAATTAATCCTACAAAATAACTTTCACTATTTTTGCCTTGATATAAAAACTCACTGGCTAAATTCTTCCTAATGGGAATCAAGACTCCCCCCACCTCTTTTCCAAGTCTGTCCTTTCTATAAATATCAAAATCCTCCATTAGAAGTTCACTGCTGGATGTTCCAGTTTCTAGCCAAGTTTCTGTTTCCCAATTAAAAACATCAATGTTTTTTCAGTGACTAAATTACTGATTCTTCCTTTTTCTTAATAAGAGATGAAAATTTACGACTATGCATTTTAAATTTATCTTTTCTCTTTAAAGATTTAGGTTCAGTTTCACTTAAAGATTTGGGATTTTATCAGTTTTTAAAAATCAGGGGTGGATGCAAACTTAGGACAAAATTCAAGTTTCCTTTTGGGATCGGTCTGGTGAGATAGGGTCAAAAAAAGGTTGCTTCTGAGCGCAGTTTTTAAAGAATCTTTAAAAAGTCTTGAACTAAAGTTTGGAAGCCCGCAGGTAAAACAAGTCCATGATATATCACTATTGCACAATGCTTCATAAACTGCTGAATTCATTAACATACATTTAGTGGATACCATGAATGCAGAAAGTCACAGCAACGCTTTATGTTTCCATGTGACTCTCAAATTGCAAACTCCGCATGGATATTTTACTTTGTGGACGGACCAGGATTGGAGTTCAATGTCTTCTGATAGGATAAGGAGAGAACGTAAAACACCGATTCAGACTCACTTGCTACTCCACCCCCCGTTTGGGCGAAAGTGGCCAAAGCCGCCATCCTTTCCTGACAATAACCAAAAAATACGACCCTACAAACAAATATACTCTGTAGGGTTACCGTTTCAATACTAATTTAATGATCATTATCAATAACATCATTTTCGCGCATACACCCGGGGCGTACAACCCTAATTAGAGGGCTTGGGGTTTGTGGCAGGGAGTACCCTGGGACGGATCCCATGACCTGTAATTATGGCGCCATAAAGGGAGGGCTGGCGTAACCTGACCGTGTGGCGAAGGATTTTTTGTGATATTTTCATTTAGACACGGGGCCATAGGCATACGTGTTTTGCGTTTCAAAAAAACGTCGCCCAAAACACACACACACCCCACACACACACACCACACACACACACATCCACCCCACACACACACAAAACATCACACACACAAACCCTTTTACAACCCCCATGGGGCCCCTTGGGTTTTCAGACAAACACACATCACCCTAC
>CM031606.1:27960680-27965680 GCA_018398815.1 Conus ventricosus
AAAAAATTGCAAGGTTAAGCAATTCACACATGTAGTAGTACTCAGATGCTATAAAAACACGTATCTCTGTATACATACTGCTAATCTAATGGGTCACAACTACTCAGCGGGACCGTGTTCTGCTACTTGAGGGCTACAGATACCAAGTCAACAGGAAGGACAAGAACACTGGACGCATCTACTGGAGATGCCACGACCGGTCCTGTCCAGGCAGTGTGTCAACTCAAGCAGAAGAAGTCAAGAGCAGAAAGCCTCATACCCATGCAGAAGACCGTGCCGACAACGTGGTGGAGAAGATTAAGGGGCAACTCAGGAAGGAAGTTAGGGAGAAGACAGCACCCATCCCTGAGTTGTACAACAACGCCCTTGGTCAAGTGGCTGAAGAGGCTACGGATGTGGCCGCTACCTTGCCCACCTTCTCCTGTCTGAAGTCTTCCCTACCGAAGGAACGCAGTGATGTCAACTTGGATGGAGAGTGGTCTCAGACTGCATCAGGGCAGCGCTTCCTCCTACGATCTGATGGTGCTGGTGACAAAATACTGATTTTTGCCACAGACACCCATGCTTCAGCGGCTGTCCACTGCTGAGAGCTCTTACATGGATGGAACCTTCGGAGTCTGTCCGTCTCTTCTACCAACTGTTCACCATCAACATCATCATCGATGAGCAGCAGTTTCCTGCAGTCTACGCCTTGCTTCCCACAAGTCCAGGGAGACGTACAACAGGTTCTTCACTATCATCAAGGAAGCACTACAGGACCTGAACATCACTCTCCAACCTCCACGCGTCCTTGTCGACTTTGGAGGGGCTTTGCTGCAGTCTGTGCGCCTCCACTTTCCTGGTAGTGATGTCAAGGGTGCTTCTTCCACTTTGCGCAGTGCTTGTGGCGGGGGGTACAGACTCGTGGTCATGTGTTCTGTACAGGGAGAATGAGGAGTTCCGCACTCTCGTGAAGCACTCTGCTGCCCTGGCGTTCCTTCCTCAGCCAACGTCAGACTCGCATGGAGTACCATGCGACTCAACCTCTCCGATGGTTCTCCCCCTGCCGAAGCCTTCATCGCCTACTTCTCCTCGACTTGGATGAAAGACTTCCCTGTGGCCCAGTGGAACCACTGGGAGTCTTCAGGGGACCGCACCAACAACCGTCTGGAAGGATGGCACAACCGACTCATCCCTCTAGCTGGTCGTGACCATCCCAATATCTACCAGCTGGTCGCAATCTTGAAAAAGGAGGAGGCGGTATCCGAGGTGAAGATTCTCCAACTTCGGACTGGTGGTCTCCCTGTGAGGAAAGCGAGCCAAGTGGCAGCGCTATGAACAGGAGGATCAAGCGTCTGCCCAAAACCCAAGTTCACTGAGGGGAAGCTGAGCATCGCTGATTTCATGGAATCAGTTTCTCTGTTTATGTGGCCTGTAAGGTATATATTTTGTTTTAAATCTACATGTTATTTTAAAACTATTTTAAAATAAAATTCTACATTCTAAATATCTCTGGCATTTGTGTGTGTGTACTTGTGTCTCTACTTTGTGTCAAAAAGGGAAAAGTAGATGAAATGGGAATGGTGGTCAGTATGGAAATAGACGAAATGGAGTAGACCACATGGGAAGTAGACGAAATGGGAGATAGACCAATGGGAGTAGACCAAATGGGATGTCACCAACCCAACATCAGTAACCTCCAATAACACAGGATACTATGGCCTTTGGAGTGTAAGTATGACAGCTCATTCATGATTCCATCTCCACCAGTGTCACTTGGACCACAAGAATATCAGATCCAAGCTATGGCTGACAGATTTCTTTCCAATCATTTTGGAAGTTATCTCAAGAACGTTTTTTTTCTTTCCTTTTTTGTTTGTTTGTTGTTGGTTTTTTTTTTTTTTTTTTTTTTTTTTTTTTGGGGGGGGGGGGGGGGGGGGGTGGGGGGGGGGGGGGGTTGGCATAATTCTTTTTAGACATTATCAGTTCCAGAAGCTGGTCTAGCCCTCTAAACTACAATTTGGGTAGTTGCATAACTGTAAGTAGAAAACAAACAAACTGTAACGTCGAAAACAAACGAACAAAGAAACACAAGAAAGTGCTCTGAACAATCAATCTGATATAGGCCTATATATCAGGTTGAAAAGCAGCAACACAGTGACACGACAGTCCTCTACAGTTAACTGATAGTTGCCTAAATGTTAGGTTAAAAGAACTGACAACATGATGGGTTAAACCAATCATTTAAATACAAACTGTCTCTGTTTAAAAAATTCCTGCAACTACCAAATCAATTTCTTAGAGGCAATATCTGAATTTAACCTTTTGAAACGTTTTTTTTTTTTTTCTTTATTCCTCAAACAAAATCTTTTAGGATCTAAATCACTCCTAAAAATCGTAATATTAATTTAGTATTAGACATAACTTCTTGTGCCTGTGTCTGCCTTTTTGTTGCTGCTGTTAAAAATATAGCTATTCAGATCACTAGCTATCAATCCGTAATTTTGGAATTTATCAGTTGTTTTAATGCTGACTTCCAACTTTTTATACACTGCATCTGAAGTTTAAAGCAATCACCATAGTACAGACTAGACATCTTTCTCAGCCACTTTCCTTTTTTCGTGCAGCTGAATTCCTCTGTTTTAGACAGCCATAATGATTTCATTTCCCTTTCATTCAAAAACAGAAAAAATCTACATGAAAATATTCAAACTGGACACACAAACAAACATTAAGATGAAGCAACAAGTATGTGTCTTTACACCATGAGGACAGATCTATGATTTCAGAGTGAAAGGACACTGAGAAAAGAGCCAAGAGGAGAAACTGACATCGATGCTCAGCCCTAGTCGCAGCATGAGTCGTATGGGGAACACCTTGGCCAGGGCTTTCCCCTTGTGCAGGAGGATGGGGAAGAGGAAGGGAGGCGTGGGCAGGAGGAGTTTGTTGGTGCACTGGAAAGTGGATCGTAGGTAAAGGAATCCTCCGTGACTGCTGCTGTCCAGGAAGGGCTGGTTGAAGATACTGTGACCCCATGTGGCTCACTGGGTTGCCTGAAATGCCATCATCATCATCATCATAAATCACATTATACTGTGACCTAAGCGGTTCACTGGTCTGGAACACTTATCATCGCTATGGAATTTTGTCATCACTATGGCATCATCATTGTCATCCATGTAGACGTTACAAAAATGGGGAGTTTTCTTAAACCCCCTGTTTGGCTAGTATACTTACCATGTCAGACAATAGCATTCAACGGCAGTTAGCCACAAAAAATCTTCGGCCTGGCAGAGCTGACTAACTGCCGTTGAATGCTATGGTCTGACATGGTAAAGTATATGACCCCAAACCAAAAGATCAAAACAGGAAATCTTGCCCTTTCTTTCAAACACTGGATCGACAGAACTGTGCACTGAAAGCATCATTTTATACATGAAAATGGTACCTTTCTTACCTTCAAAGACTTTAAACTAAAATATAACGTAAGACAAAGATTCTGATTATAGTGGTTTTGAAAATGCGGCGAAAAAAAATTAAGGAACTTTTGCATAACTCTTCAGTCCAATAAAATCAAACAATACATAAAAGCACTTGATATAATCCTGTCCAAGGATAATGGAACAAAAAAGAACTATGATATTTGCACTGATGATGAATGGGTACCTAAATGCTGTAGAATATTGAATGATGCCTTGACTATAAACTTAAAGGCTGTCTTTTTAAAACAAATACAAAAAAAACACAAAAGAAGTAAAACTTAATGGTTCCACATCATGATAACAAAAGACAAAAACTTAATGGTTCCACATCATGACAAGTCATAGAATCGTTGCAACTTTGAATTCATTAGACTTTCAAACGAAACGTAACAAGAACCAAAAAAGAGGTAACTGGATCTCTCCACCAAGGAATGTTGTGACCAAGCTGCAAGGAGATGCAATATAAAGGACCCACACATCCAATCCTGTGAAATAGCTTACAACCAAACCCCAACTCCTACCCAAAACAAGAAGAAAAATAATACTACTGAACTGAAGTTCCATGTCTTGATGAAAAGCATGTTACAGCTGGCGACAGACTGTGACAGTGACTCCCCTGATCACCCCCATACACCATTAGTGCAGACTATCCTCTTTGCTCACCTTTACCAGCTTCTTCATACACTGTACTAAAGTGACAGAAGATGTCGCGAGGCACTGTGTCCTCTTCTGGTAGTGTCTCCAGGACGACGACCAGCCCTCCTGTCCCACTGTTACCATGCCTTCGGTGGTGAAGCACCACACCACACGCTTCAGACAGCAGTCACTGCACACAGCGTCACTGTATGTTATCACACTCTGAAAGCAGTCAACTGCAAACCGTGTACACTATGTCACCAATACCTCAGACAGCAGTTTACTACACACCCGTCACTGTATGTCATCACTTCCTTCTAGTCACAGCACACACCTTACACACACCATGCAAGTGGATTAGTGTCCAGTCACCACACACCTACATACTCACCATGGACCTGACCATTGTGTCCAGTCACCACACACCTCACACACACCATGGACCTGACCATTGTGTCCAGTCAAGCACACACCTCTCACACACCATGGACCTGACCACTGTGTCCAGTCAAGCACACACCTCACACACACCATGGACCTGACCATAGTGCCAGTCACAGCACACACCTCACACACACCATGGACCTGACCATTGTGTTCAGTCATCACACACCTCACACACACCATGGACTTGACCATTGTGTTCAGTCACCACACACCTGACACACACTATGGACCTTACCATTGTGTCCAGTCACAGCACACACCTCACACACACCATGGACCTGACCATTGTGTTCAGTCATCACACACCTCACACACACCATGGACCTGACCATTGTGTCCAGTCACAGCACACACCTCACACACACGATTGTGTCCAGTCACCACACACCTCACACACACCATGGACCTGACCATTGTGTCCATTCACACCACACCTCACACACACCATGGACCTGA
>CM031606.1:27971591-27976591 GCA_018398815.1 Conus ventricosus
CCCTTAAAAAAGGGGAATTAAATTAGCTGGCAAAATTTAGACGTTAAACGCTTAACTTACCACGTTTCTTCACAATGCGAGGATATAAGATCATAACAACAAGCAACAAAATCACTGTTGACTTAAATAGAAACAATCTTACAGGAACTAAATTGGATTAATCTTACACATTTAGGCCTCATAGGGTTTTATTATACTGAACAAGTTTTGACGGAGAGATGATAAAAATAATAACTGAATTAGATTAAACTCTGTTATAAAACTATGGAGCAGTTAAACTTTATGACAAAAACTCCTCATTGCTCATTGATTTGTGGGCAACTGGTTGGGAAAACAATATTTATCCTCGACCTGTTACAAACAGTTTATCGTTATAATTTATAATCATATTGTGGTTTTCTGTCCAACACTTAAATGGAACAAGCATATCATGATAGAAGGTTTATATGGACTGATATAACATATTTTTAGTTAATCCTAGCAATAACTGAGTGAGTGTTTAGAACAGTTTTTATAGACTGTTTGAAGGAACGCAGACACTATTTATTATAGATGACTGTTCGGCAGAAAGAGACATAGTTAAAAAGAGAAACACTTTGTCAAAACTAGCTTTCAGTGAAGGCATGCTAGGATAAGTGTGTGGATTTTATGCCAAAAATATAACTCAGTTTAAAAGACTTTAGAGAACAGTTAAAGACTGTAGTTTTATTTTCACATGAAAGACAAAGACTCATTTGAAGAATGTTTGCGCGAAAATGATGTTATTGAAATGACCAGGAAAAACAAGATTAAACAAAAACTGAAATCTGAAAAGTTTAGTAAATTAGTATTGAAAAACGGATAACCCTACACAGTATGTTTGTTTGTAGGGTCGTTATTTTTTAGTTACTTGTCAGAGAACAGGAATAGGCGGCTTTTAGGCCACTTTCGCCCAAAAACGGGTGGAGTAGCAAGTGAGTCTGAATCGGTGTTTATACTTCTCTTAAGGCTTAAAAACCATAATTTAACTCCTCTGTGTCTAACTCTTTTAATCAAACAATTCCTTATCACTGTACTATTTCTGATGTTAATTGAAATCAGGGTTCAAATCTGGGCCTAGTAATAGACGTAAGAACCATACTCGGCACAGGTGCACACAGGAGACTAACATGGTTCAGGTTGCACAAAGTTTTAAAACCTGCAAAAATGGAACTAAAAGCGTCTACACAACATCTAAAATTTCAAAATTAAACTGAGTGCTAGGAATATTGTTGTTCCTGTCACATGTGGAAAGAACAAGAAAAAATAGAAAACTTTTAACGAAGCCGAGGAACAACACCCGGTAGCCATCTTGAAAAGCCAAATAAGAAAGACTCACCTTTAAGGGGTTTAAAACACAATTTCGTTAAGATAAAATAAAATTTAGCATTAAACTACCAATAGTGCTGATCATTAAAATTCACAGTTACTCGTATAGTAAAAGATGTAAAAATGTAAAGACGTAAAAGATGTTTTAAAAACGGGAGCTCCAAAAGCCAGGCAGCCTCCTCGCTGATCACAAACACACACATTCATATTCAACCTTTTGGCCTGTTGCACAGTATACATGATTTAAAGACACAACAGACACACTTATCCAGAGAGCTTTATTACAACTGTTCTAAACTCGACCCTCAAGAGCTTGATTCAAAAAGGAGACCACCACGAGGCCAGCGACGGTTAAGAACTCCTCGCCTCTCACGCTCGTAATGGGTTCTCGGAACTGCACCCTGGTGTCCATCATCAATGTTGATGGTGGTTGACCTGGACAGCAGCACTGTCAATCATTCTCCTCTGGTGTCCATCATCAATGGTGATGGTGGTTGACCAGGACAGCAGCACCGTCAATCATTCTCCTCTGGTGTCCATCATCAATGGTGATGGTGGTTGACCTGGACAGCAGCACCGTCAGTCATTGTCCTCTGGTGTCCATCATCGATGGTGATGGTGGTTGACATGGACAGCAGCACTGTCAATCATTCTCCTCTGGTGTCCATCATCGATGGTGATGGTGGGTGACCTGGACAGCGACACCGTCAGTCATTGTCCTTGTGAACGGCATGGCTCATGATCAAACTGAGAGCGGTCAACAGTGAAGTAACGTGTGTGCTGTTTTGCGCCTGAACGTTTCAGTGTGTGCTGTTTTGTCAAGACATGTTTCAGTGTGTGCTGTTTTGTGTTGAGTCATGTGACAGTGTGTTCAAGGGGCAACATGCACCTGGAGACTCACTTCCACTACTGTATTTCTGGCGGAAGAATTCTAACCATAAAAATACTCATTCCTTTGAAAGGACTTTGCTCATTTAAATGAACATGATGATAAGGTACAACATTCTAAAGCAAGTTTGAAAGAAAGAAAAAATATGAAATAGCTACATGTCATGACAGTGTAACATTGTTCTGATTTCATCAACACTGTGACATTATATAATGCAGTAACGTTTACTTGTAAGTAAGGCATTGTTTTTACTGTGTGCCCATTCTTCACAAACCAGACCCATCCACTCCACCTCACCCCGCTCACATCCTTTTTTCATTGGAGCCTCCTGGTTCATGCTGTGATTTAAACCTTAATTGGGTGAGTTCTTCGTTAATGATCTGGTGGTACCTGAGTGATGAAGTCTTCGGTGTCAACAATCTGGATGGACCTGAAAGATAGTTTAATGTTGTTAACGATGTAGATGGACCTGGGTGATGGGGTCTTTGTTGTCGTCGATGAGTTTTGCTTCTTGTTTTTTGGTCAAAGATGTGGTGGGACTTACGTGATGAGGCCTTTGTTGTCAATTAATTGTGAGACCGGGATGATGATTGTGTTGTTGTCAACGATCTGACAGGACCTGAGTGATTAGGCCTTTGTAGTCATGAATTTGGTGGAACTTTGGTTATGAGTTATTTGTTGTTGACTAGGAGGTGGGACCTGAGTGGTGAGGACTTTGTAGTCATGAATTTGGTGGAACTTTGGTTATGAGTTATTTGTTGTTGACTAGGAGGTGGGACCTGAGTGGTGAAGACTTTGTTGTCGAGGATGTGGTGCGATCTAGGCGATGAGGTGCTCTTTGTCAACGATCTGATGAGACCCGGGTGTAAAAGTCTTATCAACGGACTGATAGGACCAAGGAGAACAGGTCTTTGTTGTCAGTAATTTTGGGGGATGCGGATGATGGGGAATTTATCAAAGTTCTGGTGAGACCCTGGTGGTAAGGTCTTTGTTGCAGTCGATAACGTGGAATGTGGGTAGTGGGGTCCTTGTTGCAACAATCTCGTCGGATCTGGTTATTAGGTCTTCGTTGTCAGTAATCTTGTAGGACGCGCTAAATGACATCTTTGTGGTCGAGAACATAGTGGGACGTGGGTGATGGGGTCTTCGTCATCGATTTGGTAGTACGTCAATGATGAGGTTTTTGTTGTGGACGATCTGATGGGTTTTCGGTGGTGGGGTCTTCCTTGTCAACGATCTGGTGGGACATGGATGATGAGGTCTTTGTTGTCAACGATTCGATGGGACCCGTTACTGAGCTTCGATAAAAAGAGACGCTTTAAGAAATCAAACGAAAAAGAAAAAAAGAACCAGGACAGCAAGCTTGTGAGTCGCTGAAATCACGCAAAGGGTTGTTTATCGTATGCTATACTAGAAAATACTCATATACCGTGGAAAATGGTTTTGTTTTTTTTTAAATGAGAGAGCTATTCATAATAACGGTTTGGGAAAGCTGATGAACGGCCGGACCATCCAGAAACCGATTTTCAGGGAGGGACCAAATTGACATGTTTTTAATCAGAGATGAGAGAACTCTGCACAGGACTTGATCTTGAGTTAAGGGTGAATTAGAAGAGTGGCTGACCATGGTAACAGGGTTCTGTGAAAGCATTAAAAGAGGAAAGAATGGGTCAGTTTGTTTCTTATTATATTGGTTTTGCTCCTAAAATATAGTGGAAAATGGTTTGGAGTTGAATAAGTGAAGAAAATGGAAGGAGGCGACGGTGTTTTGTCAACTGGCTGTCTGCCTTAAACAATCACAAGACTATCTTTGCAATTAGTTATGAGTTGGTTTACATAATGAATGAACACTGTGACTGTTATTATGAGTTGTTTTAGCATCATGAATTGATATTGCGACTGTTACCCTCTTTGAAAACAGTCATACATATCGAGAACATTTGTATTCCAATAAAAAGCAGTACCAGCTTTTTCTTAACACAGTAATTAACAGTTAAGCCAAATATACATTACCGTGACATTTTCTCCGTAAAAGTGATTAAGGGCGCAACTGGCACAGCATACAGTATAATCGGTGTGCGTGACAGTGACTACACTGGCAAGGCTTCTGTGTGGAAGTCAACATTGTGTCATATGCGTCATACTGCTCACACTGCTTGTTACACAAATGAACTTCTGGGATGAATGGTGCGAAACATAAGGGACCTTAACTCTGGGATAACTGGTATACGATGTATAAAGAGACATTGACTTCGGCCGTGCAGCATATTTCATAGCGGGACTACACGCTGGGCTTCCTGTGCCCCGTCAGCTGGTGTGTACAGTTTTTCTTTCACTGTTGTTTTTTCTTGTTCCTTTGTCATAAAAAAAATATTTGCTTCTTGTTGCATTCATTTTCATCATTGGTAGTTTTGCTTTGTTGTAAATCATGAACACATATGTCCTAACCATCTTTAAAAAAAAAGCGTTCACGTTGATTTCAGATGTTAAAATTCTTTTTATGTATTTAAAATGTTTTAAATAATTATACATATTTTTAGTGCACAGAACCTAGAATAACAAATCTGAATTTCCAGTTAAAATATGTCAATGCATTGAGAATTCAATAATTCTCAGGCAAACAAACTGATCGATCAACCTTCGGGACAAAACCACACATTAAGGCCTGGCTTGTCTATAAATCAATGTTACTCTTTCCTTCATTTGTTGTTGGTTTGTTTCTATCAGTTTCATTTTATTACTATAATTACACTATTTTCGAAAA
>CM031606.1:27981591-27984091 GCA_018398815.1 Conus ventricosus
AAATGAAGCAACAGAGCGAAATATAGTTACCAGCCTGCCAAAGGAGTGGGGCAAACAAGTCTTGGAACAATACAGCATGTTACGTGGTGTGCTTTGCTTGTTCCACTTTCAGGCGGTCTGATAACTCATTTTGTTCTCTTTCAATACCCTGGGCTCTTGCTTATTTGTTCCTAAATGCCAATGCTGTGAATTTACTATCCTGTGATTTACATGAACATACAGCTGCCTTGAAAAAAAAAAACCCTTTTAAAAACCGATCTGTTCAACGGCTGGTTTGGTCTGATTTTATTTCTGCCTGGCTCGGATTTGTCAAGCTTCTCACTATTGTTTAATACGCAGATGTGAACGTGCATACGAGTATTTTTGTATGAGACAGTCGCTAACTGAAACGAGTATTTTGTGTGCGTGCATGCGTGCATGTGTGCGTGCCTGCGTGCGTGCGTATGTGTGTGTGTACGCGCGTGCGTGCGTGCGTGCGTGCGTGCGTGCGTGCGTGCGGGCGTGTGTGTGTGTGTGTGTGTGTGTGTGTGTGTGTGTGTGTGTGTGGTGTGTGTGTGTGTGTGTGTGTGTGTGGCTGACCACTATATTTGTTTACTTGTTTATGTGAATTTGAAAACGCACGTGATTTCTTTTAAGTTTACATATTCATGTAGGTATTTGTCTTGATATTACTTCTATTGTGATTGTGACATTTAATGGATCAAGTATCTGTGCATTATGTAGAACTGCCTTTAATTGTCGTGATTGTTGCCATAATGTAATGTGCTTTGATGTCATGCGTTTTCATGTTATATAATATGATGTATTGCGCTGAGATGTGTTATAGTGTAGTATGATGTGTTGTAACGGGATTCATTATCTTATGATGGGCCGTGGTGTAGTGGAGTGTATTATGATTCCATGTGTTAAGATGCAGATAGGTGCATTGTAGTGCAATATGTTGTAATAGATGCAATATAACGTGATGTGTGCTGGTGTGATGTGCGGTCAGACTGCCCATCGTCCAGGGATCATCCTACCTGTTCGTTCCTCCGATCGTGGCCATGATGAAAGTGGACGCTTGGAAGTGTCCATCAGCAGATGAAGGTCAGCTTTGGATACTTTCCTATGTGTCTGTTACAGATGTACGTGTCTCACTGCTGCCTTTGTTTCCCTCTAGATTAAGATCAGCCTGGGACATGAATATGTTCTGTGTGTTACAACGGTCTCTCTGATACTAGTCACAGTGTAATCTTTGCCTCCCTCTCAGATCAAGGTCAGCATTGGTCACTAGGTTCTTTGTCAGTTACAGTGGTCAGAGAGACACTAGTCACAGTGTAATCTTTGCCTCCCTCTCAGATCAAGGTCAGCCTTGGTCACTAGGTTCTTTGTCTGTTACAGTGGTCTCTCTGACACTAGTCACACAGCTTTGTGTCTATTACCAGATCAATGTCAGCCTGGGATACTATGGTTTTCTGTCAGTTACAGTGGTCTTTCTGACACCAGTCACACTGTAAGCTTTGTGTCTGTTACCAGATGAAGATCAACCTTAGATACTATGTTCTGTGTCTGTTTCAATGGTCTCTCTGACTCTGTTGACGCTGTAAGCTTTGCGTCCGTCACCAGCTCAAGTCAGCCATAGACACTGTGTTCTGTGTTCGTTACAACCGTCGCTCTGACACTACCACACTGTAAGCTTTGTGTCTAAAATTCATATACAGTATTCTGTATCTGTTACAATCACACTGTAAGCTTTGTGTCTAAAATTCATATACAGTATTCTGTATCTGTTACAATCACACTGTAAGCTTTGTGTCTAAAATTCATATACAGTATTCTGTATCTGTTACAATCACACTGTAAGCTTTGTGTCTAAAATTCATATACAGTATTCTGTATCTGTTACAATCACACTGTAAGCTTTGTGTCTAAAATTCATATACGGTATTCTGTATCTGTTACAATCACACTGTAAGCTTTGTTATCACAAGGAGACACTGGTCCCCATTCTGTATATCTCTTTTTTTGTTGTTTCAAAGCGATATATGGAAGAAAAAAGATTTGTTCAAGCAAAAGAAATATGACGAGAAATTTTCTGAAACAAGTATTTAGTTTTATGAAGAAGTAGAGTTGCTGTGTGTGATTTGTTGCCTTGCTTTCTTATGATATGGAAAAAAAAAATCCTACTTTGTTCGGCTGTAAAAGTGCGCCTGCGCGCGCACGCGCGCGTGCATGTATGTGTGCGTGTGTGTGCGTGCGCGTGTGTGTGGTTGTTGTTGCTGTGGGACATCTCTTGTCTCCAAGCTGCATGCCATCCTCCACACATTTGCTCTACTCTTTTTGGCAGATGTCATTTTTCATTTCGGTGGGACATTTATCACTTACACAGTTGCTTACCGGAGAGATGGGGTGAGGGAGAGGGGGGAGCATCAATCTCTGTTTTCCTTGTGTGCATTCTACGCTTCATTACTAGGGAGATCATACTAATTTCTAAACGCTTTTGGTTTGAGTGGTGCGCATC
>CM031606.1:27989091-27996591 GCA_018398815.1 Conus ventricosus
GTGACCAGATGGACTCCAAGCTAGACGTTGTGAAGCGGGAAGTTCTTAGTCTTCCGGAGGACTGTGCCACTCTCCACGGTGAGCTGAGGGAGCTGAAGGAGGAGGTGACAAAGCTAACAAGAGAAAGTGGGGAACTGCAGCAAACCAACAGCTACCTGTGTGAGAAGCTGGACGACTGCGAGAAATGGATCAATGATCTGGAGGTCGTTCCAAGCGCAACGACTTAACTTTTATGGTCTACCCAGCAGCGACTAGGAGACCAGAGCAAAGTTTGAAGACTTGGTGCAGTGACTACTGACGGTCAAGCTGAACCTGACTGACATGGTGGAGTCTGACAGTGTCCAGCGGGTGAGTGCCCGACCTGACTCTCCAGTTACCACTAGCTGCGCCTTTTGTAAACAAAAGGTGAAAATTCTAAAAGTTTAAGGTAAACTTAGGGGTTTCACGGATATTCAACGGGGAGGACTACTCAAAAAGGGTCAGGGACATTCAACGAAGACTGACTCCACATTTGAAAAGAACAAGGCAGTATAGACAACGAGCCACGATGGTGTTCAATTATCTATTGATCGATAGTAAACGTTCTCTGAAGACGCTCGTGACAGGCTTATATATTTCAAATAGGAAAGAGACTTGTACGACTTGTTTAATACTAATGTCATAAAAATATAAGAAAAGTTCTTAATCTATCTAGGACATTTAAACGTACACATGATGCAAAAGATCGTGTTTGCTATCGTAGAGTGAGAAGGGAGTATAAACATTTTTGAAGGATAAAAAGAAAGCAATTTAACAACACATTACTGACAACTTATTGCGTTTGTAGAAAATCAGAAAGCATTTTGGAAGTAAACATATCGGGTTTCATTGAAGAGAAGACAACCACCAAATAGCATCTGTATGGACACCTGGTATGAACATTTAACGACACTTCTAACTATAAATGTAAATGCTAATATTTAATGCCGATGGTATCAAGATGGAGGACAGGATGATTATTTGAACCGTCCAATTTCGAAAGAGCAAGTAGTATTTGCCTTAAGAAAGTTAAAAACCGTATAGCTGCAAGGCCAGATGGCGTAATTGGTGAGCTGCTGAAGTATGTATGTAAAGCTGATGTCATTCTGAACTTCTTTGTAACTTTTAAAACATTCATTGTGAATATTGGACTGAATGTATTGTTCTACCATTGTACGATAAAGGCGACGCGAGTAATCCTAACAATAATCGAGATATCTTGAAGTGACACCAGCACTAAATTGTACAGCACTATAATTAATCACAACCTATAGGAATGGATTGAAAATAATAACTTACTGGCAAATATCAGGCAATTTTCCAAACACAAATTCCAGTGTTGATCATATCTTTACTTTGATGGCCTATATGCAAAAATAGTTTCCTTTAAATAGTAAATTGTAGGTTGCTTTTGAATACCCCGAAAAGGCATTTGATTCTGTTAACAGAATTATCTTCTGGCCTATTCTTGTAAAAGCTTGTATAAATGGCAAGCTGCTCAGATGTATCATAAGCATGTATTCTTGTGTTAAAGCTGTGTGGGGTTAACATGACTGACAACACTCGATGGACCTCTGGTGTAAAACAAGGGTGTGTGTGTTGTCCTATTTTGTTTTCTTTTTTCCATTAACGAGTTAAACAGAAGTTGTTAAAAGTAGAAAATATAGTGCACAGTTTACTTGTGATATTCTAGAGTTGTTTATACTTCTCTTGGTTGATTATGGTGCTTTGATTTCTGAAACTTGTATAGGCTTGCAAACTCAACTAAATGATTTCTTGCGATCTGCAACTTTACTTTAATTAAAAGAAAACATGTCAAAAACCAATATTATTGTATTTAAACAGGGTGTGTACTTAGAAATCAGAAAAAGGCAGACTTACAACAAAGTGCTGATGCCTGCAGTGAATGTATACATACATTTGGCAATATATCTTTCAACAAAATGAAGCTTCACTTTTGCCTGCAAAAATCTTTCAAGCACGGTCAAGCGTGCATTGCTATGCATTATGCAACAGCGATAAAATTTGAAAACCAGTCTACGAAACTATTCATGAAAATGTTTGATTCTCAAGTACAGTCCATCGCACAGTGTGGAGCTGAAATTTGGGGCCTTCATAATTCTGCTGCTTATTGTGAAAATATCCACCTATTTGCGTTGAAGAAGTTTTTACGAGTGAGCATGCGAACATTAAACGATTTAATCTATGGTGAAGGAAACAGATATCCGATATATCTTAATTCTGTGACAAAGCGTATAGGGTACTGGTTGAAAACAACACAAATAGAAATTCAAAGGTTGCCCATGAAAGCATATAACATTTTACATTATTTGGATGCGAGAGTAAGAGTAATCTGGGTTTGAAAAGCGAAGATTAAGTTATATGAACTTGATTTTGGTTTCGCTCAGCTAAAACAGGGTGTTGGAGATAGAAAGGAATTTCTTCGGATATTTTGGAATAAACTCATCGATTGCAGGTGACAAGAATGGTCGTGTCATGTTGAAGAAAGCAACTAATTTTCTGTGTAGAGACAGTTCAGAAGTATGCATTGTGTTCCAACATATTTATCAATAAAAATCGACATTCATTTAAGATACATAACGACAGAGTTCAGAGAGTGTATTCAGACAACATAGTAAACGTAATCTTTTCTGTCATATGTAAAAGTGCCGAAGAAAATAAAGATCACTTGTGTTCTGATGTCCCATTTTGATCTGATGAGTTAATTACGTGATGTAAAATATTGTAGACATCTTTCTTTATTATTTTGGACTTTTATTATTCATGGCATCCACAAACGAAACTACCATAAAACGTTTTGTTGTTTTCTGTTGCCATTACTACTACTATGATTACTACTACTATTGTTGGTGGTGATGATGATGATGATGATGATGATGATGATGATGATAGTAATAATGCAAAAGAAGTACCTCATGGAAAACAAGTACTTGGATGTGTCAGTCAAGAAAGGTGGCATCCCAGGCGTGGCTGGCTACACGCAACAATGATCTGGGACGCAATCCAAAGAGCAAAAACAGAAAAGAGAGACCTGGACGTAGTGTGGCTTGATCTGGCAAACGCATATGGATCTGTACTCCATGAGATGATACAGTTGGCTCTTGAGATGTACCATGTGCCAAAGAACATCCGCGACATGCTCAAGAAGTACTTAATGGCTTCTCAATGCGGTTCTCTACCAAGGAGTACACAACAGATTTGATCAACTTGGAAGTGAGCATTGCAATGGGCTGTGCAATTTCCCCAATACTGTTCGTGTTGGCAATGGAAGTCATTTTGAAAGCAGCAACAAGCAACGCAAGACAAACAGACCTTGGCGATGGATACAAGATGCCCCCTCTCAATGCCTTCATGGATGACACTACAGTGATTTCATCCAGAGAAGACGAGATACGTCATGTGCTGGAGAGGCTGGACGACATAGTTGCCTCATCCAGAATGAAGTTCAAGCCAAAGAAATCACGGAGTCTCTCATTGAGGAAAGGAAAAGTGGCCGAATCTGTGGTCTTCAGTGTTGCCAACCAGACCATTCCAACAGTCACAGAAGAGCCAGTCAAGAGCCTTGGAAGATGGTATGATGACACGCTGAAAGACACACAAAGAGCAAAAGAAACCAAACAGATGTCTGAAGAAGGCTTGGAGACCATTGACCAGTGTGGGCTCCCTGGCAAATACAAGGTCTGGTGTCTGCAGTTCATGCTGATACCAAAGCTCCTATGGCCTCTGATGATATACGACATCTGCACCAGCATAGTGGAGGCAATGGAAGCCAAAATCAACAAGTTCACAAGGAAATGGCTTGGTGTCATACCCTGTCTGACTGACATAGCGCTGTACTGTCGCCAAGCAAAGCTGAAACTACCATTGAAATCCATCCTGGAGGAATACAAAGCAGGAAGATCAGACTTCAAAGCATGCTGGGGGACTCAGGAGACAAGGTGGTAGAAGCAATCAAGCCCCAGCTGAAGACAGGCAGAAAATGGAAAGTTCAAGAGGCGATGGATTCTGCAAAAGAAAGTCTCAAGATCAGAGAAATAACAGGACACACACAGACCAACAGACAAGGACAGGGGGTGACCAAAACTGAATGGTGGTCAAAGGCCAAAGGAAAAGCCAAAAGAGACATGATGATTCAGGATATGAGAAAAGTAGAAGACCAAACAAGACTCCAAAAAGCAGTCCAGCAGAGCCAGCAAGGACAATGGACAACGTGGGAGAATGCACTCCAAAGAAGTCTCACTTGGAATGACATTTGGCAATTGGCCCCTCTCAGGATCAGCTTCATTCTCAGATCTGCATATGACCTTCTGCCCTCAAATGCAAACCTGGTGAAGTGGGGAAAAACAGACGATCCTGCATGCCCCCTCCGCCATGAAAAACAAACAGTGGAGCATGTCCTAAGCTCATATAAAGTAGCCCTGGCTCAAGGAAGATACACATGGAGGCACAACCAAGTGCTCAAAGAGGTACAAGTAGTCTGGGCTAGTACCAACACCACGAAAGGGAAAATCAGGACTCAAAAAGCACCCGCAACATTCTTCACGGCAGGAGGCAGCAAATCATGGCCAAGAACAACAGTGCCACTCGGAACATGCGGGCAGAGTCTGCTGGACGGGGCAGATGACTGGGAGTGCACTGCAGACCTCCCAGAATGGAAGAGTCACCCAGAGATCATCAGCAAGAGTGGCATGAGACCAGACATAGTAGTCCACTCCCAGTCAACCAAGCAGCTGATCATGATCGAGCTCACGGTGCCATATGAGAACAGAATGGAGGCAGCTCAAATCTACAAGACTGAAAAGTATGCTGATCTGGCAAACAGCCTGAGGAGAGAAGGCTATCAGGTCAAAGTCCTCACTGCAGAAAATGGAGCTAGGGGGTTTGTAGGAACGTCTGCATACAGCCTCATGAAACAGCTCTCAGTTGCAGGGAAGGAAAAAACCAGAGCCCTGAAAGCAATGGCAGAAGCAGCAGAGAGGTGTTCAAGCTGGATCTGGTCAAGGAGGAACAAACGTGAACTTCATAAGGCTTAACTTTCCTACAAATATCAGGTGTCCCAGTGGCTCAGTGGTTCGAGTGCGAGTCATTAAGTGGAAAATGAGCATGTCCAGAGTGTCATGGGTTCGAATCCCAGCCATGGCTCGTCCCAAGATGGCGAAGAAATGGGCAGCAGAGGGACATCCGGAGTCATGAACCGGATGTGGCCCAACTTCCCTAGAGTGTCAGGAGGTAAGGACCAAAACACTTGCTTGAAGGGAGCTTCTCTTCCGAGGACTCTCTGCTGCCACGCTCTCCACGAGTTTCTTTCTACTACTACTATTGTTGCTGGTGATGATGATGATGATGGTGATAATAGTAAGTATAATGATAGTAATGATAACAACAACAATAATAATAATAATGATAATAATAACAATAACAATAATAATGATAATAACGACGATGATGATGATGAAAATGATAACAATAATAACAACAACAACAACAACAACAATAATAACCATAATGATATGATAATAATATTTTGTTGTTGATGATGATGATGATGAACAGGTCCAGGGCAGCTTGTTGCTGGCCTCACTCACCCAAGTCGTCCTGGGGGGGACGGGTGTGGTGGGTTTCCTGCTACGTTTCATTGGCCCCGTCACCGTCGCCCCCACCATCGCCCTCATCGGCATGGGGTTCACTGCGCTGTCACCGACTTTTCGGAGAAGCACTGGGGCGTGGCCGCTTTGTGAGTCATTTGATTGGTTACACTGGGCTGGTGTGGGAGCTGGTGGTGAGGTGGAGTTCAGTGGGTCAGTAGAGTTGTGAGAGATGTTGGAGATGATGGTGGTGGATGAGAGTGGCTGGAGGTGGTGGCTGTGGTGGTTGTAGTGGTTGTGGTGTATGGAATGCATGTATGGGAGCCTGCACAGCTCAGGCCTCGTGATCCCGGTGATCCTGGGTTGTGGTTCGAATCTCCGCTGGGCTGTTCGGTAGAGGGGATTTTTGCCTTGGAGTTATCTTTGGTTCTGACTCCAGTTCCCCTCAAATCCTTCGAATGAGACAAAAACCGAGGTTACGTGTGTGAATGTTGTCAACTCCTTGTGATCTCCTCGTAGATGCAACGTTTGCTGTTGAGTCCTGGCGTTCTTTGTATGGATGGAATATGTGCACAGCACACGTCAGGTACTCCTGGTGTTCTCCCTTTGATCCGATGTGTGCCGTACATGTTGTCTAGTCCTGGTGTTCTCCGTATGGATCGGACGTGCGTACAGCGCGTGTTGTGTACACCTGGTGATATCCACATAGATGGGATACGTACACAGCACGTGTTGTGTACTCCTGGTGATCTCTGTATAGATGGGATATGTGGACAGCGCGTGTTGTGTATACCTGGTGATCTCTGTATAGATGGGATATGTGTACAGCGCGTGTTGTGTACACCTGGTGATATCCACATAGGTGGGATACGTACACAGCACGTGCCTATGTACTCCTGGTGATCTCTGTATAGATGGATATGTGAACAGCACGTGTTGTGTATACCTGGTGATCTCTGTATAGATGGAATACATACACAGCACGTGTTGTGTACACCTGGTGATCTCTGTATAGATGGAATACGTGCACAGCACGTGTTGTGTACTCCTGATAATCTCTGTATAGATGGAACACGTACACAGCACGTGTTATGTACTCCTGATGATCTCTGAAAAGATGGAACACGTACACAGCACGTGTTGTGTACTCCTGATGATCTCTGTATAGATGGGACATGTGGACAGCACGTGTTGTGTACTCCTGATGATCTCTGTATAGATGGAACACGTGCACAGCACGTGTTATGTACTCCTGATGATCTCTGTATAGATGGAACACGTACACAGCACGTGTTGTGTACTCCTGGTGATCTCTGTATAGATGGGACATGTGGACAGCACGTGTTTGTACACCTGGTGGTCTCCACATAGGTGGGATACGTGCACAAAACGTGTTGTGTATTCCTGGTGTTCCCTGTATACATGGAATATGTGTACATGGCGTGTTGTCTACTCCTGGTGTTCTCCCTATGGATGCGAGGTGTATAATATACACGTTGCCTGGTCCTGCTATTCTGCCTATGGATAGGATGTTTGTACAGAGCGTGTTGTTTAGTCCTGGTGTTAACTCTAGCAACTGGATGTGTGTATTGCATGTGTTGTCTAGTCCTGGGGTTCTCTGTATGAAACGGATGTGTGTACTGGACGCATTCTGTAGTCCTGGTGTACTCTCCTTGTATTGGATATGTGTACAGGACGTGCTGTTTAGTCATGATCTTCACTAGATGGTTGGATGTGTGTACAAATCGTATCATATAGTCTCGGGTTAAATCTATGGATAAAGTTGTCTATGCAGCGCGTGTTGCCTAGTCATGGTGTTCTTTTTGTCGATGGAATGTGTGTATAGAACATTCTGTGTAGTCCTGATGTTCATTCT
>CM031606.1:28001591-28014091 GCA_018398815.1 Conus ventricosus
CATGAGTGGGGGATTGTCTGTATGCACAGCATCCGTGCATGAGTGGGGATTGTCTGTATGCACAGCATCCGTGCATGAGTGGGGGATTGTCTGTATGCACAGCATCCGTGCATGAGTGGGGGATTGTCTGTTGCACGTTTAACATTCTGTTACTGCGGTGTTCGGTCATGCACATTTAACTAGTCCACTGCCGCAGACACTGCAAATATTCTGAGTTTCCTTTTTTTGTATCTTTAATCGTCCGTGCAGTTCCCCACAATGACTGTCTGTCAAGGAGAACTTTTACCGTCAGGACGTTCATGTTAAATGATGTCTTGGCACCCTGACTTTGCGCACACTGCCAGTGCAGCGCCAAATATTCAAGTAGGGTACCATGCTTTTGTCCACATTGTGCGTCTCGAAGTTGTATTTTAGAGATGGCATTAGTAGTGCTTTGCGACAGTAGAGCGCAACGTCAGTGATATCAGTGGGATACCAAGGTATTTCCTCATTATTTGTTGAGTCTGACCTCCGTCCACTATCCTATGCTTGTTCTGATGTCATACATCAGTAGAGGCCAGAGACATTCTACGACCCGCTAAATTGCAGGCACCAGACCTTGTGTTTGCCAAGGAGACCACATTGTCTCACATCAGCACACTTTGGTCTCTCCCACCCCATTCCCCCCTTTTTCCCCAAGTCGTCACCATACTAACTTCCAATGATCTTTTTCTGTTACCTCAGAATGTCTTGGTTTGCTATAGTAAACGTAATTTGTTTCATTGTCATTTTCTTTTCTCAAATGGAGGTTTCGTCATTTCTGAGGTTTGAAACTCATCCTGGGTGAGGCGACGAGGGCTAGGTACGTCTGGCTGCTGTTGCGCTTTGTTTTGTGCCCTTCTTGGTCAGAAGGCCTGTGTCATCCATGCACGCTTTAAAGGAGCATTCAGTATTCATTTGAGGAGTCTGTGAAACCTGTGCTGCTCATTGCCGCTTTCAAGATGCATCGATTGTCGACTCCAATGGTACTGAAGACAAGGCACTGCCCATGCTATGCCAGCTTCAAGATTTGTGAAATCCGTTGTGCACTCCTTTTTGTGGAGAGCCTCATTTGGAAGCCATGTACTTCTCAATCATTTCTGGTGCGTTCGTCGGAACATGACACATTTCAAACGGCAGCTGAATCATTATCATTACCATTCGTGCCGCAACGAGTGAATGAGGTTTTGGCTCGGCTTATACCTTATATACCACTGGCATGACGAATCTTATAAAATCAGATCCGGTGTATATTCTGTGTCATAGGTGCCATGATATGTATTATGATTTTCAGACCCGGTAGACATCCTAAACAATTAGTGTCATGATGTGTATCATAAACTTCAGACCAGTGTACATTTTATGTTATTATTACAAGAACGTGTGTTACAAGATCCAGATCCAGTTTACACGTTTTTTGGTATTGGTGTTATGACATATGTTACAAGGTACATATGCACTGTATGCTCATTACCATTGATACTACAACACGGAATATAAACTACAGACCCAGTGTATTCTGTCACTGGTACCATGACATATAAGAACCAGAACCAGCATACAGGTATACCACTAGTACTCTGACACGAGTTATCAAATGCAGACTCGGTGTACATTCTATACTATTTAATCATACCGTGCATTCTCGAAGTCCAGTGTATACTCTTTACTATAAGTCCTATATTAGGTATAAGATTCAAGCCCACCGTGTACCCTACACCACTGGTGCCCTACACGTGTTGCAATACTCAGTCCTGTGTGTACTCTGAATTAATGGTACAATCGCATTTGGTTAAACACTCAAACCCAGTGTATACTCCGTACCTTTTGCACCTTAACATGGTTGAACAGGTGTTTCCCAGTGTATTATACCAAAAGTTTACACAGTAGTATGTGTTATAAGACTTTGACTGATTTTCATTTTATGCTGTTGTTACCATAATAGGGGTTATAATATTCAGGCCCAGTGTGTACTATATACTGGTGGTACCATAACGTGTGGTTGTAATATTCAGGCTTAGTGTATACTCTATACCAAAGGTACCATACTGTGGAATACAACATTCATACCCTGTGTATTCTGTGCACCATCGACACTATATCATGGAATGTGACATTTAAAAAAAAGTTCAGTATATGCTCTGTTCCATGGGTGCCATGGCAGGGATTAAAATGATCAGGTGGTATATATTCTACGTGTATGTGTGCGTGCGTTGGTGCGTGCGTGCGTGTGTACGTGCGTGTGTGTGTGCCTGCGTTTTCGTCGTCGTCGTTGTTGATGTTATCTATTGTTCGTTAGGTGCTGTTGGCAGTATGTTTGGGCTGGACGTTAAGCTACATCCTGACAGTGGCTGATGTACTGCCGAACAACAGTACAGAACTGGCCTACAGGGCGCGGACGGACATCAATTTGGAAGTGATCGACACTGTATCCTGGTTCAAATTACCCTATCCCTGTGAGTACCACTACCCTATAATCCTTCTGACACCAATATACAGATGGTGGACACTGTCCCCTGGTTTGAATTCCCCAGTCGCTCGGAGTATCCCTACCCACGTTCCTTCTGACGTCAGTATGAAGGAGTTGGACACTGTACATAGTTTAAGCTCCCCTAACCCTACATCGTCAGTCACTCATTGATCCACCTTGTTAACCACTGATCTACCTCGTTACTACTGATCTACTTCGTAACCAGTGACCAACGTTGCAGCCCACTGATCTACCTTTTTAGTAACTTATCTGTCTCGTCAACTACTGATCTACTCTGGTAAATACTGATATGCCTTGTAAACCGGTAAATTACTTGTTTAACAACTATCTACCTTATTAACCAGTGATCTACTTTGTTAACCACTAATATATCTCGTCAACGACTGATACACTGTGTTAAATACGTACCGGACCTGTTAACTATTTAGCTAATTTATCAGCTGCTGCTCAATCGCAACAATTTTTGTGCATTTTTAATTAATCATTGCTCTATCTCGTTAACCATTGATCTATTTTATTAACCAATGAAGTACCTTGTTAACCAGTGACCAATTTGTTAACCAGTGATCTACCTTGTTTACAAATGACTTATTTGTTAACCACTGATCTACCTTGATAAGCGCTGTTTAATTTGTTAACTACTGGGCTACCTCATTAACCACTGAACTGCCCTTTCAATCACTGAGTAACCGTGTTAACCACTGAACTAGTTGGTTAACCGCTATCTTCCTTGTTAACACCTGATCTACCTTTTTAATTGGTAATATACTGATTGTTAAACGCTGATCATCTTTTTAACAACGGAGCCACCCGTTGTAAGTACTGAGGTACCTTGCTAACCATTCATTTACCTTGTTAACTCCTCGTCTACTGAACTACTAATCTGCCTTGACATTTACTGATCTACCATATTGACTGCTGATATACCTTGCTTGTCATCGTTCTACCTTGTCAGCTAGTGATGTAGATATACCATGTCAGTCATGTGTTCTGATCTCTGATCCACATTGTTGACCATTCGCATTATTCATCAATCTCTGATGTACCACGTTAACAATTGTCCCACGTACCTGGCTGTGTTGTCTCAGTCATGTTCGGCACACCTACAGTCAGTCTGGCCGGATTCTTTGGCATGTTCCTGGCCACTCTGATTTCAATGCTGGAATCTGTCGGAGACTACTACGCCTGCGCTCGTGTATCTAACGCACCCCCTCCTCCCCCACACGCCGTCAACCGTGGCATCGCCATCGAGGGCTTCAGCAGCATTCTGTCCGGTCTGGTAGGGACGGGCCATGGCACCACGTCCTACAGCACTAACATCGCTGCCATTGCCATCACACGGGTCAGAAGAGAGAGAGAGAGAGAGAGAGAGAGAGAGAGAGAGAGAGAGAGAGAGAGAGAGAGAGAGAGAGAGAGAGAGGGCACGTGCACCATAGCTGTCTCATCCGAAATCGACACATAGTCATGCACATGCACACATACATGCACTCAAGCACCTGCGTCGTGCATCCACATAAACGTGAATATACCAGACATTTTTCGTTCAGACGTGTAAACAAGTGAGTCTACGTAATCATCCAGTTTCAGAGATTCGTGTGTGTGCGTGCGTGGGGTGTGCGTGCGTGCGTGCGTGCGTGCGTGCGTGCGTGCATGCGTACGTGCGTGTCTTGTAGCGTGCGCGTGTGTGAGTGTGTATGCCTTTGTGCTTGCATGTGTGTGTATGTGTGTCCATAGTAAACTTTATCATTGATATTTTCTCAGGAGGTACAAGCATATCTGTACCGGACCCTAAATTTTATAGTGAATGTCAGCGGAGTTCCTTAAATGGCAATACTAGGTGTTCTTTTTTGTTCTGCGCGGAGACAATAGAATACTCAGATGCAGTGATCTAGCCTGGATGTTAAGTAGGCAGCAATAAAGCGTATCAATGCTTTGTGATAAAAAAAGTTGCCTAATGGACGCGGTACGTCCACGTTCAAGGAAAGATCAGACACAGACACTACAGAAGCGGTGTTGTCCAGGTTATATCAAGGTATTTCCTGTCCAGTTTTTCCTGAAACGCCTCTGGACGTCTCCGCTCTGTCTCTAGGACGTTCTCTCTCTCTCTCTCTCTCTCTCTCTCTCTCTCTCTCTCTCTCTCTCTCTCTCTCTCTCTCTCTCTCTCTCTCTCTCGCTCTCTCTGAGTTGCTTTGCTAAGAATTCCTGGACAGGGATTTACACTGAGAATTCCTTCCTGTGTCGGGCATGGTTGGATTGCCTGAAAACTTCATGGAGAGGTATGAACTGACTGACTGCCTTCATTAAGAACACCAACTATGTAATGATAAATTCCAACGCGAAAAGTTTAACAAACCCAGACAAAAAACAAAAACAAAAACAAAACAAAACAAACAAACAAAAACAGGACATGTTTGCTGACAGATTTTCATACCAGATGGAAGCAATCACTTATTAAGAAAAGCAGAGGAGGGGAGGGGGAGGAATCAAAAAGGAAACTTTGCCGCCTTCAGTTCAAATGTACAGTATGTCAGATGCTTGGGCAATCCAATTTCTGTTTCTCACGTGCACATGCCAGGTGGCCAGCCGGCGGTGTGCCAGACAGCCGGAGTAATGTTGCTGCTGATGGGAATGCTGACCAAGTTTGTGGCGGTGATGGCCTTGATCCCTGACCCCGTGATAGGCGGGCTAAACGCCATGCTCCTGGGCACCATGATTGCTATTGGCATATCCACTCTGCACTTTGTCCGGATGGACCTTCCACGTAACGTCACCATTGTGGGCCTGACCTTCATGCTGGGCCTGGCCATTCCCCAATGGGTCAGTGCTGGGCCGGGCAGGATCAACACAGGTGGGTTTTACAGCAGAACACAACTCAATAGAAACTTCCCAGTTAAATACCATGTTGTGTTTTCACGACAAAAGAAAGACAACTTTTACTTAACTGACGGCTCAGTTGACTGTATAGCGATAGAGTAATATCACCGTGAAATGTCTGCGTTCGGTTAAGTGATAATAAAGCAAGCAAACTTCAAGCTAATTGTTTTTAATGTGGAATGTTCCCCTCCCTTCCACCCCTCTTCTGTGTTCATCAAGGGAGGAAAAGACCTGAAAGTGTTCATCAAGGGAGGAAAAGACCTGAAAGTGACATGCTAGGTTTGGACAACCATCTGTGTTCATCAAGGGAGGAAAAGACCTGAAAGTGACATGCTAGGTTTGGACAACCACCTGTGTTCATCAAGGGAGGAAAAGACCTGAAAGTGACATGGTAGGTTTGGACAACCACCTGTGTTCATCAAGGGAGGAAAAGACCTGAAAGTGACATGCTAGGTTTGGACAACCACCTGTGTTCATCAAGGGAGGAAAAGACCTGAAAGTGACATGCTAGGTTTGGACAACCATCTTAAAACTATTGTTCAGACAGGATATACACATTGTGAATAATATCGTTTAGTGTTAAGTCAAATTTGTCAGGCGTTTAATCGACGAACATGTTTTACTTAACCTCACACACAGGCTGTGAAATAGCCTTAACACTCATCTTCTGCATATAAAGGCGTACCTCCAGCTTCGAGAAATGCTGGTTTTCAAAACAGTTTTCTCCTTCAGATTCTACAAGCTGGAGACAGAATTTATCTTGTTTTACCAACACTGTCAAGGCCTTTCTATTGGTATCAATATATGTATCATGTGATGGATTGGATGACAGAATATTACACTGACGAATCAATGTGGCATAGAACCTGAATCTGAACTCATAAAGAGGACATTTGAGGATTAATCGGTTATAATGATTTACAGGGTCGTCGCATCATCAAGTGGCAACTCAACGGGTCTTTGGAAAATAAATGTTGGCTACCTAGTCCCTTCGCCATCATTTCAACCAGAGACCAATGATTTTACATACCCAGTAATATAGTACGTGAAATCATTCGTCACTCTTTATAAGAATGATGCCTCTTCCGCCAGTTTAAACGCCATTCGAACCTTTCTAGCCTTCTTTCTGTGTTCACTCTCCACAAGATCTTAAGAGTTTGTTTTTTCGCGGTTCTCGGTGTAGCTGGTCTCAGCTCGATTTGGTGGAATGCTTGCATCTGAACAGGTTTGTCCCAGGTGTCTGGATTGATTCTCCCAACACACAGAATTCGTAAGAGATGTTGGTGTATTGGTTAGTATTCAGTTTTGTTATCATGTGTAATTATATATTAACAATAATGTGTTTTCGTGAACCGATTTTATATTCAGTAACAAACTGTTAAAGAAAACGAGTACAGCACAGCAAAAGCTTTTAAGAGAACTTCCCCCAAGCCTCCTCCAGACAAACGTTTTGACCTTGATCTGATTTCTTCTTCTTCTTCTTCCTAAAATACTGGTTCACTCAAAAACGAGTAGGTCACCAGCGCAACCACTGTGACGAGTCCAGGCTGCATCCAGGTCATCACTCCGAGATACCTTTGTATTGACAGAAATATTCTTCGCATTGACAGAATTTGAACTCGCTTTTCCAGGAAGGGTGGGCATAATCTCAAGGCATATCTTCCAGAAGTAATACTGGTCTAGACTGCTTGATGCCACTCGAGTTCTGCTATATAGGAAAGGGCACTCTATCAGCTATCATCCTTTCTTCGCCAGTCTTCAAGTTTCTCTATGCTAATATTATCAGTTTGCAGAGCCACTAAAGAATAATGGGACGTTTCTTATACAGCAGATAGGGTATTCCACTATGTATCCAAGTGAAGGTTTGATTCTGTTTTTAATTTAACAATTTCTGTACCTCATCCATGTTGGCGGCTTCTCATACAACTTCCACCAAGCTCTGAATTTTAAATCATGTTTCGCTTCTGGGGTCGAAGTATGTTTTCCTGAGATGCTGCTTACAAATTTCTGTGTCCACTGTGTTTCTCTGATTCTAGTTGCTGGAAGAGTTCCTGGCGGACTGAAAGGAGTCTCTGAAGAACATTTTTTTTCATTTCTCTCACTCCCTCTCTGGCTGATACTGCTTTTCTGGGGCCCTGTGTTGAACGGGTTTCCCAGAGCTTCTCTAGCCCGTTCCTCTTAGCTTCTGAAGTGGCATCATCTGTTCCTTGAGATTCCCTTTACTCTTCCGACCGTCATCCAATTTTTGCTGGCGTCTGGGTTAAAAAAAAAATTTTAATTTTTTTTTTAAAGGAAGAGTCTCTTCTCTTCTTTGCTTTATTCTACGCATACTGTGTCTCCACATGTGGCCAGTTTGTGCTCCAGTGTGTTTTTCCTATCAGCGCATCCAGTTTGTAGACTATTTCTCCCATTCCTCTTTTGCACTTGCAGGTGACAAGTTTGTAAAGTTCGGTATCAAGAGTCTGCACAAATTCCTTGTTTGAGTAATCAGTGTGGATGCCATTGGCACTCTTGTTTGAATCCAGACCTTAGTTTTCCAACGCCTGATTTGCTGGCGCAGTGCTCTGCAGTTCATTCCTTGAAGTGTCCGTAGAGACTGTTTTTTAAAGTCCTGCTCGCGTTCAGTGGAGAATTGTCTTCCACAGACACATGGGAATCCTCTTTCGTCATTACTCTCAGTCCGTTGTGGATTTCCAGTCAAAACTGGGTTAGCGCCGATGGAGTCATTAATCTCCCCCCCCCCTCTCCTTTCTTTCTTTCTTTCTTTTCTTTCTTCGTACGCGGGCTGATACTCCTGCGGACACTCCCTGTATAGCCAGGCAGTGGAGTTTTGTGTGTATGACCGTTTTTTTATCCCGCCATTAAGGCAGCCATACTCCATCTTCGGGGAAGGTGCATGCTATGTGTAACATGTCATCCATACCAACGGCCAAACTGGCCTTCTCTTCCGAAAGTTGGTGATGGGATTTTACGTGTGTGCGAGATGTTGTGCGTGCGTTCACACACGGAACCTCGGTTTATAGTCTCATTCGAACGACTGTGTGGGGAATGGAGTCAGAACCAATGTTAACTCCGAGGGAAAAAAAATCTCCCTCTCCTTTCGATAAATCCTTGGAATATTTTCTTGTTTGGGCACTAGTAGCACTCTGATTGAAAGGTAAGGTGGGGAGCCAGCGCACAGAGATTGACAGACAAGGTGGGAAGCCAACCCACAGAGCTCGTAAATCTTTTTTTCTAACCAGTGTCATCCTTCCTTTCCCGAACATCCTCTGGATTATTTCCGAAAGTCAATGGTCTAGTGATACGTCATTTGGAAGACACTCTTGGGAGAACTTCACAATAAAACGTGTTTATAAAACAACCCCTCCCCCCCCGCCCCCTCCCTCAGACAAGTGTTTTGGTCTTTAACTCTGCATTTAACCGGGAAAATATGTTGTAGAGCTTTATTAGCCATATACGCTCTGAAATTCACGGAACGAATGTGTTGTGGGAGATAACTGGTCGCACGCACGCAGACTGAGATTCTGAGAAAGAGTAGAATGTGGGTTCTAAACCGGCTATACACACTTTGAAATCCACAGAAAGAATATTGTGTAGCAGCTGATCTGGCCACATACACTCTGGAATTCGCCGATAGAATACAGGGTGGGGGGCTTAACTGGCCATACATAATCTACAATTTACAGAAAGATTCTTTGGGAACTAAACTGGCCATACACACTCTGGATTTTACAGAAAGGCAAATTCATTCTACGCGGAGGACATTTGAAAAGGGAGAGAACGCCCTACGAAGTTTTTGTTTGCCTGGAAACGGAACAATGAAGGAGCGGCATATGAGCTAAGGAACGCAAAAGCTGGCATGGAGAGTGAAACTTGCGAAGATCAAATGTATATGTAGAACCTTTGCTATCCTTCGTTTTCACTGACGTCACTAAATAGAACACAAATACCCACAATACTTAGCGCGATCGACTTGTCCGCCATTTTGCTTCCCTAGCTTATGAAACTCTCTCATTTTGACCTGGCATATAGTATATAAATGTGAACATTTTACATGAATGTTTGTAACATGTATGCAGTTCATGCATAATATTTTTGCATGTATATCTATAGATATTCTTATCTGTGCATACAATTTTCATTTTCATGGGTGAAATTGTTCAGACACACGAATAGATAAATGAGGATTTTCATTATCTTTCAATGCATATAATGTAAATTGAAACTTTTTTACAGTGCATATGCATGTCAATACCTGACTGGTGCAATGCATTTATTTTATTCCCTCCAGTATTTTCTCAACTTTTGTACATACTAACTGCATTTTCCAACCATTTTTGAAAACTAAACATAAAAAATACATTTGTACCTTTGTACTGTGTGTGTATATATTGCTAAATGATGAAGAAGAGCAAGGTTACATTTTTGAGTACATTAAAATACATAAGATAAACATATTTTGCATACCTGATAAAGCAACTTAATATAGCTACATGTAGTGTTTTTGGTTTTAGAATAGTACTGGTGTATTTTCAACCATTTATTATTAGAATGTCAATGTATATATAAGACTCAAACAAGTAAAACGCGGTAACGCCGTTGTACCAAGCAAATTTTCGGTTTATTACAAACCTTCTTCAGGCTAAAAGATTGGCCAACTGAACACGCACACACACACAGACATCCAAGTCCCTGTCACATAAAACAGAAGCTGAATTCAGTTCAAAAAGAATTAAAATCACTTGCACGAACATATCGTTTGAGAGGCAGTGGAAAACATGTCGGTGTGCTCACACACACACGCACACACGCACATACACACACACTCACACACACACACACACACACACACACACACACACTCGCACACTCGCACAGACATGTATGCGCTTAAGCGCATCCAGATAAGCACACTCATATACATATGTAAGCATAGTTCGCATGGGGGTGAAAGAGAGAGAGAGAGAGAGAGAGAGAGAGAGAGAGAGAGAGAGAGAGAGAGAGAGAGAGAAAGAGAGAGAAAGGGAGAGAGAGAAAGAGAGAAAGTGGGTGAGATAGAAAGAGAGAGATGGAGAGAGAGAGTAGTGGAGAAGAGAGAGACAGTGAGAAAGAAAGGGAGAGAGGGAGCAAGAGGGAAGGAGAGAGAGAGAAAGAGAAAGGGAGAGAGAGAGAAAATGGGTTGTGGGAACGGGGTATGGGATGGAGGAATGAAGGAGGGTACTAGGGGACAGGAATAGTTGGACGGGTGGCTGAGAGGGAAGGGGAAAGGGGGCGGTGGGAGGGAAAGGTGGTGGTGGAGGGGGTACGAGAGAGAGAGAGAGAGAGAGAGAGAGAGAGAGAGAGAGAGAGAGAGAGAGAGAGAGAGAGAGAGAGAGAGAAAGCAAAGAGAGGAACAAAGGGGTGCACCGAGGAAGTTAAAATGATGAGAAGTATACTTAATGAAGGGGGGGGGGGGGGGGGGGGGGGGGAAAAAGAAACAGGGGGTGAGGGCAAGAAGTCTATTTGAGGGGGAAAACACCACAGATAGGCATCGTACTTAGGGAAACAAAATGGCCGCCGGCGTGGTGCACAGCAATCTATGACGTCACGTGAAAAAAGGATTCAGGGACTGAAGCAGAGCAAAGATGATTAATGATCTGTTGACTTTTTTTTTTTAAACAGGAAGCCAGTGAATAGAATGAAGCAGATGAGCAATGTGAGTGGGATTAAAGCATCTAAAAACGGTTACGGAGTATTATTCTGTTGGTTCTGTAACTTACGTATAAAATCATTAGACAGCCAGCAAGAAAAGATTACAGTGATCCAGCGTGGAAAGGACTGAATTATAGGCCTAAGTTTTAGTCGCAATCTCTGAAGAAACGACGTGTCACTTTACCCAAAATGACATCTGAAACTTATAAATAAGGGAAGCTATACTGACAGCAGACACATGAGTTACAGAAAGAGTATATCGTGGTAGCTTACTTGGGCATTCTGAAATTTATGGAAAGAATGCATTATGACAGCTATAATGACTATATGCATCTTAGACTTAATAGAATATATCATGGTAGATGAACTGGCCACAGGCGTCCAGGAACTTATCAAGAGTCTATCATGGCAGGTATACTGACCATACACATTTTGAAACCTAAAGAAAGAGTACGTCATGGAAGCTAAACAGACCATTGGCTTCCTGCAGTTTGTTGAAGGATCTCCTACGGCAGCTTAACTAACCATAAACACCTGGAATTTATCGAAATGATATATATCATGGCAGTTAAACTGACCATAGACACCTAGTATTTATTGAAACAATACATCATGATAGCTAAACTGACCACACACAGTCTGGAATTTATGAGAAAAAACATATCATGGTAGCTGAACTGACCATGAACATTCTGGATATTATAGAAAATATATTGTTTTCGGCTCTACTGCCCAAAGACCTCTGAAATTTATAGAAAGAATACATAATGGCAGCTATACTGATCGTAGACATTATGGAATTGATATAAAGAATATATTTTGGCATCGACACAGACCGAAGACCTATAGAATTAATGAAAATAAAATGACCGATCCTGGTATTAAACCGATCATAGATAACTTGAATTTATAGAAAGAATATATGATGGCATTACACTGACCATAAGGATCTTGATATTTATAGAAAGAATCTATCATGGCAGCGAAACTGACCATGGGCATTGTAATCTGTATACAAGAATAGATCCTAGCAGTGAGACTGACCTGGGCATTGTGATCTGTATACATGAATAGATCCTAGCAGTGAGACTGACATGGGCATTGTGATCTGTATACAAGAATAGATACCAGCAGTGAGACTGACCATGGGCATTGTGATCTGTATACAAGAATAGATCCTAGCAGTGTGACTGACCATGGACATTGTGATCTGTATACAAGAATAGATCCTAGCAGTGAGACTGACCATGGGCATTGTGATCTGTATAAAGGAATAGATCCTAGCAGTGAGACTGACCTGGGCATTGTGATCTGTATAAAAAGAATAGATCCTAGCAGTGAGACTGACCATGGACATTGTGATCTGTATAAAGGAATAGATCCTAGCAGTGAGACTGACCTGGGCATTGTGATCTGTATACAAGAA
>CM031606.1:28019091-28024091 GCA_018398815.1 Conus ventricosus
TAATTTCTGTACAAAGGTTTTATTGTATGTCAAACGATAATCGGTGAATCTGTTTTGCGCTTTGCATACCTTTGTTTTGTTTTGTTTTGCCTCTGAATAATAATAATAATGACAGTCATTACCGTCTTGTTCGTAATAAACGATGAAGTTTTCACTGTAAATATACACGGTAACTCATGCTATAGAGACTACAAACGCAATATACGCAAAATGCCAAGTACAACAGAACATTGAGACGACTCTCGGTATCACATACTCTATATCCACAATAACAATAATAACGGAAAACAATCAGCAGCGCCCAGTTACAAAGACAACATGTTCCAAACCCAACCTTATAGGCATGCACAATATCCACATGATGCTACAGTTTTGTATCCATGTTTAGGTACAAGTGTAACCATGCTAGGCCGAATCCTATCATTTGCGTGGGATAAACGTTTAGAGAAAGCATCAAATGGAAAAGACAATCCGAAGGGGAAGTACGTATAGCGTAGAAAGAAAACAAAATGAGCACATTGCCTTCTATTGCACTTTCATAAAGGAATATCAAAGACTGCCATCATGAAATCCACCATGTTAATGCACTTATGAGACAGCATATGTTGATGATCGGAATAAGTATTTGTTGTAATGTCAGGTAAGACTGATTTTACAGTTGCACCTTTATTGGTCATTAATATGATCAAAACCAATATGTATGACATCCAAATGTGACTAAATTCAGCTTTACAGTGATTTATATGAATATTTTGTTTCTTGTTCAATATTTTTCTCTTACTTGAATCTGAACTACTGACATATTAGGGAAATGTTTTAAATTTGTGTTTATCAAAGCACATTGTCTGAAGTCAGATATTCATATCAACGACTTCATCTCAGATCAATCATCGTGGTGACCGATATCGTCACATCCCGAACATTGCTAATGATAAGGACCCTCGGCAGACCGGAAAGATGCACGTCATGAGCAAACAGTGTGAAAAATGACAGACAGTCGAAATATCAATATTCTCTGTTTCCTGCTGCATTTGTGTCATCACTTCATTGATCACTGTTTGCAAGGCAGAAGTGAAAGAGGGGTGGAAGGTGGCGAGTGGAGAAGAGAATGCCTGTGTAGTAAATGGTAACGGCAAAGATGGTGGTGCCAGTCGTCCTGCACTTCTTCCATCAATCAGGAGACAGTCTCGGTATTGGGACGCCGCCAACTCCATGCTGACAATCTAACAAAACGTCCAAGGTGAGACAGCTGTAAGGTTGAGCTTCTCAGTACACGCTCTCATCTAGTGGACCAGGCTGGCGGCCTGCAGGAACACATGTACCTGTTTCAGAGTGTGACTGATTGTGCTTATTCGGAAGAGAAAGAGGAATCCCAAGGAATAGTTGAAGGCTGCTTCAGAAGGTGAAAAGAAAGGGCTGGAGAAACTGTATATAACCTCCTGCCCTCCAGTTCAAACCTGAAGAAAAGTGGAAATTACAAGCTGTATATAATTTCCTGCTATCCAGTTCAAACCTGGAGAAAAGTGGAAAATCGGACGATCCTACGTGTCCACTATGTCCGGAAAAAGAAACAGTGGAACTTGTCCCGAATTCATGCAAAAAGCAGCGTTGTGAAGGTGCACATAGAGACACAACTGAGTACTTTAACGAGATCGCACATGTGGTTAGCACGGCCAGAAGAAATTCTACGCCACCAGAGGTCCCAGCAACGATATTCTACACGGTACGAGGCAAAAACTCCTGGTCTGGAACGGCTGTGTTAATCAAGAACGTGGAATGGGGCTTCACTGGCTGGAGTTGCTAACGTGAACGCACAGCAGACTTCCCGGAATATACCGATCAGAGATCGTCAGAAAAAGTGGCAAGAAACCAGTTCCTATACTCGTTTACTTAAAACAATTAATTTTGATTGAATTCACTGTGCCATATGAAAGCAGAAGGGAGCAAGCTCACATCTGCAAGACTGAAATGCATACCAATAGTCAGCATGTGCACGGAATCTGGCTTTCAAGCCCGAGTCATCGCCATAGCAGTTGGAGCAATGGGAAGTGTAGGCTTATCAGCTTATGATGTTAGGAAACAACATTGGGTTTCTGTTTAAAAAAAGAGAACCAAGCCCCTAAATTATCTGACAGAGGCAGCTGAAAGTAGTTACAGTAGCTGGTTATGGGCGACGAGGAACAAAAGTGAGCTTCATAAAGCTTACATTTCCCAACTGAAAACAGATGTCCAATAGAGATGTGGTTCAGATATCCGTTTAGAAAGGCAAGGTCTTGAGACGCCCACCTATTCATGAGTTGCTGGCTCGAATCTCCGCAGCTCAGGTAAAAGAGAAAATAAATTTAAGAGTCATGACCTGGATGCATGAATATCGCATTTGTTTGAGATTCATTCACAGATAATGCTGCTTTCTATATCATTTGATATATTGTCAGTCGAAGGAGTGAGTACACATTATACTCACTGTATCAGCTATGCACAAACATCTGGATTCTTGAAAACGATATGTGTGGGCTGAAATATCCGTAACAGATTGTTACCTAATCAATGTTTGCAGCCATTGTCAGGGCATGATTCATTTTCAACAAATTAAAGGCGTTGTAAAATTTGTTTAAAATGCATATAAAAGAAAAGGGCGCTTGTTTTGCTGTATACATTATTAAACCGACTTGTTTACGCTGCTGTTTGAATTAATCCATTTTCCAGTGGGCGTGTGTGTGTGTGTGTGTGTGTGTGTGTGTGTGTGTGTGTGTGTGTGTGTGTGTGTGTGTGTGTGTGTGTGTGTGTGTGTGCACGCGCGGGCGTGTATGTGTGTGCATAGGTGTGTGTGTGTGTGTGGTGTGTGTGTGTGTGTGTGTGTGTGTGTGTGTGTGTGTGCACGCTTGTGTCAACTTGTCATTTCCCCATCAAGCCCATCAAGGAAAAAACAGAAGAAAACAAAGAACGCAGAAGAAGGAAAAGAGGAAACAGTGAAATAATATGTAGTAATGAATCAATTAAAAAAATGTGTGCACCAATAAACCTGCTGTTACAGAGCTGATGGGTTACGGTTCGTACCACTGGCGCAGCCATTCTGCTCAACAACTCCCTTCCCTCCCGCTTCTCACATTCACACTCTACGCGTACCCTATTCTGTCGTTTTCTTTTCTATCCTGTGTCGTTCCTTCTCGTTCGACATTTTGCCTTTCTTTCTGTTCTCTCTCTTTTTCCCCCCTCTTATCTATATCTTTCGGGAATATTTACTATTCTTTTTCTTTCAGCACATAATGTTTGGCAAAGTTAATGGGTATCCACGCTATTTGCACTGAAACAGACTTTTTCTGCAATTAGATGCAGTGTAATCCTGTGAACGTTAACACGAACGAACTGTGTGGCTCATCACTAAATACCACCCTCGTCACACCCTGGTTGCTTTACAGCACGTCTGGACAGGACGTGAATGTTCAGAATGCTGTTTACGTTTGAATGCAAAGCTGTATGTATTGACATGTTGTAATAACTTGTAGAAACTCAACTGTCGTTGACAGCAACTCTTGGTCTGTTACAGTAACTACTTAACGTAAACAATTAATCTACTATAGTGAGTAGTCAGCGTAAAATTTTGAACTATTGTTTGAACTTATGTAAACTCTTGATCTATTGTATCTACTGTAGTAAACACTTTACTAAGTTCTTGATCTACTGTAGTAGCTTTTTCGTATGCACTCATGATCCATTGTAATATTATTTCACGTAAAATTTTACTCGAGTGTAGTGGGTACCTTACGTAAATCGTTCGGTGTCCACAGAATCAAAAGCATGATGGGGACAGACCAGATGCCAGACCTTAACCTGCAAAAAGCCCAAACAAGATGGCGACCCAACCGAAGTCCGTTCAGTGCTGCAAGACTCATCGATCCGCACAGCAATATCGCAGCACTCTGAACACAGGACGCTGGACGCACACAGAAATCCGGCCAGATATTCACCACAGTTTTCACAACCACATGTGTAACCACAACGACGATTGAATCTGAGATCCAAAGTCAGAGGCCTCTGTGTAGTTAAATGAAATCAAATTTGTGAGATCTCGCCTAGGTGGAGGACTATCACATTATTAAGTTTTCCAATAAAATGCACACCAAAAAACCTTTATGAAATATGAGACAGAAATAATTTCTCTTATGTCTGATTCAAACACATTTTGAACAGACATATTCAGTGTGTATTTTTTCTCTACAGAATCAAAAGTAAGAATTGTGGCGAACGTCTTTTGGTGCCAGTGTTTAAAATAATAGAACATTGACTAGGAAAGGTGTTGTAAAAAAACAAACAAACAAATATTGATTAACAGAGGAGTACATTGCATAGCGGATCTCTTTTTGCTTGAAAACGGCTGATTTATTTCGTATGAACAATTTAAGCAAAAGAACAATGTTAATGTAGGCTTTGTTACCTTCTTGAACTGTTAAGCAACAATAAATGAGTATGTATGAAAATGAAGATCACACTTGAAAAATGCACACACAAAAAGAAAAAGAAATCACAACACTGAAGATATTTCTCAACAAACTAAAATATAGATACATCAAAAAAAAAAAAAAAAAAAAAAAAAGGTCACAAAAAAATCATGTATGAAGATTTTATATACAGATTAACCTTATATAACACGCTGTATACGAGCCGGATTCCATGACGAACATACACTGATTTAAAACATCAAACTGGTCGTTGCCGTGTAGTTGTCTGGTATCATAAAAACCCTGTACAAGGCCAGTGCAATTGTACTGAATTCGTACGAACCAGAACGTATGTACCAAACCATCCGCCTTCAAATTTCAAAATACTTTTGCCTCGATTTATATGCTCTGTTTGTCGGCCAGTCGGTCAGGCAGTTGGTCTCTCTCTCTCTCTCTCCTCTCTCTCTCTCTCTCTCTCTCTCTCTCTCTCTCTCTCTTTCTCTCTCTCTCTCTCTCTCTCTCTCTCTCTCTCTCTCTCTCTCTCTGTGTTAGGAAGAACCT
>CM031606.1:28036591-28051591 GCA_018398815.1 Conus ventricosus
TGCATTCTGCTTAAAACTGAAAAGGTAGAGGAGTCAAATTACCACTTTCCGCGGTCACTGAGGAGAAACCACCAAGTTTCGAAATATCGGTATATGACCAGGAGTTATATGTTAGTGAGTTTCCCTCCCTATTGGAGGATGTCTCCCCCTTGGAGAATATAAGCTTGCTGAAGGCTCATTTTGAGAAGCATTTATTTTATTTTTCCTCATTCACCCACTCAAGCACATACTGTTAGTTAGGCAGAATCATCTACCACTGCAGATATGAATGCGTATCTCCCCCTATTTCTTCAATCTAAGACATAAGAGCAAGCTTTGTTTATAATTCAATATTTCTTGCAGTCATTGCAACACCAAGCTGCTCTGTAAGTTGCTGGAACGGTGCGGTACTTATCCTTGGAATTTATTAGTTTGTTGTATATATATATATATATACATATATGTGTGTGTGTGTGTGTGTGCGTGCCTGCGTGTAGAAGATCCTAACCTCAAGAATAACCTATAGCGTTCATTCCACGTCCCTGAACAATGACGGCGGGAGTGTCTGAATCCTCGCCAAGAACAAATCACAACGTGACAGGCCTGATCTTCAACATCACTCGCAAGGCAGACCCATCCCAATGTCTGGTGCTTCAGTTCGAAGGTGTCACTCCCTGGGACAACCCGGACAGTCTGGTCAGTGCTCGTACTGAGGACCTCGTGCACCGAGTGACCTACTCCGTCATCCTGCCTCTCTTGTTTCTGATTGGTGGACCTGCCAACGTCATCAACATGGCCGTGTTCTGCAGGCAAGGACTGAAGGAACGGATCAACGTGTGTCTGTTCTCTCTGTCGCTGGCCGACTTCTTCTACCTGCTCTTCAACATGATAATCTATGGAGAACAGATGCGTCTGCAGTTCGTCAGCAAATTCACCGTCAATAACAGGTAATTTTCGTCTTTCGTTTCAAGGATGGTTACCGGAAGACATGTGTCTTCGAGAGGGATTACGATGGTTCCCTCATGCAGCTAGTGAAGGGTTTTCATATTTATTATATATTTTTCCCATTTTCTTCATCTTCAATTTTAAAAAAAAAATTTCAAATCTTTGCCAAGTCATTACTATAATGATGAAAGAATTGTTAATCTGCACTTGTTTTCCCCCACTACTTAATTGTTCAGCATTGTATTGTTGGGTCAATCAGTGGGCGATTGCATCTCTTAGGAGATCCAAGTAAAGGTTGTTCAGCATAATTCTTAGCCGCTGACAATGCTTGGGTTATAGAACAGCAGAGCTGATCACTCAGACTGTTCCATGTCTTTTGATCTCCCTTGCATCCTTGAATGGAACCTCAAGCATAGGCTCAAAGATTGTCCCCTAAGTTTTATACTGTTTGCATAATGTTTTTAGTTTTTCAGCAACTTTTTTCCTTTCCACTCTTTTGTTTTCGTCTATTTTACTACCTTTTGCTGGCTGCTTTGGGGTGCTGTTGGATTCTTTTTTGAACCCTTGGTGGTGAGAACACCACAGAATTATGGACTGTAGTGTGTCTCTATTTGACGCCAAGAGCACAGACACAATCAGCCGTGTCTCCCTGATGAGTCCGATCCAGCGGACGAAAGGCCTCGGAGCAGGCAATACATAAAGATCTGTCTTCGAGAGGGATTACGATGGTTCGCTCATGCAGCTAGTGAAGGGTTTTCATATTTATTATATATCTTTTCCCATTTTCTTCATCTTCAATTTTTTTAAAATTTCAAATCTTTGCCAAGCCATTACTATAATGATGAAAGAATTGTTATTCCCCCACTCCTTAATTGTTCAGCAATGTATCTTTTTGTTACATACAGTGTGAAAGTGTCACTACACCAAACACTAGCACAAAAATGAACGTTGACGCGCTGCAACAAACCCCAAAACATTACAAATCAACTAGAAAACATCCATCGATGGCAATACAACATGCAGACTTGCATGGCGCGTGAGAGTTGAATGGAAGAGAAGAGGAACCAAATTAAAAGGACTGCCTTTACCTACAAATAAAAGCAAAAGAAAAAGTAACAAACAAACAGAAAAAGGAAAAAAAATAGTAAAGGCGTGGTGGAGGGAAAACACCCCCCTCCCTAAAAAAGAAGAAAAAGGTAATCGTTGATAAAATAAAAAAAAAACACAAAACAACTAAACAAAAAACAAAAACAAAAAACAACCCCCCAAAACAACAACAACAAACAACAACAAAAAAAGCAACCCCAAAACAAACGTATAGTGGCTGAAAGTATTCTGCTTCTCTCTCCCCGTTTGGTTTAACAAAATATGTCCATTTTTAAATTACATATTCACAAACGAATTTCAAAGACTATTAGTTTTATATGGAAAACAAAAAGCAGTGTTCCGCACCTTAAGAACGTGGAGGCAACATATCTCTTGTCTTCATATGTAAAAGGGTGTTCATACCTCTTGGAGGGGGGTGGGGGGAGGTGGGGAGGGGGGGGCGGGGGAGGGATACGGAAGCACCATGAAGTGCGGTATGTACAAACAAACGTGACATCCAGCAGATGAAATACGCAAAACTGTTTCACATTATCTTCTTAACATCTGTTCATAATCGGTATTACGGAGACGCTCAACAATCAGAGGGCATAGAAACATTATGTTTTCAGAGACCTAGACCTACTGCTGAGCATGCACGCCTTGAGTATTCAAACCTTGGGGAACAAGGAAGTAAAAAGAAGAGAAGAAAAAAGATGAATGTCTCTTTCCTGTAATTTTAGAACATGATTCTCAGTACTAGGTACTTTACTTCCGATTTTAAGTGATGTGGGTCACAGGAAAAATTATGGGTTTAATGATGTTTTTTTTTTTTCTTTTCAAAATCATGCAAGTGCTACATCAAAGTTCTGGTAAAACGAATCTACGGTCTCATGCCAAAAGACTGCAGGGACTGTGGATGATTGAAAAAAGTAGTTTGTGCCATGACAAAAACTGGTGATGCCCATGCTCGAAGAGAGTTCTGGTCATCAACTGTGTGCACCAGTGTATTAAAAAGCAGTCACACTGACTAATTGCACAGTGCGATAAGATCCGACCAAAAACTGAGAGACCCCGATGGGAATGCAGCTGCTTGGGTTCAAGACCCTGGCCCAATGTAGATGCGGCATGAACAGTATTTTGCACACAACGTCCCCATCCGCCGTACCCTCCCCCCCCCCGCTCACACAACACAACACAATACAACACAACATAACAAACCACTACTCCCTACCCATATGTGTGTGTGTGTGTGTGTGTGTGTTGTATATACACACACATATGCATACCTATCTCTCTCTCTCTCCCACACATACACATTATATTTCTATATATATTGAATTGGCTAACAGTATGTGCTTGAGTGGGTGAATGGGGAAAATAAAATAAATGCTTCTCAAAATGAGCCTTCAGCAAGCTTATATTCTCCAAGGGGAGACATCCTCCAATATTCTTAGATGGCACCTTTGGTTGGTTTTTTGAAAACTCAACAAACATACTACGGTATTGCACACCAACCTTTTCTGGGATTGCATTCTTCTTAAAACGGAAAAGGCAGAGGAGTCAAATTACCACTTTCCGCGGTCACTGAGGAGAAACCACCAAGTTTCGAAATATCGGTATATGACCAGGAGTTATATGTTAGTGAGTTTCCTCCCTATTGGAGGATGTCTCCCCTTGGAGAATATAAGCTTGCTGAAGGCTCATTTTGAGAAGCATTTATTTTATTTTCCCCATTCACCCACTCAAGCACATACTGTTAGTTAGGCAGAATCATCTACCACTGCAGATATGAATGCGTATCTCTCCCCCTATTTTCAATCTAAGACATAAGAGCAAGCTTTGTTTATAATTCAATATTTATTGCGGTCATTGCAACACCAAGCTGCTCTGTAAGTTGCTGGAACGGTGCGGTACTTATCCTTGGAATTTATTAGTTGTTGTATATATATATATATATAAAGAAAAGTGTAGCTGTTAAGCCTAAAACGGTTTTTAAAATGCTCAACCCCTTGGGGAGCAACATTTGTTTAAAATTAAAGAATTAAAACGAAGTCTAAAATCATCGTTTAGGGTTGCTAAGTGTGGTTTGCATAGTATTAACCCGTTCAGTGCCTAAAAGTAGTACAAACAAAGGTGTTCCTCAGGTGCCAGGAAATCTCATGATTTAGGGTGATAATTAACAAAAAATTCTAGCTCAGAAACTACAAAAGATAGAAAAATGAAATCTATATCATTTTTGAAGGAAATTGAATGAAGATTTTGAATCTGTGCTTCTTTTGTTTTAATTTTGATAATAAAAAGTATTTAGGCATTTAGATTTGGATAGATTTTTTTGCACGATCAAAAACATATGTATTTACCACATCTTCACATCCAAACAAGAACACACAGCAAAAAAGTTGAAAATAAAGTTTGTATTGTCACACTACACCTGTAAATGAAAGTAAAACAGTTTGGAAGTCTATCAAGACACTCACACTCGATGCAAACTGACCAGTCCACGACCACGCCCCCCCTCTCCCCACCACACCCCCTTGCTCGACTTCAACCCTCTCTTTCACCCCTCATCCCCCTACCTTTCCGTCTGCACCGTGTCACGCCGCGAGCAAGCCACGCTCCCCTCTCACGCCGACTTTCACATCACTGGACACTAGCACGCAGTGCAGAGTACACACTTGGCTGGCTCGTTCGACTGACGCTGTCAGCTGAACACACACTGAGGTCACAGAGCCCTACTCAATAACTGACGAATATGGTCGGCAATTCCACCACTATCATTATCTTACCTTCATGCTCGAGTGAGTCGTTGAATAAAAGATTATTGTCTTTGTCAAAAATCATCAGCAGAGCCTGCTCAGCTGTGTAAATACGTTGATTTGGTCGCTGGGCTTGTCGAAGGTTGTGCCGCCATTGTTGCAAGCGAGACGAAGTGTGCTGGGTGGTCAGCCAGTCAGTGATGAGAATAAATGGGCTTTCCCCTCACGTGTGGTCATTTACATATTATTTTAAGACTACAGACATATAAGGCTGTCTACGCAAACTCTATTTGAGTCCGTTGATAGAAATAGTAACGAATGAAAATTCAAGAAAAATGCATGACGTCAATGGAATGCCCATAGGCACATGGAAAGCACTTTTATTTCCGCGTCAGCTGACTGACTAAAGGCGCTCAACTGGTTAACCATTTTTCAGTTAGACATAAATTGCATCTTTTTGAAATGTTGTTGTATGGTGATGCTCTTTTTATGATTTTCCAGGATATATTATAGTTTGTTTTTGCATCTTTGAGTTTCCAAATGTATTTGCTCAGTTCTGTTTGGTTTTTGTATTTTACTTTATTGAATGACTGTTTGTGGTTTGCATATCTGGTTTTGAAATGGTTTTCAGTAATCCCTATATATGTTTCTTTTTCATTCTGTGATGTCACAGTGGCTTGATATACAATATTGTTGTAGAGGCATTTGTTGTTTAAGGGGCACTGTTCTTTTTTAGTGCAGTTGCAAGATTTCCTTTCTTCACCCTTCTTTGCTGAATTGGTTTTTGTTTTGTTGGATGCATCAATTAGGTTTTTGAGGTTGGGCATGAGTATGATAGTTTCACGGTGTTTTTGTTGAATATTTTGGACAGTTTGTGCTCTTTTGGGAACGATGTTGTTAAGATTTTGAAAAATTCTTTCCCTATGCTTGTTTTGAGTTTTCCGTCGTATGGAGGGTTGTACCATGTGATTTTCCTTTTCCTGTTCTTCTTACTTTTGTTCATGTTGTTGTCTGGGTTGCATTGTAATTTGTAGTTGTAGCCACTTCTTTGCAGTGCTTCTTGAATTTCTACTGCTGCGTTATTGAATACTCTTTCGTTGCATGACAGGTTGGATAGTCTCTTGTTTATGCCACTGGGTATGGTCTTTAGATGGTGGATGGTTGCTTTTGGTGTTTACATAAATGGGTGTGTCATTGGGTTTCTTATATGGTTTATATATGTGGTTGTTGAGGTCAAGTGCTTTGTCTAAGTAGTTCACTACCTTTTTGTTTTCTTCAATAGTTATTTTTAAGTTATGATTTTGGAAGATTTTACATAGTTCTTTTTTCTTGTTTTCAATGGTTCTTGGGTTGTTGGCTAGTGCAGCAAGGCCGTCGTCTCTGTATAATCCGACTTGCTTTCCAAGTTGCTTCTTGATGTTGGATAGCATGAACAGTCCGACCAGTTCGCATGTTTCTGCACCATCATATGATCCCATGGTTACGTCAAATGTTGAGTTTCTGTTCGTTTTCTTGATCCAGGTTTCATTTTTGCTGTGTAATAACGTTTTCTTGGTATGGAGGATGATTTCCATATCTGACCCTGTTATGTTTGTATGGTTACTAGCAAATGTTAGAGCTTTGGTGAGTAGTTCCTCGTCTATGGATGGGTAGAAGTCTACAATGTCAAATGTGATAAATACTGTGTTCCTTTGTTTGTCAAGTTTTTTGAACCATTGAATAACTTCGTATGTGTTCTTCCAGAGGTTGAATTCAGAGTTTGATTTTACGTTTTTTATTACTTTTTCTAGGATTTTCTTACTTATTTTGCCTAATTCAGATTTTGATGGATTTATTAGTCTGCATGTTGGGTTGTTATGGAAGTTAGGTTTATGGTCTTTGAGTGTTTATAAAGGCTTCTTTTGTTGCTGTCGCTTCTACCCTGTCACTTAGGTCTATGCGATGTGCAAGTTCTTTTTCTTCAGCACGGATACTATCGTGTGTTCTTTTGTCAGCTTTTTAAAAAAATAGTTTTTCTGGATGTTTTTGTCAAGGAGTTGAGAGTATTCATTTGGTTCCATTTTGTAATAGTTACTGGTTTTATCAGCCTTCACAAATATCGTTTTGTCATTTTGTATTTGTTTTATTTGTTTTTTTTAATGATGTTTGGAAATCGTTGTTGGATGCAAACTATGCAAACCACACTTAGCAACCCTAAACGATGATTTTAGACTTCGTTTTAATTCTTTAATTTTAAACAATTATATATATATATATATATATATATATATATATATATATATATATATATATATATATATATATATATATATATATATATATATATATATATAAGCATTGCTTGCTCCTGACTTTGCTAGATCTCAGTGCCGCATTTGACATTATCGACCACAGTATTCTTTTACAAAGACTGTCGGCGTCTTTCGGTATCACAGACATTGTATTAGAATGGTTTCGGTCATACCTGACTGGCAGAACACAATCTGTGTCTGTTGGTGGCAAGGTCTCCTCTCCCCTTCCCCTAGACTTTGGTGTGCCCCAAGGCTCCGTTTTGGGCCCCCTTCTCTTCTCTCTGTATATTCAACCTCTATCTATAGTCATTGAGGAACACGGGATTCCTCCTCAGAAATTTGCCGATGACACTCAGCTGCACGACGCTGCTGAGCCTGCTGCATTCCAAATTTTGGTATCGGAATTTTAACTATGTTTCCAATCTGTCAAATCGTGGATGCTTAAAAATAACCTCGAGCTAAATGATGAAAAAAACTCTGGCTCTGTTGGCAGCACCTCGTTCTGTTTTGGATCGCATTTCTGAAAAATCTATTCAAGCTGGAACCAACAAAATTCGCTTTGAAGACAGTGTGAGGGATCTGGTGTCCATTTAGACAGTACGCTGTCCATGAATGTCCAGATCGGTCACCTGTGTCGTTCAGCCTATTTGGCTTTGAGAAAGATCGTGTCAATTCGCTCATATCTTACACAGAAAGGGACTGCCCAACGTATCTGTTCCCTCATCATGTCAAAACTCGATTACTGTAACAGCATTCTTGCCGGTCTTCCCACTGTTGATATAAACCGACTTCAACGTATACAAAACAACGCAGCCAGACTTGTTTTCCAAAAGTCCAAAAGAACCCACACTACACCTCTGTTAGTTTGACTACATTGGCTTCCCATTCATGCGCGCATTTAGTACAAACTCGCAACACTTGCCTTCCGACACTTTGATGAAACATTGCCTGCTTATCTTTCCAACACACTTGTCACTTATCAACCCTCTCGCACTCTCCGCTCTAGCAGTGATAAACTTCTCAAGCTTCCCCGCATGAAACTGAAATCCTTTGGCAAACGTTCTTTCAGTTATCAAGCCCCCCTTGTCTGGAACTCCCTCCCCTCCCAGCTCCGCTCTTCACAGACTCTCTCTGCTTTCAAATCTAGTCTCAAAACGCATCTCTTTCAGAAGTCCTTTTGTCTTTCTTCATAGCTTACGAATTAATGCGCGTTTCCATGCATTCTCCATCCCTTCGTCTCTTGTATGTGCACGCACGCTTCCGTGCCTGAATGCTTATGTGCTTTTGCGTGTGTGCGTTCGTGTGTGTGCGTTTACGCGCGTGGGTTTTTGTTGCTTCGTGTTGAGTTTACCCTTTGTGTGTGTGTGTGTGTGTGTGTGTGTGTGTGTGTGTGTGTGTGTGTGTGTGTGTGTGTGTGCTCCCTTCTGCATGTTTTAAATTGTACCCCGCGCAATGTTCACGAAATTTGAGGCGGGTGGGTGGGTGGGTGGGTGTGGGGGTGGGGATGGGGGTTGGTTCTTTTCTTCTATTCCCAAATTCTTGTCGAGCGTTGGTCATAAAATGTCATGTGTGTAGTGTGTGTGGGATGGCGGTGGGGGGGGGGGGGGGTGGAAATGGGAAGAAGATGGAGTGGGGGGGGGGGGGGGGGGGCTTGTGCATCTGTTTTAGTTTTTGCTTTGTGACATATTGTTTTGATGCCTTTTTCTCAATATTGTGCAATGTTTTTATTTTTCCTGTATTGTGAAGCGCTCTGAGGATGAGTCTTTTTCTCTCATCGAAGAGCGCTATATAAGCTCGATTTTATTATTATTATATTATTATTACATAGAGAGAGAGAGAGAGAGAGTGGCAGACAGACAGACAGGTAGATATTGAGATAGTTACACAAAGAGACAGATAGATAGACAGAGATAGAGAGATAGCTAGCTAGCTAGCAAGATAAATAGATAGATAGACAGACAGATAGATAGATAGATAGATAGATAGAGAGAGAGAGAGAGAGAGAGAGAGAGAGAGAGAGAGAGAGAGAGAGAGAGAGAGAGAGAGAGAGAGAGAGAGAGAGAGAAAAGAGATAGATAAACTGCTGAATAGGCGGATATGGATTTAATGATATATGCTCCATGCACTATGCAAGAATCTGACTGCAACGCCAGACTGGAAACTCGCTGCCCTATTAGTGTCAAAACCCAGAAAGAGTCTGTCTACCCTGTCCTGAGTGTCCCTCTCCCCTCTTTCTCTCTCTCTTCATCCCCCCCCCCCCCACACACACACACACACACACACACACAAACTCCTCACATACACACACATACACATCACTCTCTGTCTCTCTGTCTCTCTCTCTCTTGTCTGTCTTACAAGTATGACCCTGTCCCATTATCATCAGTATGACCTTACCCTATCGTCACAGGTATGACACTATCCTATTGTCACAGGTATGGCCTTGTCCCATTACTGTTGGAATGATCCCAACCGATTGTCACAGGAATGACCATATCCTACTGTTACAGATATGAGCCAATCCTATTGTCACAAGTAAAACCCCATCTATATACATTTAGCATAAATATGATTCCATTTCGTATGGTTTACGGATATTCCGGAAGATATGAGAGCCGCGCATGCGTAAGACCGATATATCGCAAATGCTTCCGGCCATCATGCGATATTTTCTCTCAAAGGTCTGAGTGAGTAAAAAAAAAAAAAAAATCCTACATCGTCAGACATTTTCAGAAGGTCAAATAAGCTCTTGTATAAATCGCTTAGCACGTAAGAGTGTATGGTAGCAATTCAAAAAGCATATCGTCAATCGTTAAGATAAAATTAAATAAAAAAAAGGGGGCACAGTAATTTGAGAACGTGGTTTTTGCTTGACATGGCGAGATCGCCTTTGTCGTCAGAAGTTTTTCATGACGAAGAACAGCTCCTAATGGAGGAGGTGGAAAAGTAGAATCGGTTGCCATTCCCAAGGCTGAATGGGATGAGATGCGGGCAACACAACAGCAATTGCTGGAATTTATTGGAAACTGGAGAAAGGGAAAAGGTTTGAAACGGACTCGCACCGATTCAGAAGGCATCGATCTAGCAGGCGAAATAGTTCGAAGACATCGAGGATCAGGATCATGCCGATGGGTCTGAGATGGGGGATCAGTTCTTTGAGGACGCCCCCAAGAAGAAAAAGTGAAGGCTTATGAAGATTTTGACAGCGAAATCCTGAATATTATAAAAGACTCGGAAAGTATAAGTATACGACAGAGTCATCAGCATAATGATGTTGGTCGCTTACAGAAGAAGAAGAAGAAGAAGAAGAAGAAGAAAGAAGAAGAAGAAGAAGAAGAAGAAGAAGAAGAAAGACTCGGAAAAATCAGTAAACTCACAAAATGGCATGACCCTACTCTTTTGTCACAGGTATGACCATATCCTATGTCTCAGACATGACTATTACATAGTCACAGATATGACCCTATCCTATTGTCACAGGTGTGGGACTATCCAATGTCACAGGTGTGACTATCCTATTGTCACAGGTGTGACCCTATCCTATTGTCACAGATGTGAATCTATCCTATTGTCACATGTACGACCCTATCCTATTGTCACAGGTACGACCCTATCCTATTGAAACAGGTACGACCCTATCCTATTGTCACAAGTGTGGCCCTATCCTATTGTCACAGGTACGACCCTACCCTATTGTCACAGGTACGACCTATCCTATTGTCACAGATATGACTCTATCCTATTGTCACAGGTGTGACCCTATCCTATTGTCACAGGTACGACCCTATCCTATTGTCACAGATATGACTCTATCCTATTGTCACAGGTACGACCCTAACCTATAGTCACAGGTGTGACCCTATCCTATTGTCACAGATACGACCCTATTCTATTGTCACAGGTACGACCCTATCCTATTGTCACAGGTACGACCCTATCCTATTGTCACAGATATGACTCTATCCTATTGTCACAGGTGTGACCCTATCCAATTGTCACAGGTACGACCCTATCCTATTGTCACAGATATGACTCTATCCTATTGTCACAGGTATGACTCTATTCTATTATTGCAAGTATGACTCTATCCTTTTGTCACAGGTGTGACCCTATTTTCTTGTTACAAGTATGACCCTATTATATTGTCACATGTGTGACCTTATCCTGTTGTCACAGGTATGACCCTATTATATTGTCACATGTGTGACCTTATCCTGTTGTCACAGGTATGACCCTGTCATGCGCTTTGTCGTCAATTACAACCTGTTAGGATTCAACGGGTTTACCTGGGTATCCCAAGTCCTCTCTGCCATCATCGCCAGTGAGAGATGTTTCTGCATCCTACAGCCTCTTCGTTCCCAGACTGTTTTGTCTACCTCCACCACTACCATCATCATCACCTTCGTCAACGTCGTCATTGTCGGCCTGTACTCCGTCGTGGTGTCCAGGTACCGTGTAGTGTGTGCCCATGATGTTCTAACGAACTCTGACATCTGGACCGTTATTCCCAGCCGATTTTACTTTGATTACCAGAGCCTTGTAGACTTTCTGGATGGCGTTGTCTTCGGTCTGGCCATCCCTGTGGTAGTGATGGTGGTGGTGGCGGTGACGACGATAGTGACGATGATCAAGCTCCATCAGGCAGCAGCCTGGAGGGCTGGCATCTCATCCGGTAGCAGTGCGTCTGCCCGAGAAATGGCGCTGACTGTTATGTTGGTCTACATCTCCATCTTCTTTGTCGTCTGTGTGTTTCCTATAACCTTGTTCAGGTGAGTAAAGTATGACTTAATAAAATACTGTAGCTCCTTGTCCAAGACCATTTCGCATAACTCCTTGTCCAAGACCATTCTAAATAAGTCTTTGGTGTGCCAACAACCACAGTTTGGTCCGCCATTTTTTATATACTGACACGCTACTTCATGCCACTGACTACATGAAAATAAGATTTCCTCTGTTCAAGTTTTCACATAACAGGCTATCGAGGAACGAGAGAGTAAGCCCTCTTGCATTGCGAGTAGCTTTGCCAAGTTCAGCATATTGACAATTCATTTCTGTTTCTGTTTTAGCTAAGGTACTGGCTCAGGGTTTTAATTTATAATCTTAATGTCAGTTGATCGAAAGAATCGAGGACACACATCCCTTCCCCAAAAGCGTAAGTCTTACGGAAGTAGGTTCGCTAAGGGAGCGGTAACGGATGTGGGTGGTTGTTTACTAGCTTCTATAAATAGTAGTATTGGTACTGTGACCATGAGTGTTAGTCCAGTTGCAGTTCAGCCTAACAATACACGTACAGAAATCCAGGCCTTTGAGGTCCGAGGTTATATTGAAAAATATCCATGGTGTTATGAAAGAGAGCAGTTCGGATTCACGAAATGATCCATGGATGAAGGGGTACAAATGTAAGCTTTTAGTGGATTCTGCAGTATAGTTAAGTGAAGCAAACAGGCAAGGCTTTGCAGTTGAGTTTGCTTTTCACTACAGTAACAGGGCTTGGCATTCACAAACAATGCTTTCCTTCATGTGACGAAACTGAAGTAGACAACATGCGTGAATTGTCGCCCTGCGTGAGTTGTCGCCCTGCGTGGATTGTCGCCCTGCACTGGTCATGAGGTGTCTGGAAGGCGGACGTGCAGATCTCCCGGCATTTTGCGGAGTCATGGATTTGCCACCACCTACCAGCCACAATCTAATTAATCAATGATTGCAGAAAGTAGCAACAAGTATTCAAGGCAGAAGCATGTGCAGAGCTGCAGAAACAAAGTTTGAGTACGTGGAAGCGGAAGACGACAACTGTTGCAACATGGGAAAGTCCGTAGATTGAATATAGATGACCAGAGGCAATTAATTGTGCAGGTGAATTGACATGTATAGGGTTTGTCACAGGAAAAAGCGCTGAAAACAGAAGCTCTAAGCAACATGTGTGAATCGTATGACTATTTGACAAGAAAAATCATGACTGTGAAAATTATGGGGGGTGGAACGAAAGAATCTGACTGCACTGCCAGACATGTTCTTCAGAATGCATAGAAGCTGATTTGGCTGTTGTCATACTTGGGCGTTCTTTTGACAAGTATGATTTGCGCTGCACCAGATTTATTGAAGACGGGATACAAACGGTTTAAAAATGTGTTTGATTCACAGCCATATGGTGAATATTATCCAGTTCAGAAAATTGAATGTATTGGACACGTGCAACAGCGTGTGGGCACAAGGCGTCGTAAGTTGAAGGCAACAATGAAAGGATCAGGTTTGGCTGATAGAAGGCCAACATGTGAACATGTATCTACCATGACGTTCTGTCCAAGACTGTTCTACAGGGTTTGGGGAAGGTGGGCATACAGTTTAGCATAAGTCATCGTCTCATATCATCTTACAGAGTCTGAAGGATGGTGCAAATCTATCTCATCGGAATTTTCTGTATAGAAATTTTCATCTGATTGTACTGGATGGTGCATAGGCACTTCACTTGGACTCCCTGTCGAAGTTTAGTGAAAAGAGGACATGCAATTCACCATAGAGACATGTCAAAAGACCATTACACCGAGCATGACGGAGCATGAAAGTCCCAGAAGCGGACTGAAAAAGTCCTGAAGGGATATTATGACACAGTGGATTTCCTTTGGTGTGCTTTTACTCTGCTGACCATGCCAGAGGTAAGGAGATTCCTGTTCGCCCGAATGACCAGCACCGCTACGCCTGACACTATGGGACCATGATGCTGCTTTCACTGAAAGATGTTCTTGGTCAAATGCACATCATCAAAGCTTACCGGCCATACTTGCCCGTCAAAGTGTAGTGAAAGATGTTCATGATTAAACATAAAGAATCGATGTTTACCGGTGTTGTTGATCTCACTATCTGTAATTAAAAAAAATGTGTTGATTATCGAGTGTAGTTGGTCAAACTTCACCAGTTTTGTTTATCTCCTTGCATGTACTTGAAGATGTTGATGTCAAAGTTCAACGGCTACGATGATCTGTCTGTCTGTCTGTCTGTCCACAGAGTGGTGTGGCTGTTCCTTCCAGAACTGAACGCGGGGAGACGTCAGCACAATCTGTTCTTCGTCATTACCTGGTTGATTGGAGTCATGACTCATATCAACTCCACCTTCAACTTCTTCATCTACTACAGCATGGGGTCCCGCTACAGACAGACCTTCTGGCAGCTGATGGGCAGGACACACAGGCCCTCCAAGATTAGTCATACCCATTCTGCTACCAATAACACTGTGTCATCATCACAATAACTCCGCCATGTATCTATCAGCAGAAATAGTGTGTTTGCTGTTGATCAATATTCAGAACTGATATATGTTCAGCGTATTACCACGTGTTCTCATCGACCTAAAGAATAGTCACTCTGCGGTCACCAGCATTTAATTGTGATCAAACTGAATCCAGTTTGTCATGACATGCCTTTATTGATTAAATTCATTGAAGTTCTGTAACGAGATAGTTGTTTTTCTTTTACCAACAATGTAAACGATATTTTCATTGCTTGTTTATTCTTTTTCACTCACAAAACAACAACGTATTCGATGAGGATATGCGAACATTATTAATGAATAAAGTCATGAAGTTTTAATTATATAGAGTTTGTAATCCTGGTTGAATTACGAAGATTTGCATGAGTGTGTGGGTAATTTTTTTTACATCCAAAGTTTGGCGTAGTGTTAGTAATTAAAATATTAAGGTCAGTCCAAGTCCTACGCAGACAAAAATTCTCATAAGCATTTAACAAACCAGGACTGAACGGCTGAAGGACTGAATGATCGGGGTGTGTGTGTGTGTGTGTGTGTGTGTGTGTGTGTGTGGGGTGTGTGTGTGTGTGTGTGTGTGTGTGTGTGTGTGTGTGTGTGTGTATGTGTGTGTGTGAGAGAGAGAGAGAGAGAGAGAGAGAGAGAGAGAGAGAGAGAGAGAGAGAGAGAGAGAGAGAGAGAGAGA
>CM031606.1:28059091-28064091 GCA_018398815.1 Conus ventricosus
ATGATGATAGAGTGTGAAGACAGTCGGGATGAAACGGAACTGTGTCCTTTCAGCAACACGGAATGTCAGGGACTGGTAGCACTCTGTAACCGCTGCTACAGGTTTGTGAAGAACAGGTTTACCTACAAAAGGGATAAGTTCACATTTCGTACAGAGAAATTCGCCAGTGAGTACTGTTCTTCATTGAATGGCACACTCAGCCTACCCAAGTGCCTGCCTGACCTTTATGAAGGTATGAGTAGTGCAGTGAAGATACATCGACAGAGGATCAGCTCCCTTTGGGTTGGCTTGTATACGTCTGATAATTCATCGCCAGCTATGTATATGCATGCGGTGTCCGGAAAAGACCGAAGTGTTTTCCATCATTCGTATCAACTGATTTCAGAAATTGATGCTCATCAATCAGATAGTTCAATTTACAGGGAAGAAAGAATGTGCTTTGTAACGAGTTACAGTAAACAATCAGCCACATTGGGAATTAAAATTAAAGAATGTAAATCACCAGTTTGGGAAATTCAGTTTGGAGGAATATGCGAGTTTCGAACTAACCGGACTGACGGACATTCCTACCATTCACAAGAGAGAGATAAGATAATGTTGCTTATAGCCCAGCCGACCGCAAAGGGCCACATCAGGGCTGTTACCATTCACAACCAATTACTTTGAAAAATAGAGAGTTAATAATGACCACAGGAAAACAGGCCACGACTGTATGTAATGATGGCTACATAACACATACATTTCTTTTGTGTGGGTCAAAAGTTAACACGTGCAAACACCAAACTGCATTTATTTGCGGTTTTAACAGAAAATTCCCTCACGGTAGCACGCTCGATTTAGTGTTTCATCACATTACCCCAATTCCCCCATTAATATGTAGTGATGGAGTCACTATATCACATACCTTGGTGTGTGATTTCTAAATGATTGTCCAGACAAAACGGATGAATCCTTCTGCAAGCATCCTAAGTGTATCAACACGTTTACCTGCAGCAATGGTCAGTGTGTGTCCTTTGAAACCACTTGTGACATTCAACCTCACTGTAAGGATGGATCAGATGAAAACACCTGAGCATATTCAGACGGTTTATCTTATATAACCAGCCATATTCCCCGTTTCCTTCTCTAGTAAAATTTGATTGTGTCCGGCGATTTGCCTCAAAAGAAATGATTTCTAACGAGTCCTGTCCCGACAGCCACTGTCGTTGTCCAGGGCAGTTCAGTGACTGTCTCCCTGTCTACACACGATGTAACGGAATGTATGACTGCATTCAACACCAAGATGAAGAGGAGTGTGAAGAAATGAAGTGTCCAGGATTCTTCAGGTGCAGATCCCCCACACTGTGTGTGCACCAGGACCACATGTGTGATGGCTGGCCGTATTGTCCCATGTATGATGATGAACTGGCGTGTGAGATCACGTGTCCCGCTGGCTGTTTCTGTCAGGGTCACACATTTCGGTGTCATCTGCCTTTCCGTGTTAGGAGCATGCCCCATATCCGCTACTTGGATGCCACAGGTTCAGGACTGCCACTGTCAGATGTTGACTGTCATCCCTACCTTACTGAACTGATTCTGGCACAGTGTTTCTTGATTACCTTGCCGGTCACCAGTCTGTCCAATCTGAGGCTTTTAGATCTCAGTGGTAACAAACTGCAGCATGTTAATTTGTCGTCGTTTCTTAATTTACAGAACTTAAAGTTTTTATCATTGTCCAGGAACTCTCTCATTTCGATACATAATGATATTACTGACAATGTTCAACAGAGTTCACGTCATGTCATGGATTTGTCACACAGAACTCTATCAGTGCTATATGGGGAAGTGCTCACGCCATTCCGTTCCGTACGGACACTAAACTTAAGTTTTGCTACCATTCATACCATCAGTTCTGACAGCTTTCGATTCTTGCCCCAGTTATCTGAATTGTACATGCGTGGTTGTCCAGTGACATCATTTGCATTTGATATCCTCAAAGGTCTTTATCGTCTGCAATTCATATCCACAGAAAACTACAAGCTCTGTTGCAGTAAAATACTCCCGTATAATTTCCCTGATTCATCCTGTCATTCTCCCAGAGATGAAATTTCATCCTGTGAAGATCTGTTGCAGTCATGGACATACCGTGTGTTTCTGTGGCTGGTCGCTGGTCTTTCTGTAGCTGGGAACGGTTTTTTCGCTCTTGGTACGTTTGAGTGCTCGTACATTGAGGTCTTCAGTTGGTTTTGTTGTGTTTGTTACGAACCTTACTTTAGCCGACCTTCTAATGGGTGTCTATATTGCCATCATTGGGGTGGCTGATCAACGGTACCGTGGCAAGTATCTCCATTACGATGACAGATGGAAAAGCAGCATGACGTGTAAGGTGGCAGGTTTTCTGTCTCTGTTGTCCAGTGAGGTATCAGCTTTGATTATATGCCTTCTATCCCTGGATCGGTTCATTGCGCTTCACTTTCCATTCAGTACCTTGCGATTTGAAAGAAAATCAGCTTTGATAACATGTTTTTAGTCTGGCTAGTCGGCTGGCTTCTTGCTTTGTTACCCTTACTTCCAATGCTGTCACACTGGGAGTTTTACAGTCAGACAGTATTATGTATTCCACTGCCAGTTACGAGACGGAAATTTAAAGGAAGGATGTATTCTTTTAGTTTATTGATCGTCCTCAATTTCGTTTTGTTTTTACTCATTTCATGTTGCCAGAGTTTAATTTATTGGACAATACAGAGGAACACTTTTAAAAACCGGCACATCCAACGTGTCGAAGGACATGAAAATTGCTTTGCGATTAGTGTCTGTCGCAGTCACTGACTTCTTGTGCTGGTTTCCCATCGGACTGTGTGGACTCCTGGCACTTGGTAATACCCCTATCCCAGGAAAAGTGAACGTGGCCCTAGCTGTATTCATCCTACCCTTGAACTCAGCAAACCAATCCTTTTATGTACACATTCAATGTTCTGGCAGAAAAACGCAAGAAATCAAATGAGGCTAAACTACTTCAGTGGATGGAATCTCATACTGAGCTTATTGATTCATTATAGTTACCCAGGTAAAGACGTATAATATAATCTAACTCATATGTGAACTATACATTCCATTTGCAAAATTCCCCTTTGACCCATCTTCTACTATCCTTGCGTCGAGCAGAGAGAGAGAGAGAGAGAGAGAGAGAGAGAGAGAGAGAGAGAGAGAGAGAGAGAGAGAGAGAGAGAGAGAGAGAGAGAGAGAGTTTCGGCTCAGTACCGTTGATTGTGTTTTCTTACTTTGCTACGTTGCAGTTGTGTGCGTATCTCCTCCTCCCTCCTCCACCTCCGACATTTTGTATTGGTGTATGCGTGTGATAAAGCCACGATATTGGACAGTGTATTTCGTAATTGTATGATTTCTGTGGTTATTCGACAACGTTGGGATTTGCTACTGTTGGTGTCTGTCAGCTCTTGTATACTGCTAATTCAATTCTTCTGTATTTGACAAAATTTGTATTTCCTGCTGTTGGTGTTCGATAACCACGTTTAATGCTGATTCAGTTTGTTGATATATATTCATCTGTACTTTCATCTGTAATTCATTGCTTGCATACTCAACATTTGTTACAATCCTACAATCCCTCCCATCCCCCCTCCTCCCCGCTTGATTTTTTTTCCGTTTCTTTGTGTATGTGTTTCACGTATGAGGAACTAGCAAACGCATACTTTTATCATGAATTCTTTAGACTCTGACAACATTTGTTGGAAGAGATAAGGGACAGTCTGCCCGTTCTTCATTTTCATTATTTTGAATGGTATTTGTCTTGCTTTAAGAAGACTGAACAGGTCGAAATGTGTTTGTATCTAAGTTTCTTATTCTTTCCTTAGGCAGCACAGTATTTCTGCCTTTGCTCTTTATTTCTTTGATACTGGAACCCACGCTATACTCTCTGAGGGTCGTATAACATTTTTCTAGAATGCTTTGAACAGCTTGTTAAAAAACCTTTTTTTTCAGTCAGATACAATCATACGTGTATAAACAAAATCGACAGCTTTCATATTTTATCATAAGATAAAAACTAGGAGTTTCGGAATAGCTTGATTTTAATGCACCATTAGATACTTTCATTTGTGGGTCGATGATTATTCACCTTTGTTTCATTGCTGTTGTTTTTTTCTAGACTAATCAATATTTTTAGTTCCTCCATTTACAGGTAGATGGGTTTTCTTAGAAAAATGTTTATATCCTACATTGCAATGAGATCCCTCTAGCGCGTGATCAATGACATTTGGATACAGGCATTTTCCATTGCTAGTCATTCCAACTATATGTGTCAAACGTTTGATTTCTGACAATGACTGACATTGTTTCTGTGAGAGTTTTTTCAAGAGGGTGTTATCATACATTTTTGCTTAGAAACATAAACAAAATAAGCGACTGTAAACATTCAAATACACAAAACAACATATTGGGCTGGTACATTGATCTTGTTTTCTTTTGTGCTGCGTACAAAAGTCGTGTGGCTAAAATATAAACAGTAAGCATGTTAAGGATTTCTCGGGCAACACTACAAGATTTTGTTTGATACCTTATGGAAAGATACGGTGAAAAGAGTAGTCTGATCACACAAAAAGCGAACTTGCGACAATGTAGTCAGTGCACAAGTTGGATACGCTAAATAATGAACATGCATTCCGGACATAATTATTACTTTCATTGTTGCTCCTTTCCTTGGTATGACTTGTTGCTTCATTTTCTATTGATCCAACAATCGATGCTGAAGTATCGGCATTGTCTGCACCGGTACTATCGATTTTCTTATCAACATCGACGTCAAGTTCAATAGAATCCGTTAATCTGTCGCTGACACAATGCATTCCACACCCCAGACCTCTCCAGAATGAGATTTTGTATTCGTTAATTGGTGTTCTACAAATGACAACATCCTTCGATTGACGATAACAATAACATTTCCAGCAAGTCAGATAGCTGGGCAGATAACACCTGGTCTTTGACACATTCAAACAGCAAGTCAG
>CM031606.1:28076591-28129091 GCA_018398815.1 Conus ventricosus
GAGGAAGACGGAGGAAAAGACCAAACAAATGGATCCAAACAATGCAGAACTAACAGGAACCACTAGCCGTCGGTGCACAACTGATAGTACTGAAGTAATATGCCTTTTTTCCCCTTCAGTGAGGGGTCCCAGTGACTCTCCATGCAGGTAAAGAACATGAAGACATGGCCAAAACTACGACACACTCGGCACGTCAGTCAAAGTGGCAAATTACCCCCTTCCCCTTTTAACTTCTTTAAAATGTCTCTTTTGATCGTATGGGGAATTGTGATCCTAGAATCCTTTGTCCTCTCCCCTACATTATCCCCCTTTCCTCATTTTTGACACTGAAAATGTGACCAACAGTAAAAGCGGTGGAAAAATAAGATATAGTAATAATGAAAATAGAAAATCAAGGATAATAGCCTCAGATACGCGTGAGATGTGTCAGATATGGTATACACTATAGACAACAAATGAAATGGGCAACACCAGGAATGTTAGACACCATTGTACCATTGTGTGTGATTAGATACTGGAAACGTTTTTTTAATAATAATATTGATTCCATCGTTAGAAGTCAAGAAACAATGTAACTACATACATACGTGCATATATACATGCACACAGATGGACTGACAAACAGGCAGATAACATACATATGTACATACTTTCAAAAAGACAGACAGACCGACAGACAGACAGACAGAATTATATATTTTTTTCTGATTTTTTCCCCACTTTGATAGATGAATTAACAAATAAACAGAGACTACGGATTTTTCAATAACTTGTGAGTTGATTTCAACTCGATGACAGCCCTTATATGGCCCCTTGCGGTTGCCTAGAGCATAAGCAGCATTATTTCTCTCGCTAAACACACACACACTGACACACACACACACACACACACACACACACACACACACACACACACACACACACACACACACACACACACACACATATTTTTTCTTTCTTTCTTTCTGCGTACGCAGGCTGATACTCCTGCGGACACTCCCTGTATAGCCAGGCAGTGGAGTTTTGTGTGTATGACCCTTTTTTATCCCGCCATTAAGGCTGCCATACTCCATCTTCGGGGAAGGTGCATGCTATGTGTCACGTGTCATCCATACCAACGGCCAAACTGGCCTTCTCTTCCGAAAGTTGGTGATGGGATTTTACGTGTGTGCAAGATGTTATGCGTGCGTTCACACACGGAACCTCGGTTTATAGTCTCATTCGAAGGACTATATGGGGAATGGAGTCAGAACCAATGTTAACTCCGAGGGAAAAATCCCCCTATACCGAAATTCGAAGCCGCAACCCCAGGATCACGTGTCCGGCGCTCTACCAACTGAGCTATTCCGGCCCCCCCCCACACATATATATACATTTTTTTTGTTGCTGTGATCTCTCTCTCTCTCTCTCTCTCTCTCTCTCTCTCTCTCTCTCTCTCTCCTCTCTCTCTCTCTCTCTCTCTCTCTCCTCTCTCTCTCCTCTCTCCTTCTCCATTTTAGATGGTTACTACGTATCTACTCGAACACAGGATCTTCTCCGAATTAAGTAAGGTCACTATATAAAACGTCTGTGAAAAACCCGCGTCACAGGACGAGGAACCAACGATGACTTCAGTTATCAAAGAATCAACGTCAAGATCAGATCACAACGCGACCGACCTGATCTTTAACGTCACTCAGAAGACAGACCCATCCCAATGTGTAGTGCTCCGCTTTGAGGGTGCCACGCCCTGGAATAACCCGGACAGTCTGGTCAGTGCACACACCGAGGACCTCATGCACCGGGTGACCTACGCTGTGTTTCTGCCTGTCTTGTGTCTGATTGGTGAACCTGGCAACGTCATCAACATGGCGGTGTTCTACAGGCAAGGACTGAAGGAGCGGATCAACGTGTGCCTGTTCTCCTTGTCTCTGGCCGACTTCCTCAACAATCTGTGCAACATGATCTTCTATGGAGAACAGGCCTGTCTGCAATTCGTCTCTGGATTTACGATCAAAGAAAGGTAACGACGGATAAACGGTTTACATACAAATGACAATAAATGTTTTACCGTTCCATTTCGCTGTCCTGCAGGAGATGTCACTGCGCGGGCTATAACATAACAGCTACACCACATCTACCATTTCACCAGGCGACAGTCTGGAGCATATAAAGAGAAAAGATAGGAGAAGAGGTTCTCCTCATGTACGAGACTTAATATCTGACCAAGACTTTAACCCAACATGCTGATTAGGCCTTGGATACCTTGCTAACATGTTGTGCGCTCTCCTGTACTTGTGTGTGTGTGTGTGTGTGTGTGTGTGTGTGTGTGTGTGTGTGTGTGTGTGTGTGTGTGTGTGTGTGTGTGTGTGTGTGTGTGTGTGTGCATACATGCAAACGTACGTCTTCCTGGATGTGTGCCTGCATGTTTGCGCATGCAAGTGTACGTGTACATACATGCATGCATTGCATATATGCGTGTACATGAACACCAAAACCAAGCATGAAGGCAGTTTGTATCACATTTCAAGTTCAGATAAGTACAATTCACAGTTGGGCTAGATTCTTGTTCATGACGCACAATGTCAGAGTTAGTTTAAGTATTGCCCATAGCGCACAATATTACAGATAGGTTAGGTTATTGTCTGTGGCACGCAATGCCACAAAAAGGTTATTTTATTGTCCATAACGAACAATGTCACAGATAGGTTAGGTTATTGTCCATGACACGCAATGCCACAATAAGGTTATTTTATTGTCCATAACGCACAATATTACAGACAGCTCAGGTTATTGTCTATGGCACGCAATTCCACAATAGAGTTATTTTATTGTCCATAACGAACAATGTCACAATAAGTTTGCATTATTGTCATTTCATGACAAGATGCCACAGCTAGATTACATTATTTTTCATGACACACAAATGTCAGAGCCAGATTAAGTTATCGTCCATGACACATGATGTTACGGCTAGGTTAGATTATAATTCATGACACGTAACATTACAGCTGTATGATTGCAGTAAATAGATATCTGGGAAATTTTCCCAGGGCCATGATTCTCAATTTAATGTACCACTATGAATTACAAAATTAATGTCCCCATAGCCCTGCAGTTTTACACAATTTATAACAAGAAATGCATCGCAATGTCCGCAACATAAGGTTACTAGCAACATAACGGTGACTGGAACCAGCATGTAACCGAAATTTTAATTCACACAACCACAGGCAGCTCACATTTCCTCATTAAAAGGGATCAAACCAAAAGTTACTTGTCGTGAATTTGAGCAAAACGTATGTGGAAGTTCTATGGAGGTCAACAGTCCAGCATTGCCACAATGCAGACTAAAATAACCAGAAGTTTAATACCAGGAAGAAAGTTCTGGTCCAAATTGGATCCTGTGTCACATTCTGACGTGGTTTAAACAAATGACAGGTTCAAGAACGTATGTCAAGGCTTAAAGACAACCAGAGTTAACAAGTAAAGAATCTCCCTGTGACCCCACCATAAGAACACACTGGCCTCAGTTGAAAGTTTTCTGCTGTCTTTGTACGTGAACAGCGACTAGCTTTTTCTATACCCGTCATGAATGAACTAGTGTGTGTTCTAGCTATTTTGAACCACAGAACATCATAGCAGAATTAAACAAAAGCTACAGCAAACGAAACACCAGCTGAAAGAATACAACCCTCTCAACCTATAGGCAGACGACGATTGCTCCTTTACCCGTAGACTTCTAGTCAGAAAGCCTCATTTTCAAATATATCAACTTATTGAATGTCATCCACTAAAAGAAATTAGGAATAAATTGAAGCGTAAACAGAGCTGTCCCTTCTATAAAGTCTTGACAGTAGGTGGTATATCTGTTCAACATTTCCCTAAATCAGACATGGATCCAATCATAATGCTATTTTTCAAAAACTGCGACGTACCCCTCATGCACAGACCAGTTCAGTGGACGAAGAGTATTCTCTCACTGTCTGCTGGCATACATAGAGGACAGACAACGCGGAATGTGGGTTATCGTCACAATTGCATGGCTTGAGGATCTTCCCAACTACCTGTCGGCATTAAAGAAGATAGAATGCATGGTGTGGGGGCTTGTTGTTTGAATTAGGTGTGCAGGACATCCCCACACTTAGTGTTGATTACCGAAGACAGAGAGCAGTAGGGCTTGTCGTCAGAATTAGGTGATGAAAGACATCCCACATTACCTAATGGTATCAACGCAGCTTTAATACATGGGTTGGGACTCACCATCAGAACTAAGAAGACAAAGGACATTCCCAACTGACTGTCGGCGTAACGAAGATAAAATGCACGACGCGGGGCAGTCCATCAGAATTAGGTGATGAAGAGCATACTGACGATGTCTGTCAGCATCCATTAGATCTGCTTCCACGATCACTGCCTCTTCTCCTACCATTTTTCAGCTCAGACAAAACAAACGAGCAGGTCTGCGATGATCTTGATGAGAACATCAACGCCTGAGGAAGCATGGCGTACACTTAGTGTACATCACTATTACCATCTTCTGCCCTGCTAAAAACCAACATACAATCTAAGCAGTCACTCTTGACAGATTATGCCAATGTCAGGCGGCGAGATTTTAAAAAGTCTAGATTACGTGATGCATGCCTGGTGTCGGACTGCTGAAGAGACCAAAGGGCAGTCAAGTCCACCTTCAAGATGCACAATGTTTGTTGACCGAAGGAGCGCCACAGAGTGGCCAGAGTAGCTTCCAATACAGCAACACCAAGGGACTAAACATCATGACATTGGACACAAGACTAACGAAAGTATCAGTAGTCTACGAGGGAAGCGCTGAGACTTGCAAACTCTTGATCAGTCTGTTCAAACTACTAGTTTCGGACAAACTAGAAGACGTAGACTATTGAAGGCGGATTCCAGTCATTATGAGCAAGGCACTAACTCAGCTTAAAAGATCTATATTAGTTTATCTGTCAAACCATGTCCATCAGCGTTTTAATGCTAAAAAATTCATACATTTTTCCGTTCTTCTGTATATCTTAGCATAGATGACAGATCTCAAATACCAAATTCAGGTGTTTGAGATAAAAAGCATTAGTTCTCGTCCATCTCGTAAAGAGAACAAGAAACAAGTAACGTTTCCGTGAAATAATCTGGTGTTGTCCACGTAGCCAGCTTCCTCTTTCACGGTAATAAATGCCTGGCATAGATATGTATTCAGACATGCACTTCGCCATGAATCTATGCACATGTATCCTGCCATGACTCTACATGTATCCTTCAATGAGTACACGGATATGTATTTCGTCATAACATAATAGACATGCATCCCTCCTTGACTCCACAGTTATACCCACCATGACTCTTTATATGTGTATCTCCCCATAACTCCATAGACATACCTACCACCATGATTCTTAAGCATGTACCCGTCCATGACTCTAAAGCGTATATGTCAATGGCTCTACAGCATATATCTATCCAAGACTCCAAAGATGTGTGCATCCATGACTGTATAAAGCTGTGTCCAACCATAACTTTAAACATGTGCCCCACCATGGCTCCACGACATGAATCCCACCATATTACCTGATCATGTATCCCCTCTTGAATCCATTATATCCCTCCAGGGCTCGATAGACTGCATCTCGCCATGACGTCATGCATATGTGTCCCACTATGATTCTGTGTCTGTATATCCAACCAATACCCCGACATGTATAGCGTCACGACACCGTGAACATCCCGCCGTGACGCCATACATTTGCATCCCACTATGACTGCACATGCATGTAACCCACCATGACTCCATTGACTCGTATCCCATCATGACTCCGTAGACATGTATCCTACCATGATTCCATAGACACGTATCCCGTCATGTCTCCTTAGACATGAATACTGCCGTGACTCCACACACACACACACACACACACACACACACACACACACACACACACACACACACACACACACATATATATATTATATATATATATATATATATATGTATCTCACGGTCACCCATCAGATGTCTCCCTCTATGGCTCGATGGACGTTTATTCAATCATGACTCCATCGACATGTACTCCAGTGTCATTCTGTAGACGTATTCCGCGATGGCCAACTGTTCTGCAGACATCTCGAGAACTGACATTCCAGAAGCAGACCACATAGGTCCTGAAGGGACAGCATGACCTGGACTGGTCACAACAACTCTGCCCTTCTGTACAAGACTGAGATCAGTTAGCCGTTGTTATTCACGACACTTTCGTTACCAGAAACACGGGTCCTGACTGTCATGAAGGAATGAACTAAACGTATAGTGACATAGTATGTGACAGATCTGTACAGAATCAGTGATGCAGTGATGGTCACGAAAACTGAGAGTGAACGAAATGTACGGTGACAAAGTGTGTGAGTTCTGTACAGATTCAGTTGAGTGTCACTGTATTTAAGATCGAACTAAAATATATAGTGACAGAACATGCTACAAAATGAGTACGACTGTGTTTGGATTCAACGATAGGTTACTCAGAGAGAATGTTCGGCCATCACTGAAAGGTAATTAAGGCATTTACGGTGGGAAGTGTTTTTTTCACATTAGTAATATCACAAACACTATAAAACTTCATTTCAAACAGAACATTGCATTTCGACTTTTCTTCACGCATCGAGTAAGTGATGAAGTAATCGTAAATCCACAACTGACAGAAACAGACAATATTGTCTGATAAGAAAAACTATGTACAAGCTACAGTATGAAAGTAAGTGATCAGTACCCAGGGTGCCCTGAATACAGTTTGGGACGCAAAATAGTTCATACCAACTTCTAATCGCAATGACAAAGGCATCGCTGAACCATGAAAACATTTGTATATTGTTGATATGTTTATTTCTTATTGATTTCCCCGAAAAGAGGTGAAGAGCGTAATTCAGGTTCAAGAATTTGTTATGGGCAGTAAGAGTGGTAGGAGATGTAAGGCAAAAGCGAAGAGTAAACGGCATTGCTAAGACAGACGAACGTCAATGTGTTACAAATTATTTCCCCCTTTATTTGATTAGAACATTAAATCAGACTTACGCATTGACGTTTCAGTTTAACTGAAATCATCACAAGTCAATTATCCTGGGAATAGGATGAAATTACATCGAGGAAGGGCGCATTCGATCCGGTAAAATTTAGTGTTGTGTAAACCGCTTACGGCACGACTTAAAGGGAGGGACAGCACACGGTTTGTTTAAGCTGGAGGGTATTTAAGTCACCTCTTCACCTCGATGGACTCGTAATGGTTTCACTTAAACTGCAGCTTTAAGGCGTTAGTTTTCTTATTAGCGGTCGTTTTCTGCTCTATAGGATTAGGCTACGTAGAGACGTTTATGACGAGTAAATCAAGCAGAAAATTTTACAACTTACTATTTGTTTTCACATTTGTACTAAAAACGCATTTTCATCTCTATGTCAGATTAACCAGGTATTAACTCATTCATTTTTTTAGTATCTTTCTATAACTGCCTGGCCCACCCATCTGGTTTCAACATGACTTTAGCTAGACCCCAGTGTGAACAGCCCTGTAGCAGCTTTCAGTCCGCACTGAATGTGCCAGTGTCAATGCCAGCACCGCCAATACCTCATTCTACCAGCGGGCCACTATCCGCAGGCCAACAGTTGTATGAGGCTTGGTGTCATTGATCAAGAGCGCAGCTGGTCACTGCCTTCAAACCTGTCAACACTTCACTGAGCAGACATGTTTGTTCTCTGACAATGGTGTAACTTCTGCTGTTCCCATGTGAAAATCTGGGCGTCTGGTCTTCAGTTTGCTAGATGTTAGCACATACTTGGTACCATGCATGTCTAAAATTGGTTGTTTGTGAACACTGCAATGCATATCCTCTTTGTCCTATAATCATTGCTAAAAGCATTCAGTTTTTTTTCCCGTGCCAGCACATGCAACGGCACCAAACAAGAGGTATTAGAGGTCAGAGTGATATCAAGGCTGTGTCTAATGGATAATATATGAAGACATTTTGATATCCCAACATTTTTCTGTCTTTGCTTGAGATGATAAGGTCATGTGCATGTAACAATTCCTTGCATTCTACATTGATGCTGATTACTTTTCTTTCTCTTCTTGCTTCTGGTGCAAAGGACGGTGGGCCCTCGCAGGAAAGGAGGCTAAAATGTTGTTGTGACTTCTGCCAGTTTCCCAGTGGTTACGGACTCCTTCTGTACAATTTTTACACAGCAAGTAATAACGTCTGTCACCCTCTCTGGTGTTAAGGTAAACATCACTGACTCAGAATCAGTGACATCCAGATTGAAAATTTAGCGCTTGGTGAGCAATAAACTCCAATAATGTAAGAAAGTTTACACAGGTCAGGGAAAGAAAGAATGGTGGAAGAGTGGCGCGGCTGAAGATAAAACTAAAACTTTGAAAAATGAGATGCAGTAATATCTTCATGGCTAGAGTCTATGGACTATCTAAATGTTACCGTACTAGAGACATAATTAACAACTGGCATTTTCATTCCCGCTGACAAGAGTAAATCAACTGGGAATGCAGAGGATAAATGACTTCTCTCCCTAAAGATGGCAAATGCAGGGTTCCTCGCCTTTTTAAAATGTCCGTGGTGGGACGTACGGGCCATGCTGTGTAACTACTAGAGCTGCCTCTTTCACGTAGAACTGGGAATTCTCTCTGTTCTCTTCTACTGAATACGGAGAAATGGGTATCTTTCATGTTTGTTTTATGAAGTGGCGGTCAAGGCATTGATCAGTTTTGTTTATCATCTTCAAAAACGCTTATATAACTGACTCATCATGGCATTGTTTTTATGTTTCAAGTCACTGACTCGGTCTTGCATTTTCCCCTCAATTTTCAATCTCTCTCTCTCTCTCTCTCTCTCTCTCTCTCTCTCTCTCTCTCTCTCTCTCTCTCTCTCTCTCCTCTCTCTCTCTCCCCTACCTCCCCCACCCCTCTCTCTTCTCTCACATACACACACGAACACACACACACACACACACACACACACACACACACACACACACACACACACACACACACACACAACACACACACACACACACACACTCACTCACTCACTCACACACCCGCACGCACACGCACACAGTCATGTACATTCTCTCTGACTCTGTCATATTAAATGTTATAATGCATGGAGTTCTCAGTGAATAAATCAGATCCACACACATGGCGGCCAGCACATAGGTGGCTATGGCGTCTGGTCCTGCACACGGGTGGCAGAGCATAATGTACTCGCATAGTGCTAAAGACGCGGGTTTATTGTCATGCGATAAACGGGCAAAAGCAAAACGATCTTGCATCACACAAAATTACATTATGAACTGTAGAATCCTTTGATTTTAGAGTTCAGTGAGAGATTCAGTGTGTCAATAGCGTCGTGATCACGTGTAGTGTACAATTGTTCAGTCATTTTAAATATTGGTAGATCAACTGCTAAAACACTTGAACAATGCAACTCTTCAACTGTCATTGTTTATGCATGACACTTCTCAACACAATTCATACTCACACTACCGAACACACTACTACACAGTAACACTCAGAGACAAAGAACAGCCTATACCTCTATCGCCTGCTCATTTCAGCGACCAGTTGTCTGCTACTTCACGCCCGTCCTCCCACATAACTAGGTGTTTTGTTGTTTGGTTGGCTGGTTAGATGGATAGTTGGTTGGTTGGTTGCTTGCTTGCTTGTAGGGTTTTGTTTTGAGCATTAGGCAAATGGCTATTATTGCAGCTCCCGAGGTTCTGATAGTTGGCAGTGTCAGTGACAGTAACAGTTATTGAAAAGTTTTTTTTGTACTACGGACAGAAAATGACCTTTTCACAATAATTATGTCTGTTTCAGGTATGGCCCTCTGATGCGCTTTATGATCAACCACAATCTGCTGGGGTTTTATGGATTTACCTGGGTGTCCCAAGTCCTTTCCGCCTTCATCGCTAGTGAGGAGGTGTTTCTGCATCCTGCAGCCTCTGCGTTCTCAGACTGTGCTGTCTACATCAACTACCACCAGCACCATCATCATTACCTACATTGTCATGGTGGCCATGTACTCTCTCATAGTGACACGGTACCGTGCTGTGTGTGTTCATGATCCTGTGACTGGTTCAGACTCCTGGACTCTCTTTCCCAGCCAGTTTTTCTTTGACCACCAGAAACTAATAGATGCACTGGATGCATCTGTTTTTGGTTTGGCCATCCCTGTGGTGGTGATAGGAGTGGTGATGGTGACGACGATAGTGACAATGATCAAACTGCGTCAGGCAGCGGCATGGAGAGCTCACGCCTCCTCCAATATCAGTGTATCTGCCCGAGAAGTTCAACTGACTGTAATGTTGGTCTACAACTCCATCTTCTTCATCGTCTGTACCTCTCCTTTGACTCTCGTCAGGTGAGTGTTGCAAACTAAACATGCCATTACCTCTGTCAGCGGAGAGTGTAGCTGCCATAAATGCCTACAATTGTTAAAACATAGGACTCATAATCAATTGATAAGACAATGCGTGGACAAGAACAAGACAAAGCTTTCGATTCCAAGATCCTTTCTCAAGCACTTCACAAAACAAGACAGACCAAGATATAACAAACCAGTCAAGCTCATCGGAGCGTTTGTTTAACTTTGAGAGGACAGGAAGTTCAAGTGAAGACAGTTATGAAAGCAACACACACACACACACACACACACACACACACACACACACACACACACACACACACACACACACACGCACGCACACACACACACACATGCACGCACACATATGCATCCACACATGCACATGCACATGCGCGTGCGCACGTTCACACGCACACACACACACACACACACACACACACACACACACACACACACACACACACACACACACACACACACACATCTTTACAAAGTCTTGTTTCACGTTGGATTTATAGCACTCTTACAACAGTTTCTTTGATGAGGGAAGACACCACAATGAGGGTGCTATAAACCCCATGTCAGATAAGCGGAGCAGCATATGATCCATCCAAAATCCCAGTCGAAATCTATAAAATCCAATTCTCACATACTCACAGACAGCAACTCAAAAAGTCAATGATATGAAATGCTTAAAACTAATGGGATGAAATGGCTCGGAAAGTAAGTGTTTAGCTTGCAGCGTTCTCAATCAGTTACAGTTATAGTCAGAGTCTAAGCAAATCGTTCTTACGTCATTTACAAATTACAGCTTTGAAACCCTCGGATTCCACAATACCATTGTCGTCCGGTACGTCATCATCTTATTGGTTTTACAAAATATGATTTTGATTATCATACGGCCAGGAGTCTTCATGTGGCTATTTAACACAGTGCAAAATGTTGCAATGTACAGCTAGAAGGGCATCTACTTTTGGCATTTCAGTTTGTCTGAATGACTGGAATATCACCTTGTTGATAGTGTCGTGAAGTTGATTGCAGAGTTCCTGGTGTCGTGTAGTTGAGTATAGTATAGAGTTCCTGCTCTGGATCATTGCTTGTAAGTTGTTTGTCATGGTGCAACAGTTGACTGGGACTCCTGAAAAGTGGACGAAAACGAGCCTGTTGGATTCTGGGCACGACACATTCTACGCCACTGTCATGTTGTCAGAGTCCCCAGGAGAGTTCATCATACGCTATCCTTAATTAGATCTTCGGATGCTGCACCTATATAGAGGGGTTTGAATGTTCTTATTGATAGGCTATTCAAAGTCATTGACATGCTCGTCAAGGCGCCCCCTGGTTGTAGAACACATGCCCATCGTGCTGGGGTTCCTGATGTGTCAATTTCCCCTCTTACCAATATATGATTTTCATATACAGGTAGTATATGGTTCTGGACACGCGCGCGCGCGCATCGCACACACACACACACACACACACACACACACACACACACACACACACACACACACACACACACACACACACACACACACACACACACACACACCTGTCCACTTTATCTCAGTTATTTTTACTTACCTGGGAAAGACAAGATTCCAAAATTCCATCTAGCAATGCACATATTAAAAAGAATTCGCAGCTTGCCAGTGTCTGTTAGCTCAACTGCTTGGTTCTTCCACCAGTCTTATCATCACAGTCACATTGCCACCCCCACCCCTCATAAGACACCAAACTTTTTCCCCAGTCCCCCCGATTTGTCCAAATCCCAGGTGGTATTGGATTCTGGTAGTGTCACTGTCTTCATCAAAATGATTTAACTGGATTCAGCTCCACTGCTGCCTTTTGCCCTCTTCACTGAAAGGGCTCCTATCTAGCCTCTCCGACAGGTCTTCCGTCAGCGCAGACACCTTCGTTTGCTGAGAGTCCCCTGCCTTAGGGCTCGACAGATTTGACATGACTTGTCTTCTCTTCCGTCTTCCACACAGGTGGACAACTTTGTAGTCGAGTCTCATCGGCTCTAGGTTGTCGTACTACTAGGCCACGAGTGCCTTCTCCACAGGTAGGGTGGAGTCTTCTGATCCTAGCACTCGTCTTCCACGCCCTCAGCAGGGCAGAATGATTTCACGCTCCACAAGTGAGTCAGAACTTGGCTGGTTTTCGACAACGGCTTTTAACGGTTTCCCGACACACTGAATCCTTCTGGTTCAGTCGATGGAATTACTGGTCATACTCACCTAAAAAAATCACAAAAAAATCCAGTTGTAGTTTATAAATTCATTAGTTTGTCTGCAGTTCATCCTAGTTCTGCCATTAGAATTACTGGTCATACAACCCACACTCATCACATCTACTTACATTAACAGTTGAGGAAAATCTAACCAATGAGTCTCCCAGTTATTTTTGTCGAGCCAGTGGAATCACTAATGTTCCCCTGCACACGCACAAAAACGACCAGGATACCGTCTGATAATGCATAACATCTCATTTCAACCCATGTTCGATTCCCCTACACTATCGACTGTGCCAAGAGCTCAGGCCTCCCTATAAGCCAAGATCTAATGCATCAAGTATTCGCTTCGATCCACTGCCCGTAAGGTGCAACTATTTAATAGGTTGAAGCATTTTCTGTAGGTGTTCACCCTCGAGGTTCGATATACCTGGCCGTTCCTTGAGAGCCACTTGCAGGTTTATGTTCGTTAGACAGAGACGCTGATGCCTAATAACTATTGTAACTGCTATATCTCACGCCTCTGTGTCCATGCAGTAAGGTCCAATGAAGAAGAAGAACACTGTGAATACCACTGATGGAGGCGAGACATATCCCCTTTCACGGATTGCAAGTTTGACATCTACTTGTCAGCACCCCGTGGGTATCCGAATTGATCACCAAGTCATCCTCATACTCCAACATCTAATACGGGGTACCCACACATGTGGTACTGAGGTTCGAACACTTGAAGAAGCCAAGAGAACTAATCCCATCATTAGCAAAACTACCCTGAATTTGCCTAGGATACTGTAGAATAGTCAGCTGATTCATCAGACCGAACCTTAATTACATGTTACCTGAGGTTCGTCCTTCTGACTTCATAGGAGTCTGCAATGTTCTAGGTATACCTCTCAAACCCATCCGTCAGTTTCTCCACTTTTCCTATCTGAATAAGTGGTTTCTCATGCCCCGTGTCTATTATCCCTTCCACAAATCTTCTTCGGTGTGGTTCTACCAAAGGCACCCACAAGTAATACCCATGACACAGAGAGATTCAACAGTGTTCATTGTCACAGGACTGCTCACTGGAGGAGGCAGGAGGGAGAGGAGGCATATGTGGCACACCAAAATATTGAGTCATAGCATCCGCAACAATCCATTCGCAGAATGCATGAATTTCACCAAAATCGTGTCGAGATTATAGCATTTGTCTGCGGGGAGTTTGTCACCTATCGATATCTAGAACCATGCGGTTTCAGTATTCACGTACATTTCACCACCTCAATGACGTTTAGCTGTACGCGTGGTATCAGAACAAAAAGGAACTGTTCCAATGTAAAAAGTTCATAAGAACGACATGAAGATTTAAGTATAGCGTCAGAGCAAACTAGGATTTGTTCAAATGTGAAGCTTCATGAAACATGAAGTGTGAGTGGTGTACGAGCAAATAGGAATTGTTCCATTGAAAACCTGATCAGAACGACATGAAGGTTGAAGTGCGTATGGTGTAAAAACAGACAATTGTCCTAATGTACAAGTTCATCAAACCCACAAATGTTTGACTGCTGCATACAAAAAGAGTAACATCCAAAGCAGACAAATAAATCAGCAGTATTGGGAGGGCATGAATGTTTTCGCTTCACCTACCGCTGTCTCCTCTCCCTCCCCATATTCTGTGTCAGATGTCCCATCTGCACAGTAAACAGTTTCCTGTGGTGCAGACTGACTGATGGACACTCAGCAAACGCTGCATGGCAACACATCAGTCCCAGCTTTACCTGTAAGTTCGCAGATCACCAGTCCCCCACTGATTTAAATTACTGTCAATATTCTTTCCCAACATGACCGCCAGCTATGTTACGATAGCTTTATCTGGGTTGACACTGGGATTTTTTCCTATCAAAGCATTGTTCTGAAAGAGAAGAAAATGGTGGAAGAGTGCACTCACCAGGGTTTGAGTATGGTGATCGGGGGAACAAGAAGGAAAGCAAGCTTTCTGCTCATAGAGCTGTCATCAGGCTTAGAGTTAGTGGGTGACAGAGACAGATCTTACATGGGAACTGACAATAAAAAGAAGAAGAAAGAAAGAACAGAGCTCAGAGACAAAAGGAAGTGAACTGGGGTTAAGCAGTGAGTAGGAATCATGAACAAGTTAAAGTGGAAAGCAAGAAGGCCTGTTCAAAAAAAGAAGAAAAAAAAAGAAAAAGGGGCGGGTGTGTGTGTGTGTGTGTGTGGGGGGGGGGGTGGTGGTGTGGGGGGTGGTGGTGGTGGGGGAAGGGGTTAGTAGAGAAGGGGGAGGGGGTGCCTGAAGCTCAGCTGCTGTCACTCTCTGGTGTTCAGGCCGGCAGGGGCGAGGGTCCCAAGTCGTGCATTGATGGATGACTCCATAAAGAGAGTCCACTGGACCGGTTCTGCCAGACAGCAGCCACTCTCGCATGGGTGAAGTTGTGGTAGGGGCTGTTGAAGTGAGAGCCTACGGGATCTTCATACCCCAGCCGCATTGAGCGAAGGTGCTCAGAGAAACGCTCATTCAGGCTGTGGTACGTCTCCCCAGTGTAGTTCTTAGAACACAAGGTGCAAGTGATGACGTACACCAGGTCTGCAGATTGACAGTTGAAGCTTGCTAGGACCCTGAACTTGCCAGATGGACCAGCAACTGTGGTGCAGCTGTCAATGAATGGACATGTCTTGCACTCTTTGCGAGTGCATGGGTGTGTGCCCAGGGGTTGTGCTCTCGCCTTGCAGACAGAGGCACGCACTAGATGGTCCCTCAAATTTGTGTCTCTCTTGAAGGCTATCAAGGATGGTTTTGGGAAGGTTTCTTTCAGTTTGGGGTCAAGTTGGAGGAGGTGGAAGTTGTTGAGAACGATGTTGCGGACAGGGAGGTTGTGAGGGTGAAAGGTGAGCACAGCCACTGTACGGTCTGCTTGGTCGTCTGAACGATCAGCAGAAGTCAACGTCTGACTGCGAGGAATGGCAGTGGCACGTTCCAAGGCTGTCTGGACCAATTGCTGGGGCTACTGGCGTGTCAGGAAGAAGGACTTCATCCGTTCAGCCTGGTGCTGGAAGTCAGTGTCACTGCTGCACAGCCTGCAAAGTCGAAGAAACTGGGAGAAGGGAATGCTATCCTTGCATTTCCGAGGGTGGCTGGGGGTATACAAAAGGTACGAGTGAGAGTCGGTGTCCTTGTAATAAATACTGGTAGAAAGGCTGTTGGAGTCAGGAAGGATAGTGATCTGAATGTCGAGAAAAGAGACCGAAGAATCTGAGATGCAGTGGGTGTATTTCAGAGCTGGATGGAAGCTGGACATGAAGTCCACGAACTGACTGAGGGAATCTTTGGAACAGGAGGCCAGTCCGAGACAGTCATCAATGAACCGCCTGTAAAAATCGGGTTTCTCACCTGTATACTGGCTCAAGGCTTGTTCTTCCACATAGCTCACAAACAGACATGCAAAGCTAGGACCCATTTTGGTCCCCATGGCCACTCCGTTCTGCTGCAGAAGGTGGTCCCCATCAAAGGCGAATGAGTTCAGGGTGAGAACCAGTTCAGTGAGGCGCAGGATGGTGGGGTTGTGGAGGTTCAGGGCACTCCTTTGGAGGAAATGGCGTACTGCCTGTAGGCCGTCGTTGTGGGGGATGTTAGTATACAGAGAGATAATGTCCATGGTGAACACATGCCTCTCTGTACAGCCGTTTGGAAACGAGAAGTCCTCCAGGAGATTGAGGGCGTGCGTGGTGTCCTTCACATAAGTGGGCAGTGCTGACACGAGTGGCTGAAACACACTGTCCAGAAAGTCAGAGATGAGTGGCGCAGGAGCAGGCAGACACTATAGGGCGTCCTGGTGTGTTAGCCTTGTGGATTTTGGGCAGGAGGTAAAACAGGGGCTCTCTGGGTTCTTGGACCACAGCAAATTGAGCCTCACATGGAAGATGACTTTCATTGATAGAGGCCTTGATTGTTTTTCTAACCAAGGCGTCGTCCGGCTTGGTTGTACATCTGGGGACTGGGCTGTAGAAGGCGGTGTTGGACAGCTGTGACCTGGCTTGCTGGATGTACAAGTCTCTCCGCCACACCACAACTGCTCCACCTTTATCAGCAGGCTTGATCATAATGTCTGTCCAGTCCTTCAGTTCCTATAGGGCTGTCTGTTCTGCAGGGCTGAGGTTGGAATGGCGAAGGGGCTTAGGTTTTAACTAGCGGATCTGGTTGGTGAAGACGTCAATATAGTAGTCCAGAGAGGGAAAGGCACCAGGTTTGGGAGTCCAATGGCTGGGAGGTTTGTGAAAAAGGGAAGCAATGTTACTAACATCTAGGGGTGGTGAGTCATGGACAGAGGCATTTTCAAAATGGGCTGCCAGACGCAGTCGCCGGAAAAACCGCTTGCAGAGGAACAGTGTGCAGGCCCGGTTGGTTGTTGGCTGCAGGAGCACAAATTTGAGTCCTCTTGATAACAACTGGCGTTGGCCCTCTGTCAACTCCAAGTCAGGGGGGATGGTGACAACCAGATGGGGGTTCACTGCAGGGGCACTGGAAGGAGGAGGACACTTTCTGTTTGAGAGGTCCAGTAGGTTTTTCTTTTTTGTTTCAGTCATAGAGGCATATAACTTTTGGTTGGCAGACCGAATAGTAGAGACAATAAAGCTTGAGGTGTGACGATCCAGTACATGATGAAGTTGGTACTTCAAACGGGTGAGGGTGTGGTTGATGGATTTCACACGACAAAGATGTGCATTCACTGTTTCTTGCATGAGCTGAAAGCTGGCCGAGCGTAGGATACGTTCCATGGTGGACTTACGGGTAGAGGGGTTGAATTTCAACTAAATACCCATAGGAAGAAGTCTTTTGGTACATTGTTCTGAAAATGTTTCAGAATGTTATCGAGAGAAATGTTTTGACGTAATGATCCAAGTACAGCCATGTTATTGTCTGTTCTGTCCACAGGGTGGCCTGTCTCTTCATACCTGAGCTGGCCCCTGGGAGACGACAGCACAACCTGTTCTTCGTTTTGAATTGGCTGCTGGACATCATGGTGTACATCAACTCCACCTTCAACATCTTCATCTACTACAGCATGGGGTCCCGCTACAGACAGACCTTCTGGCAATTGATGGGCAGGGCACACAGGACCTCCAAGAGCAAGATTACTGCTAGCAATTTTGAACACGGAGGAAAGAATACTTAACTGCTTTGTGTGATATTTAGCTTTCAGTATGACTAAGCTGAACACACACACACACACACACACACACACACACACACACACACACACACACACACACACACACACATTTTTGTGTTGTTTCTTTCAGTAACTTCTAATATGGCATTTTGTCAACAAGTAAATTCATCTTTCTCAATGCATCAGATTTGTTGGATTTATCCACACGTAAATGCGTCTGTCTCTTTACATATGTCTGTCAATGTCAAAAGGTATCCCTTCACCCCCATCTTCACCCCCACCAAAAACGGCGTTTGGAAACAGACGCTGATTACAACACTGTCTTGAAGACAACATCAACATTATGACCTCGGAGTCCCAAACCATCTGGATGACTTCAAAGATGAGTTGAACACAGTCCCTACTGATCAGCATCAAGCGGGGTAAGTACAGACTGATTTATTTTCTTTGTTACTTGTCTATTTTTGTTCACTTGAAATTGACGCCCGTGCGTTTCAGCGGCAGCATCACGTGACTGAACAGTCATAGTAAGCTTAGTCAGTCCCAAATGATGAAAACATTAAAAGAATAGAAATAATAGATTGCCATCAAAACTAAGTTCATTTCTAATAATCTTGTCTTTTGAGTCCAATATGTCTAACATAACATTTTTCTTTTCTGTTTTTTTCCCCCTCTTTTCACCCATGACAGATTTTACTGACGAGTGAACAAAAAATCCACTTAAGTCTGTACCAATCTATATAAGTCAGCAGGAGACCCGTCATTTGGACGTGATGATGGAATCTGGTCATCTTTTCGTCTACTGGTAACTTTTGCTCTTTGATTATTAGTTTCTGTCTTCTTTGTATGCCAAATTATGATGTAACTTTTTTCATGTAAATACAGGTAACTGATCACTTTGATGTAACTTTTTTCATGTAAATACAGGTAACTGATCACTGGTCATTTGCAATGTTGGCCATACACAATCTGTTTGCAACGCATATATTTTTTAAATACGTGTGTACAATATAATGGAATTCTGACCTGTCTCTCTCTCTTTCTCTCTCCCTCCCTCCCTCCCTCTCTCTCTCTCTCTCTCTCTCTCTCTCTCTCTCGGGGGTCACGTGACGTGAAGCGTAGCGAAAGGGCGCACATCGAAAGATCTGTAGTAAATTCACTGATTTCATCGTCAACATGCCAGTTACTGGACTGCCAGCGACTGTGGAGAAGACCCTGAGTGCCCTGCTGACGGACAACACGGTGAGCAGTTGGACAGTGGCGGGAGAAGCAGACAGCACGGTGGTTGTGCTACGCCTCAAGCCTGCCAACTCTCCAGTGTCAACAAACATGGCGGATCCTGTCCTGAATCGGAATAGAAGGGTGCAGTATTATAGAAGGAAGCCACTCTGTGAGATTCGCCGTGACCGGTAAAAGGCCAGACAGCAACAGAGTCAGGCAAGTACGAAGCAGGATCATGACCTCTACACGGTACGACCACTGGATGCGGCGTTCTTGCCTGACACACAGTCGGAAATGTCAGATACACAGGGGTACGTTTTGTCAACACTGCCGAACCGGAATGACAGCGACCAAGACAAGGACGAAGCGCCGTGTTTCAGTTGAACGAAGCCGACGAAACTTCAGGCATGATTGACTGTGACAGTTCTATCATTCCACAACTTGAGACGGACATCGAGCTGATGATAGATAGTTCTATTGGTAGTTTCAGTACCAGTGTCGTTAAAAGCTATGTCGCTACCCTCACAGATAGGTCTGTGCAAAGACAATTGAGGGACAAGGACAGAAATAAATCCATCCGAAAAGTGACAGTCCAGCGATCGACCGACACTGATGTGCGAATCAGACGATCTTGTCCTGGAATTTACTTGTGCGGCTGTCTCTGGTGACTGCAAATGTGTATTCTGGTATGTGAAGCAGGACGACAAAAACATGCTGACAGAAGACCGTGCAAAACTTGCCAGTCTCCGTAAAGGGAAACGTGTTGTCAGTACACAACACGCCGAGGTCCAAGCACGTGCGGCACGGAGGATGGAGACGCTGCACGACCTGATCCAGTTCTACCTGGGCTGACAGCCTGTGTTCACGAGACTCGTTTGACGGACCGGTTACAGTGGGACAGATGCCAAGAGGGGGAAAAACATTGTTTGCCATGGTTTCTACGTCGGACATTCCGCGCTGCTTTGTTTAATTGTTTTGTTGTGTTATTGTTCATCGCGCCGTCTTGCTTATGAAGCTGTACCGCTTTACAGCAATAAATCATTATCATCTCTCTCTCTCTCTCTCTCTCTCTCTCTCTCTCTCTCTCTCTCGACGTGAGAAGGTTTCAACCTTGTCAGTTTGGTTCTCCATCTTTTGCGCAGCGTCCGTGAACCAGTCTTTCAAATGCAGTAAACTCCTACATTGTTCATTAAGGGCCGTGAACAGATTAGACACCACACCACACCACACCACACCACACCACACCACGCAGATTACAGACGTAAGAAGATATAAGAAACAGCCTACAATAGGTTGATAACAAAGAACAATTACGCACAAGATATAAGAAACAGCCTACTATAGGTTGATAAAAAGAACAATGACGTATCTTATGACACGTAACTACGTTTCCGGCGTTCTTGAATATTGATAAGTAAGTCAAATGGCAAAGGTCAGACACGTTAAACTTGTTCCCCACTCACGAAGCTATTCAGGAAATCATCTGGTTAAAAGCAATAACAATAATTAATGATATTAGTAATAACAATGGAAGTAATAATAATATTAATAACAACTACAACAACAACAACAACAATAACAATAATAATAATAATAATAGTAATAATAATAATGATGATGATGATAACAAAAACAACAATAATAATGACAATGATAATAATAATGATAATAATAATAATAGTAATGGTAATTGTCACGACCGACCCTGGAGGTCTGCCCTAACAGGATCGGTCTAGATGGGAGTGAAGGGAGTGACTGACCTCACACGCCTCGCAAGAGACCACACAAGAAAGATTACAATACAATACACCATTTATTCACACCAACACACACATAGTCACAATAAGCATTTCAACACACACAACATGCACAATCACAATTAAGCATTTCAACACACACAACATACACATAGTCACCAACAAGCATTCAACGCACACAACATAACCATAATCATAAATAAGCATTTCCAACACACATTCCTTTCCGTGCTTCATGTGGTTCCCCCTCACCCCTGTCTCTCCAAAGTCCTCTGAGAGTACCGTGTCAAATCAGGTGTCCCAAACCGAGGCTGTTCTCGAACAGAGTCTTTCAATGCTGACCCCCTTGACACACACACACACCCCAAATTGCACGACACAGAGCTAACCACACTGGTCACTTGAGTTGTAGGAAGTCCGAGGACAGCGGAGAACGCATCCCATGGGACGAGGCGTTGTCGCTGAAGGTCCCGGACAGGGGTTAGGACCATCCAGCAAGGTCCACGTGCTCCTCACGCTGCGCGGCCCCAACAGCGCAAGCTTCGGGTGAAGACCCGGGAGGAGAGAAAACGGAAGGAACTGGAAGGAAAGAAGAAAGGGTACTGGAACCCCGCAGTCAGTACGGTCTGAAATTTGCTGCTTAATCCTAACAGCCACTCGCATGGTGGGCGAGGGGAGGTGTTTGCTGAATATATTAGTAACACCAGCTCAACACAGACCTGAGCATAACACAGTAAACAACCAAATGAGGAATGTTCGCTAAAGGTCTCCTCACACGAAGCAGGTAAGAGATTACATTAACAGGCTAAATAAACGAATAGCAATTTATATCTTCATCCTTCCCTCACTCACGTTCAACATTTTCCTTTCTTAGGAACCGAACTAATACAGCAACCATTGCTTTACAACTGCCACCACATTTACAAATAATCATATTTCAATGGCACGATTATCCCCACATGTTATAGCAACATTCCAAAAATAACAATTCTCCAACCACGCATCCAAATGACTAATCACGCGTACGCACGCTCGCAAACACAAAACACTCGTTCCCCCTTGCAAACACAAACAGATGGTGGCCGAAGAATAAGAGACCGGCGATTGTGACAGGGGAGGACGAGCGAGACCAAGCAAGTCCCAACCCTAAATCACCAGGTTCTCCCCCATCCCCACCGACTACCGCATCACCAGGTGCATTGAAAGGAGAAAATTTTGGATATAATTTAGAATGGCCAGGTTAAGATTGAATTAACCAGAGAAAAGTGGTCTCAAACAATATTTCTTTTATAATTTTGAAAACAAAAGGAAATTGCGCAAAAGAGAAGAATTAGCCGGCTAACAACAAAAAAAACAAAACAAACCACGAAACTGATGCTTACCAGCTACCCGTGGGTGACCCAAAAGTGGCGGGTCAAGTGACTCTCTGCCCTCTGTCCAGTCGAGAGGACCAGCAGAGCAGATGCGGAAAAGAGATGACGTGACGTCCCTCCCCTACAGGCCGACTGCAGGGATGAAGGTACCGACCGTACCTTCGGCGATGTGGTAGAGAACCAAAACCGGAGCGGGCGCTCCCAGGGACATCTTCCGCTCGAGTGAAGAGAAAACCTCCTAACCGATGGCAGCCAACATGCCACCCTACGTCACAGAGTGAGAATACCTCAAGCCTAAGAGGAATGCTGCACGTGCGGCAGGTAAAAAGACAGGTGAGAGGCCGATAGAGACAGCCAGTTCAAGAAAAAGGTACCAGCCACCCGTGAACCTGCAGGATGAATTGCACGGACAGTGAAATTAGAGAGAGAGAGAGAAAGTAAACCTAACCTGGGCTGAACAACATTAAGGTGCAAACACACCACAAGCCACATTAAGGGACTGATACACGACAACAACAATGACAATAAATAAATGAACAATTCCACCACCCTAGATGGGCCAATCGTCATAGGACTCGTGACAGTAATAATAATAATAGGGAGGATGATGATAATGATAATAATAATAATAAATAACGATAATAATAATAATAATGATAATAACATGGTAATAATAATGATAATGATATTAACGATAATAATGATAATGATAATTAAACGACCGTGCTTCTTTTTAGCTTCAAAGTTACTATAGAACCAGACAGATCCGCCTCCGCATAGACACTTGCACGCATACATTCGTGCCACACACGGAAAGAATACGAAGAGAGAGAGAGAGAGAGAGAGAGAGAGAGAGAGAGAGAGAGAGAGAGAGAGAGAGAGAGAGAGAGAGAGAGAAGAGAGAGTGCCCTCGTCTGTCCCAGCAACACATTTTTACACTTTTTTAGAGAGAGAGAGAGAGAGAGAGAGAGAGAGAGGGAAACAGTGTCCCCTCCCCCTCCTCTGTCCCCGCCTTACACACACCTGTAACCCTAACAGCAATATGGGTGACGTGCATTAAATTAAAATTAACACTAAAAGTGTTCAGTACAGGATCTCTGCAACATGAAGGGAGCTGCAGTAAAACAACAACAACAACGAACTGCAGTTCGTTTCAACCACAATGGCCGACAGACATTTCGAATAGAGTTTGATTGGTAAAATGTATAGAATTAAACTGTTTTACTTACTGTTTTATAATGTACTCGAATCTATGAAAACTATAAGGAGCATTTAACACAAGTATGTTCTCAAGGTATATAGCGTGTACTTAAATTTGGGCCTTCTGTGAAAGAGAAAAATGACACCTGTCCCCCATCTCTCATTTATCACACTCAATGGAAAGCCGCTCCTCGCGATCAGCTCGAAATCTTCTTCCAATCTGTATTGCAGTACGTGGCTGCTATACCAAAACCCAACTGATGGATGCATATAGGAGGAGAGAGAGAGAGAGAGAGAGAGAGAGAGAGGATAGAGAGAGAGAGAGAGAGAGAGAGAGAGAGAGAGAGAGAGAGAGAGAAACTACTCACACACACATGCGCGCGCGCGTGCTCACGCAGGCATTCAGGCACGAACACACACACACACACGCACGCACGCACGCACGCACGCACACACACACACACGCACGCACGCACGCACGCACGCACGCACGCACGCACGCACGCACGCACGCACGCACACACACACACACACACACACACACACACACACACGCACGCACGCACGCACATCCACACTTACACACACACACACACACACACACACACACACACACACACACACACACACACACACACACACACACACACGCACACACACACACGCACACTCACACACACATACACGCACACAAAAATGCACGCGCGCGGCCACGCACGTGCAATCTACGGTACAAATAAAAGAGGCCAATTAGCTTGCAATAGGGTGGCGACAAGGAAAAGGGGACTATTGTCAACTGAACATACCTCGCCCCCCCCCCCACACACACACATGTGTCCATACATACATGCGCACGCGCACACAGACATACACACACATTTACACACACGCACCCACGCATACACACATACACAAACACACGCACGCAATCACTCACACACACACACACACACACACACACACACACACACACACACACACACACACACACACACACACACACACACACACACACACACACACACATTCACACACCCCTATCTCTCTTTCTCCCTCCCTGCCTACTTTCCTCCTGTCAATCTCACAATCTCTCTCTGTCTCTCTCTCTGTCTCTCTCTCTGTCTCTCTCTCTCTCTCTCTCTTCTCTCTCTCTCTCTCTGTCTCTTTCTCTCTCTCTCTCTCTCTCTCTCTCTCTCACTCTCTCTCTCTCACACACACACTCACACAAACACGCATAAATACATTCTTACACATACAAAATACATGGATACATATATACATACATACACACATACATACATACACACATGCATACATACATACATACATACATACATACATACATACATACATACATACATACATACATTCATACATATATTCACACATACCTATCTAATATATACTTACCTATATACATACATACCAACTTTCTTACATACCTATATAGATACAGACAGACAGTACAGACCTACGTACTTACGTACGTACGACGTACATACATGCTTACATACATACGTACAAACGCAGTACATACACACATACAAGCATACATTCATACATACATACATACATACATACATACATACATACATACATACATACATACATACATACATACATACATACATACATACAGGTAAACATACATACATACATACATGCATGCGTGCATGCAGGCATACATACTTGTATACATACTTGCATGCATGCATGCATGCATACATACATACATACATACATACATACATACATACATACATACATACATACATACATACATCCATCCGCACACATGAGTGTCTAATTTTCTCTCATTTTCTTCGTCGCGTTCACGGCATGTTGCTCTCTCTCTCTCTCTCTGTATTTATCACCCAGCAGAGACCTTGATTATTAAAAGTTCTGTCAGCCACTCCCCCCACTCTCCTCCCACTCCCCACCGCCGCCACCTTCCTCTCTCCATGTTACCGATCTTCTTGCTACCTCCTCATTAAGCACTGCTTTGTTTAAATGAGTGAAATGTGTTTTTGCCGTGTGTTACAAGTGTCTGCACTCTCTCTTCGTCGTCTACTACGTCTGACGGGGAACTACGTCGTTGCGTGAACTGTTACCTATGATAGGTACAACGAATGACATATTTTAATTGATAAAGTGCATTCATCAATATTGTATCTTCTAAATGTTTGACTAAACGAGGAAAGAAAATACGTTGTATAGACATTAACAGGACATCACGTCCTTTTCTGTGGCAGTCTGCTTGAACATATTTGAAAAAAAAAGCGTTTTCAGACATTTAGACATGTATAATCTTATTTTCTGTCATGAATAACATATTCTCTCTGGACATGGAAACTCTGTGCCACCTGAGACGTAGCAGGGTCTCTTCCACTTATGACCAATACCCCGCCCTCTACATGTCCACTAATAACACTTCTCTGTTTTCTTTCAGTAATGAACAATAATTTTGATCTGAATGTGCACCGTGATACTCAAGCCTTTTTTCCGGGTCTAAAATAATCAAAACAAACATACTGTGTTATTAAAAAAGAGAGCCAATCATGTGATTACAAACCACAATTCCGCCTTCTGCAAACCCATGCTAGAAACGTCCTCTTTTTATCGATCTGTTTGTGTAAGCCCCCTCACTTTCCCCCATATATGTATTCACTCACCATTTTGTTAACCAGTCAACATTAGGAAAATCGAACATGTAACAAAATCAGTCTAGCAGTAAAGTATAATGAGTGTAGGCGACAGTTAAAACATGGAACAAGAGCAAAAGACAGACAGAACTACTGCGCCTCCAGACGAAAGACAAACACTATGACGTACAAACACGACGCGTGTCGACCTGTATGGTCTTTTTCAGGCAAAGCAAGCAGCGCCAAGACACTGAAAACGAAGGACAGCAGCCAGTCATTTATCTCTTCGAAGCTGGTGCAAAATGTGGTCTTGAATGAACGACCAAGACAGCAGCCAGTCATTTATCTCTTCGAAGCTGGTGCAAAATGTGGTCTTGAATGAACGACCAAGACAGCAGCCAGTCATTTATCTCTTCGAAGCTGGTGCAAAATGTGTCTTGAATGAACGACCAAGACAGCAGCCAGTCATTTATCTCTTCGAAGCTGGTGCAAAATGTGGTCTTGAATGAACGACCAAGACAGCAGCCAGTCATTTATCTCTTCGAAGCTGGTGCAAAATGTGGTCTTGAATGAACGACCAAGACAGCAGCCAGTCACTTATCTCTTCGAAGCTGGTGCAAAATGTGGTCTTGAATGAACGACCAAGACAGCAGCCAGTCATTTATCTCTTCGAAGCTGGTGCAAAATGTGGTCTTGAATGAACGACCAAGACAGCAGCCAGTCATTTATCTCTTCGAAGCTGGTGCAAAATGTGGTCTTGAATGAACGACCAAGACAGCAGCCAGTCATTTATCTCTTCGAAGCTGGTGCAAAATGTGGTCTTGAATGAACGACCAAGACAGCAGCCAGTCATTTATCTCTTCGAAGCTGGTGCAAAATGTGGTCTTGAATGAACGACCAAGACCACGGAATGAAACCGAGGTCGAAGGGCGAAAAGTTTGGTCAAAACAACAATGATAATGAAATAAAGAAATGAAAACAAAAGAAGAAGAAGAAGAAGAAGAAGAAGAAGAAGAAGAAGAAGAAAGAAGAAGAACGAACGAACGAACGAACGAACGAAGGAACGAATGTTATTTTAAGAGGGTAGTGGACTAAGCATGAATGCTTTTTTTACATCCAGCCTTCTGGGCAAGAAAAAAAATCGATATATAGTAAAGTATAGTACAGTATAGTACTGTAGAAGGAGGAGGAGGAGGAAGAGGGGAGGAGGAGGACAGTGCAATCATATGATAATAATAGTCACAGTGATGATTATAGTGTTTGTAGTAAAAATGATAATGATACTAACAGACGAAGACGAAGGAGAGGACTGAGAGGACTGTTAATAATAATAATGATGATAATCATCATAATCATGATAATAATGATAATAATTATGACAATAATAATAATAATAATGATAACAACAACAATAACAACAGCAGAAATAATAATGATAATAAGAATAAGAATAGGAATAATGATGATGATGATGATGGAAAGGAGAATGGGGAGGGACGTAGGAGGAGGAGAAAGAGGTAGATGGAGAAGAAGAAGAAAGAGAAGAAGAAAAAGAAGACTGTAGAGAATGGGAAAGATTGTCAGACAGAGTATGAAAATACACCAATATTTGTCATAAGAATCAAACATAATTATACAAATCATCATATTGATAATCATGATATAGGACATGGGAAAGGCAGTGAACTAGAATTTAAGAAATATACTCTCCAAAAAAGAAACTTGACACTATTGTAATTTGGATTTCTTGTGAAAATAAGGGATGCAGTGAAATTGTCATATCAGTATTTTGTAAAGCAACCACTGCACTTGCTAAACCTGCAAACTCACGTGCTTTGAACATCCAAATGTCCGTCTGGCTGATGTTACAATCAATTCCTAATTTTGCCCATTTTGCCTTTCACGTGCACAGTGGTGAGCTGTAACTCGGCATTCTGACATGCCTTTCCGTTGAGTATAAAAATCCAAAGCAACCATGGGTCAAACAATGCACATAACACTACTGCCGGCGAAAGAAGAATGCCAAGGTTGTCTGATGCTCAACGCAATAACGCAATTGGACGATTGCAAGCAGGGGCCACTCAGCAAGGCGTGGCAAGGCACTTTGGTGTGTCCAGACAGACCATTGCTGCATTATGGACCCGTTACAACATCGCTCACAGTGTGAGGGACAGGCCGAGGTCAGGTCGACCCAGGGTCACTACTGCTGCTCAGGATCGTTACATCCGTGTGCGCCACCTTCGAGACCGCACTACAACGGCAACATCCACAGAGCTCCAAATTCCGGGACATCGAAGAATTTCTGATCAAACAGTTCGCAATCGTCTCAGGGAGGCCGGCCTTTTTGCTCGACGACCAGTTCGACGGAATATTCTGAACGCAGGTTACATGGCAGCACGTCTTCAGTGGTGCCGATACAGAGTGGGGTGGCCACGTGCACGATGGAGAACAGTTTTGTTCACTGATGAGTCACGGTTCCTCCTCAGACGGGTTGATGGGCGTGCACGAATTTACCGACGTCAAGGAGAGCGTTTTGCCCCTAACTGCATTCAGCAAGTGGACCATTTTGGTGGTGGTAGTGTCATGGTATGGGGAGGAATACGGCACAATGGCAGGACTGATCTCGTGCATGTGGCAGGGAACTTAACAGGAGCCAGATACAGGGATGAGATCCTGCAGCCTCATGTTGTCCCACACATGAACACCAATGGAGGAATTTTCCAGCACGACAACGCTTGCCCGCATGTTGCTCGAGTCTGTCTTGATTTCCTGCATGCCAGCAATGTCCAAACTCTGCCATGGCCTGCCTGTTCTGAATCCAATTGAACATTTGTGGGATGTCCTGGATCGACGCGTGCACCAGAGGAACCACCACCACAGACACTCCCAGAGCTTCTTGAGGCACTCCAGCACGAGTGGCACACAATTCCACAACGTGTGATTGCGAACCTGATTGCGCCAGGCAGTGATTGACGCCAATGGCGGTCATACCAGATTCTGACATTTCGTGTACCCTGCTGTCTTTTCCACTGTCTGATTGGTTTACTTTTCAGTCAATAGAGTTAAATGTTTTCAACACGTGTCCATTGTTAATCAATTAGTACATGGGTCATAATTTGTTGTTTGAATCAAATCCGATTTTGGCAATAAAAAAGTAAATACCGGTGTCAAGTTTCTTTTTTGGGAGAGTATATATTAGCGCTTAGAAATTTAGAAAATACAGAAGGAATAAAGTTCAACAAATAATGTGAATAATGAAAGGGTTGATGGTGTAGCAACTTCATCAGAGCTCCCCGAACTGACTTCACTCGGGCTCCTTGAAATGACAGTTATTGTCCTTGTCTTCGTAACTAGGGTTTCCCTTGCTTTTAGTAACCGTTTGTTTTTTCCATGTCAACCTTTTCCTGAGACATATAAAAAAAACAACAACTCAGAAACCAAACACAAGGCTGTGTCTGTATATAGAGTTGTGTGCAACAAATCATAGCAACTCGAAGATGGTAATAATGATAATAATAATAGTAATAATAATAATATCAATAACAATAATATAATAATCATAACAAATGATAGCTATAGTCATAATAATATTATTAATATAGCAGTCGTGGTACTAATAGGTGTTGTAGTAGTATATTTAATAATACTGATGATGATGATTATGATATCAATAAAAATAATTTTACTACTGCTGGTACTGGAATGTTATTTGACTTGCATTAAGAAGACCAAACAGTTCAAAACGCGTTTTGTTTGTTTTGAAATTCTGTTTTTGTTCTTCTTTTAATTTTCTCCTGCAGTGTCATCATTTTGGAGCCAAAATGAAAAAAAGGTTAAAATAATGAGCCAACAAATGAACATGTCTATCTATCTATTTATCTGTCTATGCATCAATAACTCAATCTCTCTATTTCTCCCTCTCTCTCTCTCTCTCTCTCTCTCTCTCTCCATACATGTGTATGTATATATATGTATACTTACATATATAAGGATATATATATATATATATATATATATATATATATATATATATATATATATATCAGTATGATTAAAGCCTAGAATAATTCTACAAGTGCTCAACCCCTTGGGGAGCAACATTAGTAAAAATAAGTTTAAAAGAGGAATATTAAAATTATCTAAAATTTGTTTCTAGCGCTTGGCTATCGTCAGGATGGAGTTTGGGTTGCCCACCGCCGGTGTTATATAGCATGTGGGGCCCGGTTGCAGCTGTTTTTGCGTGCGTGTTGATTGCACGTGTTTTTTGGGTTTTCAGGTTGTTGTACGGGGTGTGATATATATAATGTATGGAGGAAAACACTTAGAGGGAGAGGGGGGGAGAGAGAGATAGTAGCAAAGGTGCAAAGCGACACAAGACTGAATATAATGGAGGGAATTGTTTGTTTGTTTTATGTTTTTTAATCTCTTTCTCTCTGTTTATGAGAGTGAGTGCATGTGTGTGCGTGTTCGTGTTTGTGGTGGTGGTGTGTGTGTGTGTGTGTGTGTGTGTGTGTGTGTGTGTGTGTGTGTGTGTGTGTGTGGTGTGTGTGTGTGTGTGTGTGAGGGTGTGTTCGTATGGAGATGTGTTTAATTGTGTGTGTGTGTGTGTGCGTGTGTGTGTGTGTGTGTGTGTGTGTGTGTGTGTGTGTGTGTGTGTGTGTGTGTGTGTGTGTGTGTGTGTGTGTGTGTGTTTATTATGTTCCTTTTCTTTAAGTGAAAAATGTTGACATTATGATTATAATGTTTTCTTAAATTCAGTACAACCATGGGTTAATCTAACAATAAATTGGTTTCAGTCATACACACACACACGCACACACACACACACACACACACACACACACACACACACACACACACACACACACACACACACACACACACACACACACACACACACACGCACACACACACACACACGCATATATATATATATATATATATATATATATATATATATATATATATATATATATATATATATATATATATATATAGATCAGTATATTTTAAAATGCCTAAAACAATTTTTTAAGTGCTCAACCCCTTGGGGAGCAACAATAGCTAAAACTCTTTTAACTTGTTTTAGCTATATATATATATATATATATATATATATATATATATATATATATATATATATATATATATCGTTTTTATTATATAATAAGTTTTTTTTAAGGAGTATGTGTATCGTCAGATATTATACCACAAAGAAATTGGATAGTTCTTGATTTGATAAGGACTGAAACTGGGTAAATTTCAGTTTCACCGTATGTTTAATCAATTATCGCACTTCTCTTCGGTACAAATAATGTTTTAGACAATTTAATCAGAATTTCTCCAGAATACCGTTGTTTTCATATTGCCATCTTTCACAACTGTATAATAAAACGATATTCACCATTGATTGAAAGAGATGACTTAAAACGATGTTATTTATTGTTCCTAAGTCAGCTACTAAAGTTCGAATAATATTCCGCTCTGGGTGAATATTTTGCATGAGTTTTCATGGGAATGTACACAACGTTAATGAATTTGTTATATTGTTTGGTTTAATTTGTATTAGATATATTTTTAATTAATATACTGCAACACTCATGAAAAACACTGAGAACGTTCTGTAAACCATCTGATTAGTGTGCCAAATTGATATGATGCAAAATAACCAAGCAACACGTATAGTAACATAATTCAGCACCATTATTTGAATATTTTTCTATTCATTTGAATAAAAGGATAACAAAATAGAAACAAAAGATTTTCATTTTGTCTCACACCCGCAAAGTAATGAAAATAAATGATGTTAGGCCTACTTTTCGTTCAAAAAATAACATGACTTTAATTCTATCGTACATGTTCAGAAGGATAAACAGAGTTTTGCTATGAATACCTTGTTTTAATAGTTTAACACACAATATTTTCTTATCCAGACACAAATCAGAATCCTCTTTAAAATTAAAGGTACAAGATAAATTTCCTTTTTGAGTTGATTCAAATGGTATCAGTTAATCATGTGAAAGCAAGCACATGGTCTAAAGTTGAATAATACTTCCTGAAACCTGTTTGATTTTCTGACAGTATGAGGTTTTTGATTCAAGAAAATGGTTCACTCTCTTGGTGATAATATTTGAAATGATTTCCCATTATGTACAACAACTTAACAAGATTAATCTTCTATAACCAGCATATCTCGTTTGCTGCCTGTACTTTTAAATAGCGGCAATATAAGACCTACTACCACCTTTCGGCAACAACACTTTCGTTGAATACCCCACGATTCATTGGAACCACGAAGGAATACTTTTCATAATATGTATTTCATATTAATCAAAACTGTTGCTCTGTATTTCTTGACACAGTTCACAGCTTTTGAAATCCGGGTATCCATAACAAGTACATTAATGTTGAAAGTTTACAGGTTAAACGAAAATCAGTAAAAATAGTATTATTCAACCTTCTGGATCTTCCACCCTGACACTGTGTGATTTGAAACAGCACTTAAAACATTCCAAATTAACATACCCACACATTCCCATTTCTTTTTTTTCTTCTCTTTTTAATTCTTTTGATTCAAAATGTTCTAGCCGATGTAATTCCATTAACCATTTCTTACGCACGTTTCTTTCCGCTATTTAAAGATTTTGCTTTTCTTCCCAAATTCTGCTCGGTTGTTGCAAACACACACACACACACGCACGTACACACACACACACACACACACACACACACACACACACACACACACACACACACACACACACACACACACACACACACACACACACACACACACATGAACACGGTTACACACACATCCACATGCACGCCCTTCGATGTTCATACCCACATACAGGCCTACACATAATGTTCCATTGGTACCACATCTACCAAAAGGCCTGTAAAAATAAAAGTTGTGTATAACTCAGCTCCAATGAGAGCACATTGAATCCTTCGTGCAGTCGATGGAACTGTACTCTCTCCACATAAAGCAATATCACTTTGTAAAAGAAAGAACCTGTAAACTAAAGAGCAATCTGTAAAATAATTCTCACCACGGGGACGAGGCATCGACAATGACAGAATTCAATAAAGTATCCACGTCAACAACGAAGCCCAGCGTGACAGACCTGATCCTCAACGTCACCCAGAGGACAGACCCATCACAGTGTGTGGTGCTGAAGGTTGAAGGCGTCACTCCCTGGGACAACCCGGACAGTCTGGTCAGTGCATACACTGAGGACTTCGTGCACAGAGTGCTGTACACGGTGGTCCTACCGATCTTGTTTCTGATTGGTGGGCCTGGCAACGTCATCAACATGGCGGTGTTCAACAGGCAAGGACTGAAGGAACGGATCAATGTGTGTCTCTTCGCCTTGTCGCTGGCCGATTTTCTCAATCTTTTATGCAACATGGTTTTTTATGGAGAACAGGCCTATCTGCAGCTGGTTACTAGTTTCACCACCAAAGAAAGGTAATGACTGATAAACATTTAAATTAATTCATGATTTGATTTAGTTCAGAAGCTTTTTGCCCGGAAGAAGGTCATTTTTTCTGTTTAAAACACTTCAATCTTTCATTTTACAATACCATCAATAGCTCTTGGAGCGGTATAGCCAAATTGCTTGAACATTCATTGTATCGCAAATCATACTTAGTGTCTTGACTAGCATCAATCGTCATTGCTGACCTTGTCAGGTGGTCAGAGGCTGCAAGGGTTTATCATACTAATGAAACAAGCAGAAATCTATTCCGTACACAGAAAGTCAAAGCTAATATGAACACGCACAACATGGTGTATCGTGACGCTTATCTAATACACAGTACAAAACAAATATGTAAAATTTCCACGAATTCCATCTTCAAATGTTGCAAGTAACAGACATAAACGCACGACGCAATACTCCCAGAATGGCTGTCAGCAGGAAAATCTGAGTATTGTTTTGTGTATGTTTATGCTCCGAGCAAATATTGTGCATCATTAAGACTATATCCCATCGAGCTCTTAAGCAAGCTCACATCTACAAGACTGAAAAGTATGTTCGACTAGTTAGTAGGTTGAGACAAACTGGCTTCATAGCCAAAGTTCTCGCCATAGAAGTTGGAGGGGGAGGGTGGGGTAGGTGTGGGGGGATCGGCTCAACGCCTATGATATCATAAAACAGTTCAGGATTTCTGATAAGAAGAGGACTAGAACCGTGAAGGTAATGGCAGAGGCAGCTAAATATAGTTCCAGCTGGATCTGGTCGAGGAGCAGTGTGAACTTCATATGGGTAAAATTTCCCAGTGTGCGATTGGTGTCCAGAAGCACCAGACAGTTCAGACATGTCTATAAAATCCTAGTCTTTATCTTGTCGCACTGTGTCGTTGACCAGCAACTGATGGTCAACGTCCCTAACAGAAAATGCTGTTTTTTTTATATGCAGTGAATGAAGCTAGCAGCTCTTTGATGGTAAAAATAAGAATTGCTTGTCTGAATAAAATGCTTATGAACAGGACTTAAACATTCGTAGCTGAAGAGGCAGTAGCTTGGAGATCATAATCAAAGTACGCACAGCAGGCATTGATTACATTTATCGCTAATTCATTTACTGCCCTTTGTGCTTTTATTCACATTGACTCCAACTTTTTCCATTAACAAGACTACTGATTATTTAGTCTTCTTTTTTTCACACATTTTTGTTAATAGTGTGTGGCCTCAAAACAGTATACACTCTCATACTAAGTGGCTTTGGATGACTCGGTCACTGAACGAAAAACTATTCTATTAAAGAAGTAAGTTAGGCTAACGGTTATGGGGTGAAATTTAATGACAATTGTTTAAGGTAAGTGGCAGAAACTTCAAGTTTCGTATCCACTCTGTCACGGACTTGAAATGATTGTACGTATTCGTCCATCTCGTAAGCGTAGTTTCTGCTAAGTCTGGCGGCAATGCACAACGAACGTATCTCAGTTCTGAGAAATGCGTGCGATGTCCAAAACTGACTCATTACCACGTAACTTGTATTTCCTGTCAAGAAAAACCTTAGTTGCTTAAAACTGAACTTTATGTTACAAGAGCCTGTTTTCTTCCTTGATCCATATATTGAGATCTCCAGGACTAAATTTAGATGTTTAAGAATATACGCAGGGAGAGGGGGGGGGGGGGGGGGGGGGGGGGGGGACAGAACTAGTTAAGTGCGTCTCCTGCAGAAATCACAAATCACTTTGTCGAGCAGCAGTCTGATTTGGAGTGTTCAGACAAGAAACAGTGTTTTTGGTACAGCACCAAATGCTTAGCACAGATATGTATCTCGCCATGACTCCATAGACATGTATCCCACCATGCTCCATGGACAGGTATCCTGAGTTGACTCCATAGACATGTATCCCACAAGAACTCCATATGCATGTATTTCGCCTTGGCTTCATAGACATAGATCGTCACTCTCTCCCCTTTCCACCCCAGGCCTTTATTAAGCAAACCTGGTACTGCCAAACACTGTGATGGAAATGTTCTTTGAGAGGGATTAATATTAAGTGACATTTATACTTTTATACTAAGGTTATTATTGTCCTGATTTGTGTGTTTATGCCCATATGCCCAAGCTCGCGCCCGAGGTGTGTGTGTGTGTGTGTGTGTGTGTGTGTGTGTGTGTGTGTGTGTGTGTGTGTGTGTGTGTGTGTGTGTGTGTGTGTGGTAATGTTTGTGACTTGTATGGATACGTGAACAGTTTCGTTGATTTTCATTGGCCTTCTTATGATCCACGATGTGTTCTAAGTGTCTGGTTGTTTATCATGAGCTTTTGATTATGTACTATATGTAACGAGCCTGTAAATTCAGAAATGAATTCCCAAATGGACTGCAAAATTCCATTGATTTGAACTGAGCTGATTTGAATTAAATCCACAGAGATGTATCCTACAATGAATATATAGACATGTATCCCTCCATGACTCCATAGATATGTTCATAGGTTCCTTTTTTTTTTTTAACAGAATATCGTTGAGGTAGACTCGGGTCTCGCATGCCAAGCAGTGTTGAGCTCTACCTAAGCCAGCTTGTGTATGAGGGAACAGAGATGGCCTAATCTGTAGGCTACTGTGGAGGCGACTGTAAGGTCACTTGTTGTCATGAATAATAATACCTGCAGGGACTATGAAGTCCATGACTGCAACAGAATGACTGGTGGTCATTCAATTATTACCACCTAACACCTGCGGGCTTTGAATGTCAGGTTCATTGGATGAACAGTCGTTGAACCATCTGCTCATTAAACTCGTTCAAATTAGTCACGACAACTCTAACCCATTTGTTCAAAGTTGAAAGCAGAAAGCCATTGTGATATCCAATTCTTTGAGACCTACTGTCACATGCAGTGATAGGCCTGAACCTTCCCTGTTATCTGAATGTACTGTGACAGAATGTGAGAGTTCTTTACGCATTCAGTAGTGAACGTGAAATGTCCAAATAAATTGTTTGTATTATGACAGAGAATCTGAGAGCTTTGTGCAAATTAAGCAATGCGCGTAAACAAATCCCATTTGAACTGAAGCCGCTGTGATAGAGAACCATGAAGATGTAAGAGTTCTGTACAAATTCAGTCTGTGTAACATGACCATTGTAGAAGGCATCATCGTAAGAACAGTTGAAGCCAAGAGGTTTGATTCAATATTACGTTTTTATTTAATCGGTTTAGTTCTTTGAAGCAAAACCACCTCTTGCTCTTTCTGATATTAATATGATTGTTTCAGGTATGGACCTCTTATGCGCTTCGTGATCAACAACAATCTGCTCGGTTTTTTGGGTTTTAGCTGGGCATCCCAGGTTATGTCTGCATTCATCGCTAGTGAGAGATGTTTTTGTATCCTGCAGCCTTTGCGTTCTCAGACTGTGCTGTCTACGTCTACTACCACCATTGCTATCGTCATCACAAACGTTGTCCTGGTGGCATTATAACTCTGTCTTAGCGACTCAGTTCCGTGCTGTATGTGTTCATGATCCACTGACTAGGTCAGACTCCTGGACTCTGTTTCCCAGCCAGTTTTACTTTGACCACCAGGAATTCATAGATATCCTGGACTTCTCTCTGTTTGGTATTGTCATCCCGTTGGTGGTGATAGGAGTGGTGATAGTGACGACGATAGTGACGATGATCAAACTCCGTCAGGCTGCAGCATGGAGGGCCAGCACATCATCCAGTAGTAGTGTATCTGCGCGAGAAGTTCAATTGACTATGATGTTGGTCTACAACTCCATTTTCTTCATTGTCTGTACCTCTCCCTTGAGTTTGATGAGGTGAGTGATGCGTGCTATACACATTATCGCCTTTTTCAACGCACAAATAAGTGGTTGGGAAAATAAAAAGCCTTCATAATATTGTTTAAAGCACAATGTTTCTGAGCATTACTACGCCTTATTTGGCAATGTAACTTGCTGCAATACGTAGGCCCATAACTAGGAGTCTCCAAGAGGGCATTTCCACCGCCTGCAATGTATTCCAAAGATATGTTATGAAACCATTTCCTGTCATTAGTCCATGGCTCAGTCTTGGAACCTCTGTTCATCTGTCCAGTACCTCCTTAGTCCCTTCTCCTTTTCATATTTTTTTTCTGTTCGCATGAAACTCTCCAAATTCCAACTGCAGCCAGTTTTAACGGTGGCCATTGGTCTAGAGTCTGTCAGTTGTTGGTGAGTATGAGCTGTTATTCCACTTATGGAGTGATCCGATGTTGGTGGTGACCATGAGTCACGTATGCTCACTGCCATATCACTCTATGAGTGATCTCTTGCTGTGACTGCGAGCTACATAAGCTTGAAAAGGCCGCATGTTGTAGACTGGTATTTAACAGAACTGAACCTGAAACGTAGTCACATGGCCATTGCCCTCATTTCATTTGTAGACAGATCTGTCATTTTGGTGAACATGGGCCAGACATTTCACCCTCATTTTACTTGCTGACTGATTTTTGTTTTTGAAGTTTTGGGGTTGAAGCTGCTAGCTTTTTTCCATAGAATATTTGCCAGTCCTAAAAACGTGCACCCAATTTGCACCTGTTTACCAACTTTCAGTTTTTCTTATTCGTTAAGAAAAATAATGTCAACAATGTCGTGTTTTGCAGTTGAAATGTATCGCGATGGGCTACTATGGCAATCCAGGCTCATTCTGTCAAATCTTTAGCACAATCTATTCTTGTAACATAGCTTTCGCATATGTAGGAGACAGGCGGGTGGAGAAAAGGATTGATGATAAATCCTTCCCATGCTTTTGGGCCCTCTTTTTAGGCAGAAAAAAAGAATACTATGACGATTTCTTGATTTGTGAATTGTTTTCTTAATTGGTTTTTTGGACAAGAGATATCACATAACTTGTCAGGACCTTTTTCCATCATGATGGAACTGAGTGCTACACGGAGAGGGGTGCTCATTTATGAAGAGAATATGTTAGGACAAATCTCAACACAATCCGTCAGCGCTTGTTACAAGTCGGTCTAAAAAATGAACAAAGAAAAACGTTAATTAAAAAGTCCGGTTTCGCAAGCAATATTTCAGTCAAGTATGGGACCAGAATAAACCATAAAACTCAAAGCTAACTGCGGCATGGGAGATCTGTGAGATCGTTGGAACTGAGAAGGTGGCTAGGGATGGTGAACTATAACGGAAATTTCTCTACAATCTACTTACTATGTTTATACTTTTGATTTGTAATATCTGCATGGAGACTACAGCAAACAGGGTCGAAACAAACTGAAACAGGCAAGAAGTTAAAAGAGCAATGTCAGCACACTATTGCCCCCACATTCGGGGATTTCACAAACCGGCAGTTAAAAGTGCTATGCCAGCAGAAAAACTGAAACGGGCCTGGAAACTCTTACACTTTACAGCCATCATTTACCACACACCCCTTGTCTCGAAAGTACACTACACAGAATTTCAGAAAATGCCCCTCAGATGCCAGAGACCGCAATTGATGCAATGCAACGCAAAATATACCCTGGCCAAAACATGGTGGCAGCTGATGCATGGTCTAAACCTCCAAGTCAAACAGCCTTGCCTTGAAAGAAGATCCAAGACCAAGCTTGCTTCGACGAAATTGCTTCATCTTGGACTGCGTCTACTGTAAATCCTGGTCTGAAAGCAGCCATGGGAACACAACTAAAGGGTTTTGGGCTAAACACAACAAAGAAGTGTCACTATTTTCTCAAAGATTTTTTCATGACTTGGTATGAAGTAAATCTTGGTGATGATTAAAAACTGAGAGGATGCATTGTATTCCTTTTTCGGTGCATTAAAAATGTTGGACAGAATCCGTCAGTGAAACGGCATCCCCACTACTAAAGAAAAGGAAAAAAGAAGATTCTATCTCCCCTATTTCTTTACCAACGACTTTACCCACTTCGAATCCACGCCTAATCTGAAATGGATTACCCAAGATACACAAGAAGGACCCCCCCTCCCTCCGCCTCTGCCCCATTGGTCCAGCTGTGGCAGTGTCATGTACAATGCCCCCAAAATTTCCTGACACAAATATTGGGACCTTCAGTCGGGCAGACCGAGCACCACATATCAACAGCAACAGACTTTGTACAGAAGATTAGAAAACCAGCAACTGGCTCCAGGAGAGAACCTTGTCTCCTATGATGAATGTGCACTTTTCACTAGCGTCCTGTACACAAGGCTCCCCAAAGGCATCGGGGAAGTTTGAGGATGACTACCACCTTCGTCACCGGTGTGACTCACTACAGAACAGGTGCTAGAACTGTTGGAACTGTGCCTCACAGCACGTACATTTCGTTCAACCCATGAGTTCTCCAGCAGAAACAAGGAGCTGCCATGGGTTCGCCAGTATCTCCAGTGGTAGCCAACCTGTACATGGAACATTTGGAAAAAGTAGCCCTTGAGACCGATGCCAACCCTCCCAGATGTGGTACCGCTATGTGGATGGCACCATGCCCGCATACAGGAGACGGAGGTTGACACCCTTCACCACTCACCTGAATTCCATCGACGACAGTATCCAATTCACCACAGAAACTGAAGCAGAGGGAAGATCCCGTTCCGGACACTCTCATCATCCGAACCCATGACGACGGGGGTGGAGACCAGCGTCTTTTAGGAAACCCACCCACACTGTCCAATTCTGAACTTTCACTCTAACCGCCCCCTCCAGCACAAGAGATCTGTTGTCAACACCCTCATGCACAGAGCCTCTGTTCTGTGTTCCATAAGGAGGAAGAGCTGAAAGAAGAACACATTAAGACAAGCCCTTTTCGCTAATGGACACCTGCATGGATGTGGGACAACCCTCGAGTTCCCTACCCTTCTTCTACAGATACGGACAGTGTGAAAGTGGGGATCCCTTACATTAAAGGAGTCTCAGAGCGTCTAGCCAGGACCTTCCAACAACATGGATGCAAAGTGTTCCACAAACCCACCAACTCCCTACGCCAGCAAATGACCCATGTCAAAGACAAAACGGACCCCCTCAAGCAGTGTGGTGTAGTGTACCAGGTAGGTTGTCAAGACTGCGCCCATACCTACATTAGTGAGACAGCAAGACCACTCACCACCCGTCTACAGGAACACCAAAACCGATCTACTTCTGCCATACATGAACACCTACAAGCCACAGGCCACAGTTTCAGCCCCCTAGAAACCAAATTCTTATCTACAGAGCCCTTCCTCACAAAAAGAAAAGTTAAAGAAGCCATCGAAATCAAGACCAGAAAGCCCAGCCTGAACAGAGATCAAGACTCTGAACTTCCCCCTATCTACAATGAGATCTTGACAACTGTTCACCCAAACAACCGTCGCCCCACCAGGCTGCCCCAACAGCAACAGTGAGCTGATGAAGACAGGGCGACCCTGTCGAAATATTCTCCAAGTAAGTTTTTGATTCTAAGTCTAACTACTTTTCTAATGTCGAATCCAGAATCCAGAGATCTAATTCTTATTACTGATTTATATCGACTATTTTATCAGGAACATTAACACACTCATTTGCCAAACATAGCAGTGCACTCAGTGGGCCAAGACGCGGTAGAACATTTTTGCGCATCACGGGATTCTGCATTCATTTCTGATAATGGGAGACAGGGGGTTTTATTAGAAAATTTTTCAGCAACCTATCTTACCTATAAGCTGACATGGTAACAGAATGCACAGTAAAGACAGCAAACAAAATGAAAGAATATGTTTTGGCTTTACTGTTCTACTGCTCTACATCCATACCAGAGCCGGGCTAAGCTCAGCAGAATTCCTACGATGCTAAGGTGACGCTTTCCCTCTGCGCCTAAAACTCGTTTTCAAGAAAAGTCAACCATGACAAAGTGCACAAACATGATGCAGAGTGAACCAACAGAAACAATGGCCCATCATCATGTCTGCAGTCTGAGATTCATCTTGGGGGGCCCATTTGTCATCAGAAGAGACGAGAGAAAGGATTGAAGCAATCTGGTGTTTTTAAAGAAAAAATGTACCCGAAGATCTACCTCGTCCAGAGAGCTTTTAACGACATGAGGCTTAACTAGAAGCACCAGTGTCTACAAAAAAATTGCTCGGAATCCAACACTTACCCTTTAAACCAATTGTATTGATCTCGTGACATGGTGGTCACCTGCTATCAAAAAACGGGTCAACATGTCCATTCGAGTCATCGCATGCTGATGATTCCGAGTCCACACCTGCACTCGGGGTGGCAAAACAATGGATTAAAGAGGGGGTGGGATTCATTTAAAGGTTAGAGTAAGGTTTACGAAGACATAACCCAGAGACCAGTTTTCCGAGGTTTCGTGGGCAATGGATAGAAAAACTAATAACAATAACTTGGGCTCTTGTAATAACATACAGTGTCACGTTTTCAACTGTGTTCGAGTCACCGATGCTCTGGGGGAAATGTAAAGGGTACATGCTTTTCCAATTTTCTCCGTTTCTGACACTTGTAAACAAGTTACACGGGTTCTAGCTGTGCCTCCTCCTTTTCTACTCCACAGTATCATTTGTCTATTTCTTGTCTGCTTTGTCTCCCCTTAAATTGCACCGTTTCTTTGATCAGGGTTTTTGGAGAATTTACTTGATCTTGTCACGGGGTCATGTCACTTCACGCTTCTTTTCCTCATTGTTGTCAACAGGTCAAATAGTGATTTACATGCTGCCTTACAGATACGTGAAGTATATTGATTCTGACATTCTTAGAACAGCGTATGTCAAATACGTTTAAAAAAAGGATTTCACTTCAGCTGGTTTGAGATTCTCTGCAGTTGCGTTCTCAAAATCCAGATGGCTTTAGCTTGTTTATACTGATTGGTTTTCAGTTTTGCCAGAGCTGCTGCTATCTGTGCTAGTTTGTGTCAGTTTTCAGTATTTAATTCATTTTAATCGATAGCAACGCCAAAGTAAATACCTTGTCTTCATCGGCGCTGGACGTGCTATGCTATATTTGATAGACGTTTCATCCAGTTTTTCATCAGTTGGCCAGTTCTTTTTCACATCCAGCCAGTGCACCAATGTCAATGGAAAACTAAGGTTTGCGATGCTGTGTCTTCCAGTGATGACTGTACCACAATGGTCTTCCATTATCTGTCGTGGTATGCTCTAAAAGTTAGTGAACAATGTAGGTGATAAGAAACACCCTTGATGCATTCCCACCGTACCTTGAACGAGTACTGTACTGCTGCCCTTATCCGATCTGTTGATCAACTTCAAGCCTATATAATATTTCTCATTTTTAGGCCACGGCCCCATATAACATACATTATTTAAAGTTTTCTCGAATTCTCTGAAAATATGGCAGATATCCTGTCGATGTTGACGGAATTTCCTGCATAGAACTCGTAGGCTGAAAGATTGTAATCTTGTCTTTATGTAACGGTTTTTCCAGCCTGTTCTACGGTGGTATTGACAAGTGCTGCTAAAAGGTTGATGGAAGTGAGCCTGTTACATTCTGAGCAATACTACTTCAGATCATTAGATGTTTGGATTATAAAAAAGTACCTAACAGCAGCAGTCTTAATTATCATATAGCAAAGATTCTATGTCATTGGCATGAATGTCAAAATGTCAAGTTCCACTTGTAAGTAGGCATATATCCATCCTTAGTTACATGTTCATTGAAATTCTTCCATTTAACTGAAAGAAAACACAATGTGGCAGGTTGATCTCTTCGCCAGTTTCTGCGTTTGTTTTCGAGGTAAGTGTTCTCTCATTCCATGTGACTATTGTGATGTCATCTATTCCAGAAATCTTCTTCAGTATGGTTCTACAAGACTTAGTTGCGTCCTCTGATGTCCGGAAACGGAGAAAGGAACAATTAGGCGGGGAATGAGGAGTGCTCACTGGCACAGGACTGCACATAAAGTATTTGCTACAGAGGCACACCGCCAAGGTGTGCGAGGAGTGGAGAAAAGGGGCCACTCACCAATAGGTTACACTGTCCTCTACAAGGCCAGCTGCTATACATATAGATTTTACTGAAGTCCTGTCCTAAGATGCATAGCATACATTGGTAGGGAGTCCAGAACTCAGCAATTCGAGTATCCAATATCATTCACCATCACACTTAAATTGAATTATGTGTGGTGTCAAAACAAATAAGTGTTGTTCCAGAGTGAAAACATCATCAGAACGACAGACAATTGGAATGTGTATACTAATCAGAACAAACACGCGAAAAAAATCCGTTAGAACTACTGTGCTTAACGGGTAGAGACAAAATCGATCATGGACAAATGATTAAGCAATAGTGGGAAGATCTGGAATACTTCAGTCCCTGCCAAAAGGTTGTGTTAGAAACTCTAGAGACTCTCAAAGCCTTGTAGAATTCTTTTCTGTATACAGACTTCCTGACGATAACTTATTAAGATACCTGGGCTAAAGATTAGTCTAATTTGTTTAGAATTGGCCAGAACAGTGGTTCCACGTTGTTGTGTAATTAACAATAAATGTTCTGTCATAAGAAATCAAACAACTGAGCTTTGCGTCCTTTAAATGGGACTACACTCAAATGTTTCTTTATCAAAACATTGGTATTTTATTCTTAGAACTTGTTTCCGGCATATTAATACAGAATATGTTTTGCTTGTTGATCGAAGTACAGCGGCGTCATGATCTGCTCTGTCCATAGAGTGGTCTCTCTCGTCATACCTGAGCTGGCCCCTGGAAAACGACAGCACAACCTGTTCTTCGGTTTTGACTTGGCTGCTGGACACCATGGTGTACATCAACTCCACCTTCAACATCTTCATCTACTACAGAATGGGGTCCCGTTACCGACAGACCTTCTGGCAGTTGATGGGCAGGCACACAGGACCTCCAAGAATGAATGGAACAAAATTAGTGCTGGCAAAACTGCATCTTCAATCCAGTGAAACGAATAGTTACTTTATGACAAAAATGTGCTCTGTGTGGTTATATATGTTCTGTTAAGTCTTCACAGAATGCTAACTATTACGCAAGCACTGTCGCGTATTTGGGTTGAGAAAATAAACTTTGTTCATTACTTTTTTGGTCATGCGTTTACAATGTCATCAAGCATACAGCGAAACAGACACTTCTAACTGCTCTATTATAAGAAGGACCATAGGTTGTCGTGGACTCGCAAGATTAGTTAAAAAATGACATGGGCACATGTTGGCTACAGAAAAAAATAATCTTTTACCTATGTGTAGAAACTGCCACGTACCACAACACTGATCTGATATTGCGAGCTATATCAGTACAGTAGACCACAAGACTGCTACTTGTAAAGTCATCATCAACATTACTGTCACCTATCACATCGTAGTCTGCAATCACCAGCAGCATCGTTGACATGTACACAACTCTGACGTCACCAGCTGGTGATGACCTATCACCATCTGGTGACGCCTTCAGGACAAAGATACACCTAAGGCCATATTAGCACCTTCGTGTGCATCGTGTTCTTGTAGTCATCATCAACATCACTGTCACAGATAGCATACCGATCTGAAGTCATCGGTAATACCAGTCACAGATCTCGTGACCTGAACTCGTCACAACATCATTGTCACCCATCACAACACTACGTAAAGTTATCATCAACATTACTGAAACAGATCACATTGTTGATCTGCAGTCATAAACAAGTCATTCTGACAGGTCACAGCCCTTAAGGCATATTCAAAACCATTGTCACAGATCGCAACACTGCTCCAGTTGCCAAACGCACCAAGAACATCATTATCACAGACAGCAACACTGATCTGAAGTCATCAGTGACATTGCATGATCTATACCAAATAAGCATTAGCAAAGCCTGTTTTGCCCCAAGTACAACCCTCTCCTCCCCCTCCCTCCCTCCCCCCTCTCTCTCTCTATCATTGCGAGCGTTTGTGCGAACTGATGATGAGCCCATCTTCCCCACACTGTAGACAAAAGCTGCCACCTCCATTCTCTTATTATTAATGACTTGCAGTAAGCGTAATTACTGAGGCTGTCTTTATGTTAGATGTTAGTATTTGTCATTAGGAATCATTGTCACTACTCCTGTGTCAGTATACGTGACTGGAAATCAACATCAGAACTGACGCTGTCACGGTAACAGTATTGGTGACTAGGACGAACTCAGACTGCTATTGTGTCATTGAAGATTGGACATGAATGTCATTGCTGAGACTGCCACTGTGTCATTGAAGATTGGACATGGACGTCATTGCTGCGACTGCCACTGTGTCATTGAAGATGGACATGAACGTCATTGCTGAGACTGCCACTGTGTCATTAAGATTGGACATGAACGTCATTGCTGAGACTGCCACTGTGTCATGATGATTGGACCTGAACGTCATTGTTGAGACTGCCATTGTGGCAGCATTGTGACAAGCCTGAATGACTGTGCAAGAAATGTGTAGTCGGTGGTGCAGAATGGTACGGATTTGGGCTCACAAGATAGACCAATGGTAAATGCCATGCAATATCATCATCATTATCAGCGTCGTCGTCTACTCCTTGTTAACCCAGGAGGAAATCGTTCCTTCATCAGTAGAACACAAGGACAGTCAGCTATGCCAAAAATAGGGAGCAGACTTTCTTTCCAACACACTATAACCACTACCTCCATAACTACCATCATCGAACGCATACTAGCACCTGTTAGCTATTGGTGATCACCTTTGTCTCCCTTCTCACCATGTACATATATCTTACAAGAAAACCCAGATTAGTCACATATTATCCGATCCATAAATTCATAACTGATAACGTGTTCCACAGTGGCCATAAGTATTTGACTTACCGTTACAAAAGTGAAGACAGGTCGTGGGGTGACAGTCTGTAGGGTGACATTCAGTGTTGCGTTGACATTCTGTAGAATGACAATCAGTGCTAAGAAGACAGTTTGCAGGGTGACATTCAGTGCTCGAAAACATTCTGTAGGTTACATTCAGTGCTGGGATAACATTCTGTAGGGTGACATTCAGCACTGGGTTGCAATTCTGTAGGGTGACATTCAGTGCTAGGTTGATATTTTGTAGGGTGACATTCAGTGCTAGGTTAACATTCTCTAGGGTGACATTAAGTGCTAGGATAACATTCTGTAGGTGACATTCAGTGCTAGGATAACATTCTATACGGTGACATTCAGTGCTGGGTTGACTTTCTCTAGGTGACTTTCAGTGCTGGGATGACAATTCTGTAGAATGACATTCGTGGAATGACATTCTGTAGGGACATTCAGTGCTGGGATAACATTCTGTAGGGTGACATTCAGTGCTGAGATCACATTCTGTAGGGTGACATTCTGTAGGTGACATTCTGTAGGGTGACATTCAGTGCTGGGATAACATTCTGTAGGGTAACATGCAGTGCTAAGAGGACAGTCTTTAGGGTGACATTCAGTGCCGTGATGACATTCTGTCGATGACATTCTGTGGGATATAAGCTATTCTGTAGTGTGACATTCTGTGAGATGACATTCTGTTGGGTGACATTCAGGGCTAAGATGACACTCTGTAGGGTGATACTCAGTGCTGGGATGACACTCTGTAAGGTGACATTCAGTGCTGGGATAACATTCTGTAGGGTGACATTCAGTGCTGGATAACATTCTGTAGGGTGACATTCAGTGCTGGGATGACATTCTGTACGGTGACATTGTAGGGTGACTTTCAGTGCTGGGATGACATTCTGTATGGTGACAGTCAGTGCTGGGTTGACATTCTGTAGGGTTGACATTCAGTGCTGGGTTGACGTTTTGTTGGGTAACATTCAGTGTCGGGTTGACATTCTGTAGGGTGACATTCAGTGTTGGGTTGATATTCTATAGGGTGACATTTAGTGTTGGGTTGACATTCTGTAGGTGACATTCGTGCTGGGATAACATCTGTAGGGTGACATTCAGTGCTGGGTGACATCCTGTAGGTGACATTCAGTGTTGGGTTGACATCAGTAGGGTACATTCAGTGATGTGTTGTCATTCTGCAGGTGACATTCAGTGCTAGACGACATTCTGTAGAATAGCATTCAGTGCTGGGTTGACATTCTGTTACGGTGACATTCGTTGCTGGGATAACATTCTGTAGGATTAGATTCAGTGCCGAATGACATTCTGTAGGGTGACATTCAGCGATGGGACTACATTCTGTAGGGTGACATTCAGTGCTAAGATGACATTCTGTAAGGTGACATTCAGTGCTTGAATGACATTCTGTCGGATGACATTCAGTGCTTGAATGACATTCTGTCGGATGACATTCAGTGCTTGAATGACATTCTGTCGGATGACATTCAGTGCTTGAATGACATTCTGTCGGATGACATTCAGTGCTTGAATGACATTCTGTCGATGACATGCAGTGCTTTAATGACATTCTGTCGGATGACATTCAGTGCTTGAATGACATTCTGTAAGGTGACATTCAGTGCTTGAATGACATTCTGTCGGATGACATTCAGTGTTGGGATGATATTCTGTAGGTGACATTCAGTGTTGGATGACATTCGTAGGTGACATTCAGTGTTGGGATGACATTCTGACAGTGACATTCAGTGTTGGATGACATTCTGTAGGGTGACATTCAGTGTTGGGACGACATTCTGTAGGGTGACATTCAGTGCTAGGATAACATTCTGTAGGGTGACATTCAGTGCTGCGATGACATTCTGTAGGGTGACATTCAATGTTGGATGACATTCGTAGGGTGACATTGTGTTGGGATGACATTCTGTAGGGAGACATTCAGTGTTGGATGACATTCGTAGGGTGACATTGAGTGCTGGATTACATTCTGTAGGGTGACATTCAGTGCTGGGATAACATTCTGTAGGTGACATTCAGTTCTTGAATGACATTCTGTAGGGTGACATTCAGTGCTAAGATGACATTCTGTTGGCTGACATTCAGTGTTGGGATGACATTCTGTAGGGTGACATTCAGTGTTGGGATGACATTCTGTAGGGTGACATTCAGTGTTGGGATGAACATTCTGTAGGGTGACATTCAGTGTTGGATGACATTTCGTAAGGTGACATTCAGTGCTGGATGACATTCTTTAGGGTGACATTCAGTGTTGTGATGACATTTGTACAGTGACATTCAGTGCTGGGATTACATACTGTAGGGTGACATTCAGTGCTGGAATGACATTCTGTAGGGTGACATTCAATGCTGGGATGACATTCTATAGCGTGACAATCAGTTCTGGAATTGCATTCTGTAGGGTGACATTCAGTGCTAAGATGACAGTTTGTAAGTGACATTCAGTGCTAAGATGACATTTTGTAAGGTGACATTCAGTGCTGGGATGACGTTTTGTAGGGTGACATTCAGTGCTGGATGACAGTCTTAGGGTGACATTCAGTGCTGGGATGACGTTTTGTAGGGTGACATTCAGTGCTGGGATGACGTTTTGTAGGGTACAATCATTCTGGGATGACATTTTGTAGGGTGACATCCAGTGCTAAGATGACAGTCTTAGGTTGACATTCAGTACTGGATGACGTTCTGTGGGGTTACATTCTGTGCTGGGAAGATATTCTGTAGAGTGACATTCAGTGCTGGGATGATATTCTGTACAGTGACATTCAATGCTGGGATGGTATTCTGTAGAGTGACATCAGTGCTGGGATGACATTCTGTACAGTGACATTCAGTGCTGGGATGACATTCTGTACAGTGACATTCAGTGCTGGGATGATATTCTGTACAGTGACATTCAGTGCTGGGATGATATTCTGTACAGTGACATCAGTGCTGGGATGATATTCTGTACAGTGACATCCAGTGCTGGGATGACATTCCTACAGTGACTTTCAGTGCTGGGATGGCACGGGAGATGGAGACGCTGCACGCCTGATCCATTCTACCTGGGGTGACAGCCTGTGTTCACGAGACTCGTTGACGGACCGGTTACTGTGGGACAGATGCCAAGAGGGGAAAACATTGTTTGCCATGGTTTCCACGTCGGACATTCCGCGCTGCATTTTAATTGTTTTGTTGTGTTATTGTTCATCGCGCCGTCTTTCTTATGAAGGGGTACCGCTTTATAGCAACAAATCATTATCCCTCTCCACTCTCTCTCTCTCTCTCTCATCTCTCCTCTCTCTCTCTCTCTCCTCTCTCTCATCCTCTCTCTCTCTCTCTGATTTTAAACGTATAATTTTTTCATCGCTATTACTTCAGTACAAGAAAACAAATATCAATATTTCCAGTTACCTTTGTGACCATGATTCCACTGGAGCACTCTGGACGGTCAAAGTCAAAAGTCAAAATTTTATTTTCAGATGGAACATTGAATAAGCAATAAATCTGCTTTTTTTACATCAAGCCATCATAAAAAAATAAATAAAATAAAATTTTAAAAAGTCGGTGAAACGACGACTAATCACAAAAATTTATGAAAGTCAGAGATAACAACAAATAGAAACCAGAGAAGAAATGGATTGGAGGGGGGGGGGGGGGGGGGGAGGGGGGGGGGGGAGGGGGGGGGGGGGGGAGGCGGGGGAGGGGGGGAGGTAGCGAGTATCAAATGAGAAGGGGAATATCATAAAGTCAAATAGAAGAGAAGAGAGAGAGAGAGAGAGAGAGAGAGAGAGAGAGAGAGAGAGAGAGAAGAGAGAGAGAGAGAAGAGAGAGGAGAGAGAGATAGAGATTGTTATGTACATATGTACATTTTCTTCACAAATGTGCACGGTACGTATACTCTAAGAATACTGTCGACACTGACATACCCTTTCCTCTGACGCACACACACTCATGCAGAGCATGTACATAGATATACATATACACATGCATACACTGTGAAAAACCATAAAACCATATTTCAAAGGTTTTGGAAAATGTAAGTTATGAACCATTCATGAGATACCTTTTCAGATATTTTTAAACTGGATTTTATTGTTTATACTTTTAAAGCGTGTTGGCAACTTGTTCCATACATTTCCACCAGAGTATAAAAAAAAACTAGATTTATAAAGATTATTTCGTGGTCTAGGAATAGATAAAAAATGATTGTGTCTATGGATGTTAGTTTTAAATGTGTCGCTTATCTTTTTAGGAGCATTGCCGTTATATAACATATGCATACACCTGCTTATTTAACAAAAGTCTGTTGTGGAAAGTTAATATACTAAGTTTTTTATAATCTTCTGTAGTCAGAGTGCTGATCTTAACAATACTAATTTTAGTGCTCTTTTGTACATTCGATTAATCATTTAAAAGTTGGTTTCACTGCAGCTGTCCCATAATGTCGATGCATAATCAATTATTGATAAAATGTGAGCACAGAAGAAAAGCTTACGAGAATGGGTTATCAAGGAAATTCTTAATCTGGCTAGCTGAAGTAATTTTTTTGAAAGACGTTTTCCCCAGTGACTTTGTATGGTCAGTCCACGATAGATCCTTATCAATTATTACACCTAGCATTTTATGTGAATCTACTTCTTCAATTTGTTTGTCAGATATAAACAATGGTTGAAATTTTGACTTCATTCTTTGCCGTTTTTGTCGAGCACATACATACATACATTTGGTCTTGTTTGCATTTAAGGACATATGATTTCAGTTGGGTCCATTCAGTAAGTCCATGAATATTATCTTGTAGTTTGTTTGCTAGTCTATGGGTGTCTGAATCACTGGAATGGAGCGATGTATCGTCGGCAAACATTTCGCACTTACATTTAACATAAAGAGGTAAATCATTGATATAGATAGAAAACAGAAGAGGACCTAATACAGAGCCTTGTGGTACTCCGTAATTTGACAGGCAAAAAGTTTGACATTTGTTGTTAACTGTTACTGCTTGTTTTCTGTTACATAGAAAAGAAGACAAGAGATTAATGAATTCTGGATTTAATTTATACAGTTCTAATTTGCGCAGTAGCAGAGAATGATTTATAACATCAAACGCTTCTCAAAGTCTATAAAAAGAATACCAGTAAATTTATTTTCATTTATACTGCATAGAAGGCTATCAACGAGCTGTATGAGGGCTGTAGACAGGAATGATTTTCACGGAAACCAACTGATCTTCATTGAGTAAATTATTTTTAGCAAGGTAAGAATAGATGGACTTTTGCATGTGCTTTTCAATAGGCTTAGATAAAGCAGATAAAATAGAAACAGGTCGATAATTTGATGGATTTGATGTATCACCAGATTTATGAGAGGAATAACTTTAGCTTCCTTAAATTTAAAGGAAAAGTTGTTTCTCTATGCACAAATTGTATAAATAAGTTAGCGTGTCAGAGATCACTGGGCATGAAACTTTTAGTATTTTACATCTAAACCGTCTAAATCGCGTGCACCAGATTGTTTTAAAGATGAGAAACTTTTACTGACATCCAGTACCGTCATTGGTTGAAGAGTAAAAGGAAAGTAAATATTCTTTGAACCAAGTAATGTTTTAAGTGACTGAGATCATTTTCATTGACCTGTCATGTAATATGATTTTATCTTTAATATTTGCAAAATGGTTGTTTAACTGATTTGCAGATACGTCTGTAAGAATTTGCTGACTTCTTGATACCTGTTTATTATTCAACATGTTGATAGCTTTCCAGATCTGACGTGAATCCTTTTGTAGAAATTAACATCTTTTGGAAGTAGTGCGTTTAGATTTTCGTTTCATTGAGTTTACCTTATTTCTTTGTTTTCGAAATTCTTTACTTGTTCCGAAATTGCTTAAATGATTTCTTTCATTAATTTCTATATCAATTCTTTGTTATCCACGGTGGTTTTGTTTCTTGTTTGACTCTTTTCTTTATGAATGGAGCAGCATGTTATATACAGAAGTAAATGTACGATCCAATATTCAGCTGCTCCATCAGATCTCTTATTTGATATATGTAATCCATCTGTGCCGTGGCAAGGTCTGAAAGGAAATCTTCTTCTTGAAAGTTTCTAAAACTTCTGTAATATATGATCTTATGCCCTACCTTTGGAACTTTAACACGGGTTTTGTACCAAGTAAGACAAACGGGATTATGGTCACTACATCCACATGATGGAGCACATACTTCAATAATAGGTTGTTTTGTGTTTGTGTAAATGTGATCAA
>CM031606.1:28136591-28174091 GCA_018398815.1 Conus ventricosus
AGACATTTAGACACGTGTAATCTTATTTTTTGGTCATGAATAACATATTCACTGGACATGGAAACTCTGTGCCACCTGAGACATAGCAGGGTCTCTCACTTCGACCATTACACTGCCCTCCACATACCACTGATAATTCTTCCTCTTTTTCTTTTAGTAATGAACAATACTTGATCAGAATGTGCACCGTGATACTCAAACCTTTTTTGTCGGTCTAAATAATAAAAACAAACAGATTGTGTGTATAAAAAAAGAGAGCCAATCATGTGATTACAAAACATAATTCCGCCTTCTGCAAATACCTTGCCAGAAACTTCCACTTTTTTATCGATCTGCTTGTGTAAGCCCCCTTCCTTCCCCTCTAAAGGTATTAATTCACCATTTTGTTAACCAGTCAACACTGGGAAAATCGAACATATAACAAAATCAGTCTAGCTGTAAAGTGTAATGATTGCAGGAGAAAGTTAGAATATGGAACAAGAGCAAAAACAGAACTACTGCGCCTCCAAACGAAAGACAAACAACATGACGAACAAACACGACAGTCATTTAATATGAGTATAACAAAATAGAAACAAAAGATTTTCATTTTGTCTCACACCCGCAAAGTAATAAAATAATTATGTTAGGCCTACCCTTCGTTCAAAAAATAACATGGCTTTAATTCTATCGTACATGTTCACAAAGATAAACAGAGTTTTGCTATGAATGCCTTGTTTTAATAGTTTAACACACAATATTTTCTTATCCAGACACAAATCAGAATCCTCTTTAAAATTAAAGATACAAGATAAACTTTCTTTGTGACTTGATACAAAAGATATCAGTTAATCATGTGAAAGCAAGCACATGGTATAAAGTTGAATAAGACTTCCTGAAAGCTGTTTGATTTTCTGAGAGTATGAGGGTTTTGATTCAAGAAAATGGTTCACTCTCTTGGTAATAATATTTGAAATTATTTCCCATTATATACAACAACTTAACAAGATTAATCTTCTATAACCAGCATATCTAGTTTGCTGCTTACACTTTTAAATAGCGGTAATATAAGACCTACTACCATCTTTCGGCAACAAAACTTTTGTTGAATACCGCACAACCCATTGGAACCACGAAGGAATTCTTTTCATAATATGTATTCCGTATTAAATCAAAACTGTTGCTCTGTATTTCCTGACACAGCTCACAGCTCTTGAAATCCGGGTATCCATAACAAGTACATTAATGCTGAAAGTTTACAGGTTAAACGAAAATCAGTGGAAATAGTATTATTCAAACCTTCTGGATCTTCCACCCTGACACTGTGATTTGAAACAGCACGTAAAACATTCCAAGTTAACATACCCACTCAGCTCCAATGAGAGCACATTGAATCCTTCGTCTTGAAGTCGACGGAACTGCACTTTCTCCACATAAAGCAATATCACTTTGTAAAAAAATGAACCTGTAAACTAAAGAGCAATCTGTAAAATAATTCTCACCACGGGGACGAGGCATCGACAATGACAGAATTCAATAAAAGTATCCACGTCAACAACGAAGCCCAGCGTGACAGACCTGATCCTCAACGTCACCCAGAGGACAGACCCATCACAATGTGAGGTGCTGAAGGTTGAAGGCGTCACTCCCTGGGACAACCCGGACAGTCTGGTCAGTGCATACACTGAGGACTTCGTGCACAGAGTGCTGTACGCGGTGGTCCTGCCGATCTTGTTTCTGATTGGTGGGCCTGGCAACGTCATCAATATGGCGGTGTTCAACAGGCAAGGACTGAAGGAACGGATCAACGTGTGTTTGTTCGCCTTGTCGCTGGCCGATTTTCTCAGTCTTTTATGCAGCATGGTTTTTTATGGAGAACAGGCCTATCTTCAGCTGGTTACTAGTTTCACCACCAGAGAAAGGTAATGACTGATAAACATTTAAATTAATTCATGATTTGATTTAGTTCAGAAGCTTTTTACCCGGAAGAAGGTCATTTCAATCTTTCATTTTACAGTAACATCAATAGCTCTTGGAACAGTATTGCCAAACGGCTTGAACAGTCACTGTATCGCAAATTATGCTAAGTGTCTTGACTAACATCAGTCGTGATTGCTGACCTTATGAAGTGGTCAGAGGCTGCCAGAGTTTATTATACTAAAGAAACAAGCAGAAGTCTTATTCCATAGACAGAAAGTCAAAGCTAATATGAACACGCACAAAATGGTGCAACGTGACACTTATCTAATACACATTACAAAACAAACATGTAAAATGTCCACGGATGCCATCTTCAGATGTTGCAAGTAACAGACATAAACGCACGACGCAGTACTCCCAGAATGGCTGTCAGCAGGAAAATCTGAGTATTGTTTTGTGTATGTTTATGCTCCGAGCAAATATTGTGCATCATTAAGACTATATCCCATCGAGCTCTTAAGCAAGCTCACATCTACAAGACTGAAAAGTATGTCCGACTAGTTAGTGGGTTGAGACAAACTGGCTTCAAAGCCAAAGTCCTCGCCATAGAAGTTGGAGGGGGAGGGGGGGGGGGGTCGGCTCAACGCCTATGCTGTCATAAAACAGTTCAGGATTTCTGATAAGAAGAGGACTAGAACCGTGAAGGTAATGGCAGAGGCAGCTAAATATAGTTCCAGCTGGATCTGGTCGAGGAGCAAAGAGTGAACTTCAAATGGGTAAAATTTCCCAGTGTCCAGCAGCAAAACATCCGTAAGAAGGGCAAAGTCTTTAGGCGCCCGCTCGCCCACTGTTTGTCCGAATTCCAAGGCGTTGGGGTCAAGAATGGTAGCAAAAGGGCATCACAGAGTCATGACCTGGATGTGGTCCGTCTCCCTTAGGGTGTAAGGAGTCCAGTGCTGAATCACTTTCCCGACGGGAATTTCATCTATGAAGACCTTTAGCTGTCAAGTTTCCCCAGAGTTTCTTCATACAAGACAACATGGATACAAACACCAAGATTTGGTGCCCAATAGACTATGTCGTTGGCGAGCAGCCGGACATTAAAGACGTTCCGATCACACATGCAGTGTGTGATGTTTGAACGGACCCCAGGATGTATAGGTCAGCCCTCCCACTGCATACTCCTCATCCTCTGCAAAAACGCCCAGAGGATCAGAGGAGCTTTCAACACAGCAAGGCTTCCAGACTAAAGGTTCCGGCCTTGGATATCATACTACAGAAAACATCAGTAATTTATGGGCGGACGCGAAGAATGTGCTATTCAGGCAAAGACAAAGAGTATATATAAAAGGAACATCAATATACTCCCATATTGGAACGTAAGAACACCCAGACAGCCTAGAAAACTGACACGTGAGACCGACAAGTACCCCTGGTACTTTCTGCTTTTGCAACGTTAGATGGATGAACAACAGAGAAGCAGAGAGGAACGGCATGTCTTTTACTATTGGCTTCTGGCTTCTAGTAGAATCAACCGCCACGAACAAAACTATTCAATATCACAGTAGCTCTAATGTATACTCCGATACGATATGATGATAACCAAACTGAATACCTTTACACCTAGTTTTAAATGTTCATCAACAGGCTTGACAAGAGACACATTCTTGTCGTTCAGGGTGACTGGATCGCCAAGGTTTGTATAGATACCCATGATGACTGGAAGAATTTTGCGGCCTCTATTGTAAAATAACACATACGCTAACATCATGACGACGGACATGTTTTACCCAAACGATTAGTATCACAGACAAAATAGAAGAAGAAGAAGCCCCACAAAGTATTACCACCAGATGCCGACAGATACTGCAGCAGAGGTTCTGGGAATAAGCTGACGGGAATCCAATCCACGGATCTCAAGCAATAATTCCAAGATGTGTGAGACTAGAAAGAGCTTAAATAGCACAAAGGAGAGCAAGACAGGTACGGAGAAACACAGCACTATAAATAAATGGACCAATCCAGAAATGAAGAACGTAAAGAGAAGCTGGACTGAACGAGACTGCGAGGCCACAGAAAAAACCCACAAAACAATGACTCGAAGTTTTTTGTATTCCTTTGCAGAGAACCTCAACGACTTGACGTAAAAAAAACAACAGATAAAGTCAGCACGATTCTGGATAACTCAGCAACTGTTTAGAGCGAAGGAGAATAAAGTGTGCTAACAGCACTGCATCCATCAAATAAGAAGTACTTTCCAATACTCTGCGAAAAGTATGTAGTAGATGTGAAATGGGTGAAATAGAAGTACTCAGGCATTGACAACATCACCACGGAACTCTTCAAACATGGGGGCGAGATTATAATTGATGTCCTAACTGCCATTAGCTCAACAGTGAGCATCTGCGGTAGATGTGTCAAATTTCTTAGCTTTCAGTTCAGGGGTTTATTTAATGTCTTTTCATCGCCAGATGATATTAGACACTTTCATTAAAAAAACAACAACAAAGAAACAAACAACCCCCTCCACACTTAACTTATCATCCACATTAGTATTTTCATACCCACGTCTGATATATGCATTATTTCACTCAAATTTCTTAGCTCATTTAAAGAAAAAAAAAGGCTGGCCATCCTGTTGTGGGAGCTGATTGAAAGGAACTTTTGTGAAGGGGCCTGTTACGGTACAAAGTGTCCGCAGAAACAAAGTGTCGGCACGCGGACACTTTGTTCCCTGCGGACACTTTGTACCGTGAACTGACATCCAAAGTGTCCGCAGAAATCCTGCGGACACTTTGTTCCGTGAGTTGACATATAACTTACAAAAGCGGAACGAAGTGTCCGCAGCCGTTTCAGCCTCAGTGTGAATGTGCACGTACACTCCCATGTGCGTGCGTGCGTGCGTGTGTGCGTGCGTACGCACGCGCGCACACGTGTGTGTGTGTGTGTGTGTGTGTGTGTGTGTGTGTGTGTGTGTGGGGTGTGTGTGTGTGTGTGTGAGTGTGTGTTAATTTACAAAAAAATTGTTTAAAATTTGTTGACTACTTTTTTGTGCAACAGCGCACAAAGTTTAGATTACGCTCACGTGCGCCCCGCGCGCGCGCGCGCGCGCACACACACACACACACACACACACACACACACACACACACACACATACACACACACACACACACACACACACACACACACACACACACACACACACACACACACACACGCACGCACGCACGCACACACACACACACACACACGCACACGCACACGCACACGCACACACACACACACTCGCACGCACGCACGCACGCACGCACACAAGCACGCACGCACGCACGCACGCACGCATGCACGCACGCACGCACGCACACACACACACACACACACACACACACACACACACACACACACACACACACACACACACACACACACACACACACGCATGCACGCACGCACGCACGCATGCACGCCCATGGGGGTGTACGTGCACATTCACCCACTCACACTGAGGCTGAAACGGCTGTGGACACTTCGTTCCGCTTTTGTAAGTTATATGTCACCTCGCGGAACAAAGTGTCCGCAGGATTTCTGCGGACACTTTGAATGTCAGTTCACGGTACAAAGTGTCCGCAGGGAACAAAGTGTCCGCATGCGGACACTTTGTTTCTGCTGACACTTTGTACCGTCACAGGGCCCTTGATTGCAGAATATCAGGAAACATAGAATGCAGGTGATGTTTTGAAGTACTTAGAATCTCTCTTTACATGGAGGTGGTATCTTTAAAGGAACTAACTCTTACGTACTCACATGCGGCTGGCCTCATATGCAGAGCAGAGAGGAAACCTAGTTCATTCTGAAATAATGAAGAAGATAGAACTAAATGAAATAAAATGCATGAACATATTGTTGGATTAAAATAAAAGTTCCAGCTCCAGAAGCAGCAAAAATAACAGCATCAAACCGTAATGGATGCTATTTCAGTAAGGCATTTGTAAGTTCAGCTGAACTAGTTCAGTGCGTCTTCTGCAGAAATCACAAATCACTTGTCGAGCAGCAGTCTGATTTTGAGTGTTCAGATAAGAAACAGTGTTTTTGGTACCACACCAAATGCGTAGCACAGATATGTATCCCGCCACGACTCCATGGACTTGTTTCCCGCCGTGATTCAGTAGACATGTATCCCACTAAGACTCCATATACATGTATTCCAACATGATTTAATAGACATATATCCCGCCATGACTCCATATAGATGTATTCCACCATGATTCAATGGACATATATCCCGCCAGGACTCCACATAGATGTAGTACACCATGACTATATAGACATGTTTTCCACCAAGACTCCATATACATGCATTCCACCATGATTCAACGGACATCTATCCCGCCATGACTCCAAATAGATGTAGTCCACCATGACTATATAGACATGTATTCCACCACGACTCCATATACATGTATTCCATCATGATTCAATAGACATACAACCCGCCATGACTCCAAATAGATGTAGTCCACCAAAACTATATAGCAATGTTTTCCACCAAGACTCCATATACACTTATTCCACTATGATTCAACGGACATATATCCTGCCATGATCCCATATAAATGTAGTCCAACATAACTCAATAGATATATAACCTGCCATGACTCCATATAGACGTAGTCCACATGACTACATAGACGTGTTTTCCACCAAGACTCCATATACATTTTTTCCACCATGATTCAGCGGACATATATCCCGCCATGATTCCATAATAGATGTCCAACATGACTCAATAGATACATACCCCGCAATTACTCTATAGACATGCATTCTACCATGACTATACAGACAATATCTGCCACGAATCTGTGACTCCACAGATAAGCATGCCGACGTGACTCCATAGACATGTATCCCACCATGCCTCCATGGACAGGTATCCTGAGTTGACTCCATAGACATGTATCCCACCATGCCTCCATGGACAGGTATCCTGAGTTGACTCCATAGACATGTATCCCACCATGCCTCCATGGACAGGTATCCTGAGTTGACTCCATAGACATGTATCCCACCATGCCTCCATGGACAGGTATCCTGAGTTGACTCCATAGACATGTAACCCACCATGCCTCCATGGACAGGTATCCTGAGTTGACTCCATAGACATGTATCCCACCATGCCTCCATGGACAGGTATCCTGAGTTGACTCCATAGACATTGTATCCCACCATGCCTCCATGGACAGGTATCCTGAGTTGACTCCATAGACATGTATCCCACCATGCCTCCATGGACAGGTATCCTGAGTTGACTCCATAGACATGTATCCCACCATGCCTCCATGGACAGGTATCCTGAGTTGACTCCATAGACATGTATCCCACCATGCATCCATGGACAGGTATCCTGAGTTGACTCCGTAGACATGTATCCCACAAGAACTCCATACACAGGTATCCTGAGTTGACTCCATAGACATGATTCCACAAGAACTCCATATGCATGTATCTCGCCTTGGCGTCATAGACATAGATCGTCACTCTCTCCCCTTTCCATCCCAAGCCTTTATTAAGCAATCCTCTTACTGCCAAATACTGCGATGGAAATGTCCTTTCAGAGTGATTGATATTAAGTGACATTCATGCTTTTATACTAAGGTTATTATTGTCCTGATATTTGTGTTTATGCCCATATGCCCAAGCTCGCCCGTGTGTGTGTGTGTGTGTGTGTGTGTGTGTGTGTGTGTGTGTGTGTGTGTGTGTGTGTGTGTGTGTGTGTGTGTGTGTGTGTGTGTGTGTGTGTGTGTGTGTGTGTGTGTGTGTGTGTGTGTGTGTGTGTGTGACTTGTGTGGATACATGAACAGTTTCGTTGATTTTCATTGGCCTTCTTTCGATCCACGATGTGTTCTAAGTGTCTGGTTGTTATCATGAGCTTCTGATTATGTACTATATGTAATGAGCCTGTAAATTCGGAAATGAATTCCCAAATGGATTGCAAAATTCCACTGATTTGAACTGAGCTGATTTGAATTAAATCCACAGAGATGTATCCTACAATGAATATATAGACATGTATCCCTTCATGACTCCATAGATGTGTTCATAGGTTCCTTTTTTTTTAACAGAATATCGCGGAGGTAGACTCGGGTCTCGCATGCCAAGCAGTGTTGAGCTCCAACTAAGCCAGCTTGTGTATGAGGGAACAGAGATGGCCTAATCTGTAGGCTACTGTGGAGATGACTGTAAGGTCACTTGTCATGAATAATAACCTGCAGGGACTATGAAGTCCAATGACTGCAACTCAGTGAGTGGTGGTCATTCGATTATTACCGCCTAACAAGTGCAGGCGTTGAATGTCAAGTTCATTGGATGAACAGTCGTTGAACCATCTGCTCATTAAACTCTTTCATATTAGTCATGACAACTCTGTCCCATTTGCTCAAAGTTGAAAGCAGAAAGCCATGATGATATCCGATTCTTTGAGACCTGCTGTCACATGCAGTGATGGGCCTGAACCTTCCCTGTTATCTGAATGTACTGTGACAGAATGTGAGAGTTCTGTACGCATTCAGTAGTGAACGTGAAATGTCCAAATAAATTGTTTGTATTATGATAGAGAATCTGAGAGCTTTGTGCAAATTAAGTAATGCGCGTAAACAAATCCCACTGCATTGAAGCCGTTGTGATAGAGAACGATAGAGATGTAAGAGTTCTGTACAAATTCAGTCTGTGTAACATGACCATTGTAGAGGCATCATCGTAAGAACAGTTGAAGCCAAGAGGTTTGATTCAATATTACATTTTTATTTAATCTGTTTTTAGTTCTTTGAAGCAAAACCACCTCTTGCTCTTTCTGATATTAATATGATTGTTTCAGGTATGGACCTCTTATGCGCTTCGTGATCAACAACAATCTGCTCGGTTTTTTGGGTTTTAGCTGGGCATCCCAGGTTATGTCTGCATTCATCGCTAGTGAGAGATGTTTCTGTATCCTGCAGCCTTTGCGTTCTCAGACTGTGCTGTCTACGTCTACTACCACCATTACTATCGTCATCACAGACATTGTCCTGGTGGCATTATACTCTATCTTAGTGACCCAGTTCCGTGCTGTATGTGTTCATGATCCACTGACTAGGTCAGACTCCTGGACTCTGTTTCCCAGCCAGTTTTACTTTGACCACCAGGAATTCATAGATATCCTGGACGTCTCTCTCTTTGGTATTGTCATCCCGTTTGTGGTGATAGGAGTGGTGATAGTGACGACGATAGTGACGATGATCAAACTCCGTCAGGCTGCAGCATGGAGGGCCAGCACATCATCCAGTAGTGGTGTATCTGCCCGAGAAGTTCAATTGACTATGATGTTGGTCTACAACTCCATTTTCTTCATTGTCTGTACCTTTCCTTGAGTTTGATCAGGTCAGTGGTGCATGCTATACACATTACCGCCTTTGTCAACGCACAAATAAGTGGTGGGGAAAATAAAAAAAAGCCTTCACAAAGTTGTTCAAGCACAATGTTTCTGAGCATTACTATACCTTACTTGGCAATTTAACTGGCTGCAATACGTAGCACATAACTAGGAGTCTCCAAGAGGGCATTTCACTGACTGCAGCAAATAGGTAGCAGCTTCAGTGGGACCATTTTACTGACTGCAATCAATAGCTAACAGTTTCCATGGGACCATTTTACTGACTGCAATCAATAGCTAGCAGTTCCAATAGGACCATGTTACTGACTGCAATCAATAGCTAGCAGCTCCAATGGGACAATTTCAATGACTGTAATCAATAGCTAGCAGTTCCAGTGGGACCATTTTATCGACTGCAATCAATAGCTAGCAGTTTTAATGTGACCATTTCACTGACTTCTACATATTGCGAGGGGTGTCAAAGTGGCCATTTTACTGGCTGCAATGTATAGCTAGGAGTCTCCATGTGACCATTTCACTGGCTGTGGTGGACAGCTAGGAGTCTCCATGAGGTCATTTCACCGCCTGCAATGTATCCCAAAGATCTGTTATGAAACCATTTCACTGTCATTAGTGCATGGCTCAATCTTGGAACCTCTGTTCATCTCTCCAGCACCTCCCTCAGTCCCTTTTCCTTTTCATATCTTTTTTTTTCATGAAACTCTCCAAATTCCAACTGCAGCCAGTGTAACGGTGGCCATTGGTCTAGAGTATGTCGGTTCTTGGTGAGCATGTGCTGTTATCCCACTTATGGAGTGATCCGATGTTGGTGGTGACCATGAGTCACATATGCTCACCGCCATATCACTCTATGAGTGATTTCTTGCTGTTGACTACGAGCTACATAAGCTTGAAAAGGCCGCATGTTGTAGGCTGATATTTAACAGAACTGAACCAGAAACGTAGCCACATGCCCATTGCTCTCATTTCATTTGTAGACAGATCTGTCATTTTGGTGAACATGGGCCAGACATTTCACCCTCATTTTACTTGTTGACTGATTTTTGCGTTGAAGTTTTGTGTGAAGCTGCTAGCTTTTTTTCTATAGAATATTTGCCAGTCTCTAAAAACGTGCAGCCAAGTTGCACCTGTTTACCAACTTTCAGTTTTTCTTATTCGTTATAGCAAATAATGTCAACAATGTCGTGTTTTGCAGTTGAAATGTATCGCGATGGGTTACTTTGGACAATCACAGGCTCATTCTGTCAAATCTTTTGCACAATCTATTCTTGTAACATAGCTTTCGCATATGTAGGAGACAGGCTGGTGGAGAAAAAGGATTGATGATAAATCCTTCCCATGCTGTTGGCCTCTTTTCAGGCAGAAAAAAAAGAATACTATGACGATTTTCTTGATTTGTGAATTGTTTTCTTAATTGGTTTTACTGGACAAGAGATATTACACAACTTGTCAGGACCTTTTTCCATCACTGATGGAACTGAGTGCTACACGGAGAGTGTGCTCATTTATGAAGAGAATATATAAGGACAAATATCAACACAATCCGTCAGAGCTTTTTAGAAGTCGGACTGAAAATGAACAAAGAAAAACGTTAATTTAAAAAGACCGGTTTCGCGAGCAATATTTCAGTCAAGGATGGGTCCTGAATAACCCATCAAACTCGAAGCTAACTGCGGCATGGGAGATCTGGGAGATCGGTTGGAACTGAGAAGGTGGCTAGGGATGGTAAACTATTACGGCAATTTTTTCTACTGTGTACTTACTATGTTTAGACTATTGATTTGTATTTTCTGCATGGAAACTCTGCAGCAAACTGGGTAGAACACAAAGTGAAACAGTCAAGAAAGTAAAAGAGCAATGTCAGCACACTAATGCTCGCATTCTGGGATTTCACAAAACCGGCAGTTAAAAGTGCCTATGCCAGCAGTTATGGACCTGGAGAAGTGCTACTCAAAGATCAACAATGAGGGCCGAAACTGTTTTCATACTGCTTCATGCACGGACAAATGCAGAAAAATAAACGCCCCAGATTAAAAGTGAGTGGCTGGCAATGGTTTGGACGTACGAGGAATTTAAACGCTTCCTGGTATGCCTGGAAACTCTTGCAGCCATCACTTATCACACACCACTTGTCTCGCTAGAACACAACACAGACTTTCAGAAAACACCCCTCAGATGCCAGAGGCCGCAAACGTTTTTGATGCAATGCAACGCAAAATATGCCTTGGGCAAATCATGGTGTCAGCTGAAGCATAGTCTAGAACCTCCAAGGCAACAGCCTTGTCTTGAAAAAAACATCCAAAACCAAACTTGCTTCGACGAAATTGCTTCATCTTGGACTGCGTCTACTGTAAAATCCCTGGTCTGAAAGCGGCCATGGTCTACACTCTAAATGGTTTGGCTAAAACACAACAAAGAAGTGTCACTAGTGGTCAAAGATTTTTTCATGACTTGGTGTCAAGTCAATCTTGGTGATGAGTTACAACTGAGAGAAGATAGCATTGTATTCCTTTTTCGGTGCATTAAAAATGTTGGACAGAATCCGTCAGTGACAAAGACATCCCCACTACTAAAGAAAAGGAAGAAAGAAGATTCTATCTCCCCTACTCTTTACCAACGACTTTACCCCACTTCAGAATCCACGCCTAAGCTGTATGGATTACCCAAGATACACAAGAAGGACGCCCCCCCCCCCCCCCCACCTCCACCTCATTGTGTCCAGCTGTGGCAGTGTCATGTACAATGCCTCCAAATTCCTGACACAAATATTGGGACCTTCAGTCGGGCAGACCGAGCACCACATAGTCAACGGTACAGACTTTGTACAGAAGATTAGAAAACCAGCAACTGGCTCCAGGAGAGAAACTTGTCTCCTATGATGAATGTGCACTTTTCACTAGCATCCCTGTACCCAAGGCTCTCCAAGTCATTCGGGAGAAGATTGAGATGACTACCACCTTCGTCACCGGTGTGAACTCACTACAGAACAGGTGCTAGAACTGTTGGAACTGTGCCTCACTAGCACCTACTTTTCGTTCAACCATGAGTTCTACCAGCAGAAACAAGGAGCTGCTATGGGTTCGCCAGTATCTCCAGTGGTAGCCAGCCTGTACATGGAACATTTTGAAAAAGTAGCCCTTGAGACCGATGCCAACCCTCCCAGCATGTGGTACCGCTATGTGGATGACACCATGACCCGCATACAGGAGACGGAGGTTGACAGCTTCACCACTCACCTGAATTCCATCGACGACAGTATCCAATTCACCACGGAAACTGAAGAAGAAGGGAAGATCCCGTTCCTTGACACTCTCATCACCCGAACCCATGACGACAGGGTGGAGACCAGCGTCTATAGGAAACCCACCCACACTGACCAATATCTGAACTTTCACTCTAACCACCCCCTCCAGCACAAGAGATCTGTTGTCAACACCCTCATGCACAGAGCCTATGTACTGTGTTCCACTAAGGAGGAAGAGCTGACAGAAGAAGAACACATCAAGACAGCCTTTTCCGCTAATGGACACCCTGCATGGATGTGGGACAACCCTCGACTTCCCTACCCTTCTTCTACAGATACGGACAGTGTGAAAGTGGGGATCCCTTACATTAAAGGAGTCTCAGAGCGTCTAGCCAGGACCTTCCAACAACATGGATGCAAAGTGTTCCACAAACCCACCAACTCCATACGCCAGCAACTGACCCATGTCAACGACAAAATGGACCCCCGCCAAACAGTGTGGTATAGTGTACCAGGTAGACTGTCAAGACTGTGCCCATACCTACATTGGCGAGACAGCAAGACCACTCACCACCCGTCTACAGGAACACCAAAACCGATCTACTTCTGCCATACACGAACACCTACAAGCCACAGTCCACAGTTTCAGCCCCTAGAAATCAAGATCTTATCTACAGAGCCCTTCCTCACAAAAAGAAAAGTTAAACAACGATCGAAATCAAGGCCAGACGCCCCAGCCTGAAAAGAGATCAAGGCGTTGAACTTCCCCACATCTACAAGCAGATCCTGACAACCGTTCATCCCACACAACAGTCGCCCTACCAGGCTGCCAAAACAGCAACAGTGAGCTGATGAAGACAGGGCGACCCTGTCGAAATATTCTCCAAGTAAGGTTTTGATTCTGAGTCTAACTACTTTTCTAATGTCAAATCCAGAATCCAGAAACCTATATTCTTATTTACTGATTTATATTGACTATTTTTCCAGGAACATTAACATCACTCATTTGCCAAACATAGCAGCGCTCTCAGTGCCCAAGACGCTGTAGAACATATCTGCGCATCATGGGATTCTGCATTAATTTCTGATAATGGGAGACAAGGGGTTTTATTAGAAATTTCTCAGCAACCTATCTTACCTATAAGCTAACATGGTAACATAATGCATAGTAACGACAGCAAACAAAATGAGAGAATATGTTTTGGCTTTACTGTTCTACTGCTCTACATCCATACCAAAGCCAGAGCTAAGCTCAGCAGAGCTTCCTACGATGCCTAAGGTTGACGCTTCCATCTGCGCCTAAAACTCAGTTTTCAAGAACAGTCAACCATGACTAAGTGCACAAACATGATGCAGGAGTGAACCAACAGAAACAATGGCCATCATCATGTCTGCAGTCTTAGATTCATCTTGGGGACCCATTGTCATCAGAAGAGACAAGAGAAAGGATTGAAGCAATATGGCGTTGGAAAGAAGAAATGTACCCAAAGATCCTACATCGTCCAGAGAGCTTTTAGTGACATGAGGCTTAAATAGAAGCAACGGTGTCTACAAAAAAGTTGCTCGGAATCCAACACTTACCTTCAAACCAGATTGTATTGATCTCGTGATGTGGTGGTCACCTTCTATCAAAATCGGGTCAACATGTCCATGTCAGTCATCACATGCTGATGATTCCGAGTCCACACCTGCGCTAGGGGTGGCAAAACAATGGAATAAAGAGGGAGTGGGACTCATTTAAGTAAGGTTTACGAAGACATAACCCAGAGACCAGTTTTCCGAGGTTTCGTGGACAATGGATAGAAAAACTAATAACAATAACTTGGGGCTCTTGTAATGACATACGGTGTCACGTTTTCAACTGTGTTCGAGTCACTGGTCCAGTAGTCAACCGATGCTCTGGGGGAAATGTAAGGATATATGCTTTTCCAATTATCTCCGTTTCTGACGCTTGTAAACAAGTACATGGCTTCTAGCTATGCTCTTCCTTTTCTACTCTGCAGTATCATTTGTCTCTTTGTCTGCTTTGTCTCCCATTTCTTGCATCGTTTCTTAGATCAGGATCTTAGAGAATCCACTTGATCTTGTCACGTGTCCATGTCACTTCACGCTTCTTTTCCTCATTGTTGTCAACAGGTCAAATAGAGATTCACATGCTGCCTTACAGATACGTGAACTATATTGATTTTGACATTCTTAGTACAGCGTATGTCAAATACGTTTAAAAAGGATCTCACTTCAGCTGGTTTGAGATTCTTTTGCAGTTACGCTCTCAAAATCCAGATGGCTTTAGCTTGTTTATACTGACTGGTTTTCAGTTTTGCCAGTGCTGCTGCTGTTTGTGCTAGTTTGTGTCAGTTTTCAGTATTTCATTCATTTGAATCGATAGCAACGCCAAAGTAAATAACTTGTCTTCACTGGCGCTGCACTGTTCCATGCTATATCTGGTAGATGCTTTATCCAGGTTTTTCATCAGGTTGGCCAGTTCTTTTTCACATCCAGCCAGTGCACCAATGTCAATGGAAAACTAAGGGTTGCGATGCTGTGTCTTCCAGTGCTGACTGTACCACAATGGTCTTCCATGTTATCTGTCGTGGTATGCTCTAAAACTTAGTGAACAATGTAGGTGATAAGAAACAACCTTGATGCATTCCCACCGTGCCTTGAACGAGTACTGTACTGCTGCCCTTATCCAATCTTTTGATCAACTTCAAGCCTATATAGTATTTCTCATTGTGGACCACGGTCCCACATACCATACATTATTCAAAGTTTCCTCGACGTCTGTGACAATATGGTAGATATCCTGCCGATGTTGGAATTTCCTGCACAGAACTCGTAGGCAGAAATGTGGTATTCTTGTGTTTATTTAACGGTCTTTTCCAGCCTGTTCTACGTTGGTATTGACAAGTGCTGCTAATAGGTGGATGGAAGTGAGCCTGTTACTTTCTGAGCAATACTTCATATCATTAGATACTTGGATTCGAAGAAGTACCTAACAGCAGCAAGCTTAATTATCATATAGCAAAGATTCTATGTCATTGGCATGAATGTCAAAATGTCATGTTCCACTTGTAAGTAGGGCATATATCCATCCTTAGTTAGATGTTCATTGAAATTCTTCCATTTAACTTCAAAGAAACCACAATGTGGCAGGTTGATCTCTTCGCCTTGTACGCGAGTTTCTGCAGTTTGTCTACGAGGTAAGTGTTCTCTCATTCCATGTGACTATTGTGATGTAATCTATTCCAGAAATCTTCTTCAGTGTGGTTCTACCAGTTGCGTCCTCTGATGTCCGGAACGGAGAAAGGAACAATTAGGCGGGGAATGAGGGAGTGCTTACTGGCACAGGACTGCACATAGAAGTATTTGCTACAGAGGCACACGCTAAGGTGTCTGAGAAGTGGAGAAAAGGGGCCACTCACCAATAGGTTACACTGTCCTCTACAAGCCAGCTGCTATACATATAGATTTTACTGAAGTCCTGTCCTAAGTTGCATAGCATACATTAGTAGGGAGTCCGGAACTCAACAATTCGAGTGTCCAGATATCATTCAACATCACACTTAAATTGAACTATGTGTTGTGTCAAAACAAATAAGTGTTGTTCTATAGTGAAAACATCATCAGAACGACAGAAAATTGAAATGTGAATACTATCAGAACAAACAGGGATTATTCCAGTGTGAAAATTCCGTTAGAACTTCTGTGTTCAACAGGCAGAGACAAAATCGATCATGGACAAATGATTAAGCAATTGTGGGAAGATCTGGAATACTTCAGTCCCTGCTCAAAAGCTTTGTGTTAGAGACTCTAGAGACTCTCAAATCCTTATAGAATTCCTTTTCTGTTATGCAGACTTCCTGATGAGAACTTATTAAACATACCTGGACAAAATATATCCTAATTTTGTTTAGAATTAGCCAGAACAGTGGTTCCACTTTGTTGTGTAATTAACAATTAATGTTCTGTCTTAAGATAATCAAACAAGTGAGCTTTGCGTCTTTAAATGGGACTACACTCAAATTTTTCTTTATCAAAAGATTGGTATTTTATTCTTAGAACTTGTTTCCGACATATTATAGAGAATATGTTTTGCTTGTTGATCGAAGTACAGCAGTGTCATGATCTGCTCTGTCCATAGAGTGGTCTGTCTCTTCATACCTGAGCTGGCCCCTGGGAGACGACAGCACAACCTGTTCTTCGTTTTGAATTGGCTGCTGGACACCATGGCGTACATCAACTCCACCTTCAACATCTTCATCTACTATAGCATGGGGTCCCGCTACAGGCAGACCTTCTGGCAGCTGATGGGCCGGGCACACAGGACCTCCAAGATGAATGGGAACAGAACTAGTGCTGGCAAAACTGCATCTTCAATCCAGTGAAAAGAATAGTTTACTTTATGACAAAAATGTGATCTGTATGGTTATATAAGTTCTGTTAAGTCTTCACAGATTGCTAACTATTAAAGTCAATCACTGTCGCGTATTTGGGTTGAGAAATAAACTTTGTTCATCACTTTGTTTTGGTCATGCGTTTACCATATCATCAAAGCATACAGCGAAACACCCTCTTCTAACTGCTCTATTTATAAGAATGATCATAGGTTGTCGTGGACTCGCAAGATTAGTTAAAAAATTACAGGGCACATCTTGCCTACAAGTAAAAATCATCTTTTTACCTATGTGTAGAGACATCCACGTACCACAACACTGATCTGATATTGCGAGCTATATCAGTACCGTAGACCACAAGACTGCTACTTGTAAAGTCATCATCAACATCACTGTCACCCATCACATCGTAGTCTGCAATCACCAGCAGCATCGTTGACATGTATCACAACTCTGACGTCACCAGCTGGTTAATGAGTTATCACCATCTGGTGATGCTTTCAGGACAAAGATACACCTAAGATCATATTAGCACCTTCGTGTGCATCGTGTTCCTGTAGTCATCATCAACATCACTGTCACAGATAACACACCGATCTGAAGTCATCGGTAATATCAGTCACAGATCTTGTGACCTGAACTCGTCAGCAACATCATCGTCACACATCACAACACTTACGTAAAGTTCATCAACATTACTGAAACAGATCACAATGCTGATCTGAAGTCATAAACAAGTCATTCTGACAGGTCACAGCCCTTAAGGCATATTCAAAACCATTGTCACAGATCGCAACACTGCTCCAGTTGCCAAACGCACCAAGAACATCATTATCACAGACCGCAACACTGATCTGAAGTCATCACTGACATTGAATGATCTTTATATCACAGACAGCAACACTGATCTGAAGTTATCAGTGATATTGAATGATCTTTACCAAATAATCATTAGCAAAGCCTGTTTTGCCTCAATTACAACCCCTCTCCTCCCTCCCTCCTCTCTCTCTCTCTCTCTCTCTCTCTCTCTCTCTCTCTCTCTCTCTCTCTCTCTCTCTCTCTCTCTCTCTCTCTCTCTCTCTCTCTCTCTCTCTCGGTCGCTCGCTCGCTCTCTATCATTGCGAGCATTTGTGCGAACAGATGATGAGCCCATCTTTCCCACACTGTAGAAAAAAGCTGCCACCTCCATTCACTTATTATTGATGACTTGCAGTAAACGTCATTACTGAGACTGCCTTTATGTTAGATGTTAGTATTCGTTGAACAATTAAGTAGTGGGAGAAAACAAGTGCAGGTTAACAATTCTTCAGTCGATATAGTAATGACTTGGCAAAGATTTGAACTTATTAAAAAAAAAATAAAGAAAGTGAAGATGAAGAAATTGGGGAGAATATATTATAAATATGAGAAGCCCTTCACTAGCTGCCTGAGGGAACCATCGTAATCCCCTTACATTTATATCTAGCTATCTGTCTACATACATACATACATATATATATATATATATATATATATATATATATATATATATATATATATATATATATATATATATATATATATATTTATATATATATATAGATCAATATGATTAAAATACCCAAAATGATTTTTTGAGTGCTCAACCCCTTGGAGAGCAACATTTGTTAAAATAAGGTTTTAAAAAAGAAATCTACAAATTTGTTTCGAGCGCGTTGCGCTGTCATCAGGATGGTTTTTGTTTGCCCACCGCCGATGTTATATAGCTGTGGGCTCACGTTTGCGGTTGTTTGCACGTGCGGGTTGGCTGCACGTGTTTTTTTTGGGCTTTCCGGTTTTTGTTTTGGATGTGTTCACTAACAACGATTTCCATTTATGCCTGCAGTTGTTTACTATTTCTGTTTTGGTGTTTAAAATTGCTAAGTGTGGTTTGCATAGTATTAACCATTTTTCAGTTAAACATAAGTTGCACCTTTTTGAAACATTGCTGTATGGTGATGCTCTTTTTATGATTTTCCAGGATATATTGTAGCTTGTTTTTGCGTCTTTAAGTTTCCAGATATATTTGCTCAGTTCTGTTTGGTTTTTATATTTTTCTTTATTAAATGACTGTTTGTGGTTTGCATATCTGGTTTTGAAGTGGTTTTCAGTGATCCCTATGTATGTTTCTTTTTCATTTTCTGATGTCACAGTAGCCTGGTATACAATGTTGTTGTGAAGACATTTATTGTCTAGTGGGCACTGCTCTTTTCTGGTGCAATTGCAAGATTTCCTTTCTTCACCCTTCTTTGCTGTGTTGATTTTCATTTTGTTGGATGCGTCAATTAGGTTTTTGAGGTTGGGCATACATGAGTACGATAGTTTGACAGTGTTTTTGTTAAATATTTTGGACAGTTTGTGTTCTTTTGGAAATGAAGTTGTTAGGATTTTGAAGAATTCTTTCCCTATGTTTGTTTTGAGTTTCCCGTCGTATGGGGGGTTATACCATATGATTTTTCTTTTCCTATTTTTCTTGCTTTTGTTTGTGTTGTTGTCTGGGTTGTATTGTAATTTGTAATTGTATCCACTTGTTTGTAGTGCCTCCTGGTATTCTACTGCTGCATTGTTGAACACTCTCTCATTGCATGACAAGTTTGATAGTCTCTTGTTTATGCCATGGGGTATGGTCTTTAATACAGATGGTGGATGGTTACTTTTGGTGTGTACATAAAGAGGTGTGTCGTTGGGTTTCTTGTATGGTTTATATATGTGATTGTTGAGATCCAATGTTATGTCTAAGTAGTTCACTACCTTTTTGTTTGCTTCAATGGTAATCTTTAAGTTGTGGTTTTGGAAGATTTTGCATAGAAATGGAAATCATTCTCCACACCAAGAAAATATTACTACACAGCAAAAATGAAACCTGGATCAGGAAAACCAACAGAAACTCAACATTCGACGTAACCATGGGATCATATGATGGTGCAGAAACATGTGAACTGGTCGGACTATTCATGCTGTCCAACATCAAGAAAAAACTCGGAAAACAAGTCGGACTATACAGAGACGATGGCCTTGCTGCACTAACCAACAACCCAAGAACCATCGAAAACAAGAAGAAAGAACTATGCAAAATCTTCCAAAACCACAACTTAAAGATTACCATTGAAGCAAACAAAAAGGTAGTGGACTACTTAGACATAACATTGGATCTCAACAATCACATATATAAACCATACAAGAAACCCAACGACACACCTCTTTATGTACACACCAAAAGTAACCATCCACCATCTGTATTAAAGACCATACCCCATGGCATAAACAAGAGACTATCAAACTTGTCATGCAATGAGAGAGTGTTCAACAATGCAGCAGTAGAATACCAGGAGGCACTACAAACAAGTGGATACAATTACAAATTACAATACAACCCAGACAACAACACAAACAAAAGCAAGAAAAATAGGAAAAGAAAAATCATATGGTATAACCCCCCATACGACGGGAAACTCAAAACAAACATAGGGAAAGAATTCTTCAAAATCCTAACAACTTCATTTCCAAAAGAACACAAACTGTCCAAAATATTTAACAAAAACACTGTCAAACTATCGTACTCATGTATGCCCAACCTCAAAAACCTAATTGACGCATCCAACAAAATGAAAATCAACACAGCAAAGAAGGGTGAAGAAAGGAAATCTTGCAATTGCACCAGAAAAGAGCAGTGCCCACTAGACAATAAATGTCTTCACAACAACATTGTATACCAGGCTACTGTGACATCAGAAAATGAAAAAGAAACATACATAGGGATCACTGAAAACCACTTCAAAACCAGATATGCAAACCACAAACAGTCATTTAATAAAGAAAAATATAAAAACCAAACAGAACTGAGCAAATATATCTGGAAACTTAAAGACGCAAAAACAAGCTACAATATATCCTGGAAAATCATAAAAAGAGCATCACCATACAGCAATGTTTCAAAAAGGTGCAACCTATGTTTAACTGAAAAATGGTTAATACTATGCAAACCACACTTAGCAACTTTAAACACCAAAACAGAAATAGTAAACAACTGCAGGCATAAATGGAAATCGTTGTTAGTGAACACATCCAAAACAAAAACCGGAAAGCCCAAAAAAACACGTGCAGCCAACCCGCACGTGCAAACAACCGCAAACGTGAGCCCACACGCTATATAGCATCGGCGGTGGGCAAACAAAAACCATCCTGATGACAGCGCAACGCGCTCGAAACAAATTTGTAGATTTCTTTTTTAAAACCTTATTTTAACCAAATATATATATATTAAAGACCATACCCCATGGCATAATTTTAAACTGGTATGTCGCTCCCTACATGGTCGAGCACTTTTAGAATTCTGAGTGGCTTTTTAACTCTGATATATATATATATATATATATAATATATATATATATATATATATAATATATATATAATGCTGAATAGTTAAGTAGTGGGGTAAAACAAGTGCAGGTTAACAATTCTTCAGTCGTTATAGTAAGACTTGGCAAAGATTTGAACTATAAAAAAAAAAAAAATTGAAGATGAAGAAAATGGGGGAATATATTATAACTATGAGAAGCCCTTCACTAGCTGCCTGAGGGAACCATCGTAATCCCTCTCGAAGGCACATTTATTTGTATTGCCTGCTCCTAGCCTTTCGTCTGCTGGATTAGACTCATCAGGGAGACATGGCTGATTGTGTCTGTGCTCTTGGTGTCAAATAGAGACACACCACAGTCCATAATTCTGTGGTGTTCTCACCACCATGGGTTCAAAAAAAGAATCCAATAGCACCCCCAAAGCAGCCAGCGAAGGGTAGTAAATGGAACAAAACAAAAGTGTGGAGAGGACAAAGGTTGCTGAAAAACTAAAAGCATTATTCAAACAGTATAAAATGTAGGGGACAATCTTTGAGCCTTTGCTTGAGGATCCATTCAAGGATGCAAGGGAGATAAAAAGATATGGAACAGTCTGAGTGGTCAGCTCTGCTGTTCAAAAAACCCAAGCATTGTGGGTGGCTAAGAATTGTACAGAACAACCTTTACTTGGATCTCCTCAGAGATATATAGAATGCTGAACAATTAAGTAGTGGGGGAAAACAAGTGCAGGTTAACAATTCTTCAGTCGTTATAGTAATGACTTGGCAAAGATTTGAACTATAAAAAAAAATAAAAAATTGAAGATGAAGAAAATGGGGGGAATATATTATAACTATGAGAAGCCCTTCACTAGCTGCCTGAGGGAACCATCGTAATCCCTCTCGAAGGCACATTTATTTGTATTGCCTGCTCCTAGGCCTTTCGTCTGCTGGATTAGACTCATCAGGAGACACGGCTGATTGTGTCTGTGCTCTTGGTGTCAAATAGAGACACACCACAGTCCATAATTCTGTGGTGTTCTCACCACCAAGGGTTAAAAAAAAAATCCAATAGCACCCCCAAAGCAGCCAGCGAAGGGTAGTAAATGGAACAAAACAAAAGTGTGGAGAGGACAAATGTTGCTGAAAAACTAAAAGCATTATTCAAACAGTATAAAATGTAGGGGACAATCTTTGAGCCTTTGCTTGAGGATCCATTCAAGGATGCAAGGGAGATAAAAAGATATGGAACAGTCTGAGTGGTCAGCTCTGCTGTTCAATAACCCAAGCATTGTGAGTGGCTAAGAATTGTACAGAACAACCTTTACTTGGATCTCCTAAGAGATGCGATCTCCCACAGATTGACCAAACAATATAATGCTGAACAATTAAGTAGTGGGAGAAAACAAGTGCAGGTTAACAATTCTTCAGTCCGTATAGTAATGACTTGGCAAAGATTTGAACTTATTAATGTAGCCGGTGCTAACAGTGTATATTTCTTGGTCACCCATCGTAGATGAGATACTTTGTTCACGAGTTATCTTCTCCTTACCTCCCTTGATCAATTGATCTCATTTTATTGTGTAAATTCTTTAAATCATGAATACCTCAGAACCTACATAGTTGTGTATACGTTGCTGAAGTCACAAAATTTAATGTATTCCATTCATTACAATTGTGCTGGACTGAGAAGCCCATATTTTCCCTAAAACTGGTATTTCGACCAAGTTAATCTTGGCGCCATTTTGAATTGTACGACGAACAAACCGTGAATAATTCTTGATTTCATAAAAAGTATGAGAGAATCCAAAGAATCCATGAATGCACATTGAAAGTAAAGTCCATAAGCTTTCATTTCGTATATCGCATGCCTATGATCTTTTCTGTACAAGCTTGCGACTATACGAAATGACTCACAGCGCCGGTCCCTTTAGCGAGTCGCCTTCTTTGTTTACTGTTGGAGTTTTGATCTAAATTGTCATTTCATGAAATTTGGACTTCCCAATCGAAATCTTTTCAATAACTCCATTTCTATGATAGAAGCAACTGAAATTATATAAAAATTATCATCCGATGGACCATTTCAATGGAATAACATTTTATCGAAGATCGTGTTCGAAGCACGTGGCGACGGCCATGTTGTGATAAGGCAAGTTGTGTTTTCTATCAAACTTTAAACGCAAAGTTCTCCGCTTGGACTGCATCTTGGATAATGAAGTTTATATATATAGAAAGAGCGAAATTCAAGCTTTTTATTCATTACATTTATTCATTGATTGGGGTGAAGATGCCATACTTGGTAATCAATACAGTAAAAATATTAATACTCAGTTTTTTGATGCCACCAAAGACCTTGGATTAGTACAGTCAGTTGAATCACCAACTCGTGGTAAGGCATTCCTGGATTTATTTTTTACCAATTGTCCAGGCGCTTTAGGCAATCAGGAATTAATTGCAGGCCTGGGTGATCATGACATAGTTCTCTTAGAGAGCAACTTTCAACCCTTTCGAAGAAAACCCCCAAAACGTACCATCAGACTCTGGAACCAAGCAGATTTACTAAAATTGCGCAGGGATACTCATGATTTCAGTCGTCTTTTTTGAGGTCCCATAGTGTTAAAGATAATGTCAGTGACCTTTGGAAGTGTATAAAAACTAACTTGGAATTTATTATGGATGACAACATACCTACTAAAATAACTTCAAGCAAGAACCACCAGCCATGGATTACTACAAAAACTAAACGTTTGTTGAGAAGGAAACATCGTTTCTTTAAGAAATTGAAACTACATCCTAATTCAGAAAGATTACTGGTTAGGTATAAACATATTAAGAGAAGGTGTCAGAGAGAATGTAGACTTGCTCACTCCAATTATGTTAATTCGATGATTTCGGAAGGTGATCATCAAAACAAGAAATTATGGTCTTACATAAGGAGTAAGAGACAGGACAACATTGGGATTCCAGACCTGAGAAACAACCAGAATAACCTAATACAGGACCCTGAAGGGAAAGCAAACTTACTAAACAAGCAGTTTTGTTCAGTTTTCTCAAATCCCAAATCTTTAATTAACGTTAGACTAAAGGATGATGATAAACTCCCTGAAATGCAAAACATCAAAGTAAACAAAGCAGGAGTATTTAAGTTACTGACCAATATCAATGAAAACAAAGCTACTGGTCCCGATGGCGTTCCTGGCAAGCTCTTAAAATTATGTGCCAATGAATTGAGTGAGGTATACCAATTACTTTACCAAGCTTCACTGGACCAGGAGTAATACCTGATGAGTGGCGAGATGCGAGCATTGTTCCCTTATTCAAAAAGGGTGACAAAACAAAAGCAGAGAACTATAGACCTGTATCTCTTACATCCATATCAGCTAAACTACTTGAACACATAATATATAGTAGCATAATGGACAATCTTGACAAATATGACTTCTTAAATAACGCCCAGCATGGTTTTAGACAGCGAAGGAGTTGTGAGACTCAACTTATAACAACTCTCAATGATTTAGTAACTGCCTTAACAACAGACAGCAAATAGATGCAATTTTATTAGATTTTTCTAAAGCCTTTGATAAGGTTGACCATGAGGGCCTGCTGCTTAAATCAGAACACATTGGCATTGGTGGTTCTTTGCTAAAATGGGCTAGATCATTCCTCGTTGGGAGAACGCAGAAAGTTGTTGTGGAAGGGTCGTCATCCCATTGTAAACCAGTCTTGTCAGGTGTACCACAGGGAACTGTTCTGGGCCCTTGTTTTTCTTAATTTATATAAATGACATAAGTAGAAATCTCTCTCCTGGAACTACTATAAGGCTTTTTGCAGATGACAGTTTAGTATATAGAACAATCAGAAGCAAGAATGATACACGCATTCTACAAGAAGATCTAAACGCTTTACAAGAGTGGGAAAGAACTTGGAAAATGGAATTTCATCCCCAAAAGTGCCAAGTGTTGCGTATATGTAACAAACGGTCACTAATTAGATCAGATTATTCTATCCATAATACTATTCTTAAAGAAACTAATGCTGCAAAATATTTAGGCGTGATTATAGATAGTCGTCTCAAATGGAAAGAATATTACAATTTAGTATGTAAGAAAGCAAATAACATCTTAGCTTTCTTATACAGGAATATCAATGACTGCCCCCAAAAGGTTAAAGACGACTGCTACAAAACACTGGTTAGACCAGTACTGGAATATGGTTGCTCAGTTGGGATCCTTACCATCTAAAGGACATTGATAACCTTGAAAAGATTCAGAAGAGAGCAGCACGGTTCGTAACAGGGAACCACATCAGAGAAAAGGGGAATACTAGAAAGAACATGAGGAAATTAGAATGGAAACCCTTAGAAGAGAGAAGAGCTTTTTATTAAACTTAACACCTTTTTCAAAGGCAGAGCTAAAGTAATTGACATTCCAATGGAACAACTAGTATTGAATAAAAGTAGCACCAGGAGTGGCGGTCAGTGTTATACCATACCTGCATCAAATATTGACAGCCACTTACATTCTTTTTATCCCAGTTCTGTACGGCTGTGGAACTCACTGCCGGGTGCCATCAAGATTGCCACAAATGCAATCTCATTCAAAAAACAAATTGATTCAATAGTTTTGAGATCTGCATATTGACGATTTTCTATTTTTACTTCCCCTGATATTTTACTATTACCTGGGCCTGAATTTGGCCATTGCTTTTATCTTCTTGAATATCGAGTGCGACCCCTTGTTGCCAAATTTGCTCCAGGGGCCAACAGTCTGAGTCGCACTGTTTTATGTTATTTTATTTTACTTTTTAACATGCGCGCTGGTGACCTACTCGTTTTTGAGTGAACCAGTATTTTAGGAAGAAGAAGAAGAATTATTTCATGCTGTTCAGTATTTTTCATAAAAATAAGGGAAAATATGACGTAAGCTCGTTAAAAGTGGGTTCATTCTCGGACTTTAATCGCCAATAACTTTACACAGCCAGAAAATTGTCAAATGTGACTTACTGTATTTTATTCCTTGGGTTCTGAGGTTTTCATCGTTATGAAATATGTTTGGATACCTTGAACGTACGGCAAGCTAGACAACGCAGAAGCTGCGACAGGTAGCACAATTTTTGTCATTTGCCGTCTCTTGAGGCACATTTTGCGTGCGGCGCTGCGTTGCCTGCTTTGCGGTCCGGTCAAGCTGTATATATTTTGGGCGCCGCTTGAGTGCGGGCAGAGTTGCCTAGAGTGTTGCCCCGACGGTGTTGCCCCGAGCAGTTTGCCTAGAGAGCGCTCAGTGCGCTGAGTGCTGAGAGAGAGAGAGAGTTCACAGGCAGTGTTCCTGGTTTGAGTTCTTGCCATGGGAGAGAAATAAAGAGAAGGGGAAAACTCCACGTCGTCCTGTGTCTTCTTGACTGGCTGCTGTCCCTTGGTCCCTGCGCATATCACCATCTGCCTGTCTTCACCTGCACACCCCTTACCCCTTCGCTCCATCACAACTGGCGCTGCGAGCAGGATCGGAGACAAGGGACCAAGAAGACACAGCCCAAGAAGACCGGACACCATGGCCAGCCAACTACCTCTGCACCCCCTGCATCAGCTCCCCAAATTCATGGGTACCGAGAGCAGCAGGGAAGTGGATGACTTCATCCGGGAGGCCAGGCTTGCCTTACACCTGCAGCCCCTGGATGACAGGACAGCCGCCCTCTGGCTGATTGCCGCCCTAGATGGCCGAGCTCACCAGGAGGTGATCAGGCTGCCAGCGACAGACGTCGACTCCCCAGCCAAGATCTTTACCATCTTGGAGGAGAACTGGGGAGAGCAGCGTGATGTGGTCACCCTGGCCACAGCGTTTTTCACCAGGCAGCAGGGCCAGGACGAGACCGTCTCTGAGTATGGGTCCCATCTCCAGTACCTCTGGAAGAAGGTCAACCAGGCTGGGGATGGAATGTTGCCTGCCACCATACTCAGGGACGCCTTCACACGTGGTTTACGCCTAGCTGCACTCTGCAAGGATGTCCGGTATTTCGTCCGGAACCATCCTACCACCACCTTTGAAGAGGCTCGGAAGGAAGCCCAAAGGTGGATGCAGGACTGCAGTGCTGACGGCGACATCCTCCACATGGCTGGCACTGCTGCTGTTGCCTCGCTTCAAACTCAGCTAGAGGCACTCACGGCCACAGTCGCCAGCTTGAGGCAGGAAATGCAGCAGCCACCACCTGCACGGCCACCACTGCAGGTCCGCAGCTGTGTGACGGACACACAGCGCTCAAGACAACGGCCCGGGCGGAGACGGCGAAGGAGGTCGGCACCTATGAAAACTGGGGACAAACTCCAGTCTTCTGTCACTGTCAGCAGCCAGAATGCTGACAAGCGACATGGCCCAGCAGCACCCAGGCGACAGGCAGAACCCATTTTGCCTCAGCTGTCATCAGGAGAGATGTGCCGACTGCAGCAGGAGGACCCATCCATCGGGCCAGTTCTCTCCTCCTGGCCAAACAAACCTGCAGCTGGTGAGGATAGGGAGCTACAGGCGCTCATTCAGCAGCACAGCCGACTGACCTGCCGACAGGGGGGTGCTGTATCGGCGAATGGTCGACCCTAAACTTGGGGCGTGTGAGCAGCTGCACCTTCCCAGATTGCTCCGCCCCAAGGTGCTGTCATTGGCCCACAACCACCAGGGTCACCAGGGCTACCAGCGTGCTGCAGAGATGCTGCGGCCCCTGGTCTACTGGCCCAGTATGTACCGGGATCTGGAGGAGCACCTAGCCAAGTGTCGACCCTGCAGAAAGGTCGGCCAGACCGCCAGTGCCTCCACGCCACCAATCCATGCGCCAGAACCCAGGCCACCAGGAGCTGCCCTTGCCTGTAGACAACGGGTCTGGCCCTGTCAGGCAACTCCACTGCCTGACAGCAGAATGGACACCCTGCCGTCATCGTCGCCACCTGACCGGAGGAGACTGATGCGACGGGAGCTGGAACCACCACCAGACTCCAGGACGGACCAGAAGATGTTCCCAGAGCCCAAGCCCAGAACTGCAGGCCACCCAGTGGCCACTCCAGCTCCGCCCCTGGTACGCAGTGATCCACCCACGCCAGCACCACGACGAACCACCTGTCTGGCAGTAAAGCCAACAAAAAGGTATGACCTCAGTGACTGCCTGGATGACCAGGAACTCTTCCACAAGTAACTAACTTGGTCAGATGTTGCAGGGGACAGTAGATATTCCAAGATTGAATACCTTGTTGGGAAGAGGTGCTGTGGACTGGTTGTTGACCAATAATTATTATTATTATTTGTTGTCTATATTTTGCACAGGCTAGTATATATGTCAATTGTTCTTCATGGTGGATAATGATGTGTGCCCCTGTTTTTCAAAAGCCAAGTGTTGTGTGACTTTTGGGGACTTAATGCCAAGATTTTTTTTTCTTTTGCCATTTTGTATCCGACATTTTGGAATTTTATTCAAATAATAAGTCCATTATTGTCATTTGGTAACCAATACTTTGGATTTAAAGGAATCCTTCCAAGTATATTTTGTACCTGACCTTCTTGGAATGTTTAAAATAACAAATCCTTGCAAAGTCAATTTTAGTACCTGACATCTTGGAATTTTGTTTACATAACAAGTCCATTATTGTCACTTGGTACCTACCCAGTGCTCTGGGTGTTAACACATGTTCCTAATGATTTCTGATGTCCGACTTGGAATTTTGTTTTAATATCAAGTCCAGTTTAGTCACTTATGTACCCAAAGTCCGGGTTTTGTTCATGAAAGGAATCCCTTGTCATTTTGTATTTGACTTTTTGGAATTTTTGTTTAAAATAACATGTCCATTCTAGTCGATGTGAATCCTGGCTTTCAGAAGCCTTGTTTAAAAGAGCAAACCCCTGGTAGTTGGAATAATATGAATGCAAACAATGAGAGAAACAAGATGTTTTAATACTTTGATGTTAGTGTTTTGTTTTGGGAGTATCCATGCCTCTACTAAAAACTTGATGGCTAAAGCTCCATTTTTTTTTATCATTGATTCATTTGTTGTATCCATACTTGATAACTCTGCCATTTTTAAGTCATTTTTGTGCCAGCGAGGACGCTGGTTGTAACAGAGTAGGGGGGGGGGGGGGATGTAGCCGGGTGCTAACAGTGTATATTTCTTGGTCACCCATCGTAGATGAGATACTTTGTTCACGAGTTATCTTCCCCTTACCTCCCTTGATCAATTGATCTCATTTTATTGTGTAAATTCTTTAAATCATGAATACCTCAGAATCTACATAGTTGTGTATACGTTGCTGAAGTCACAAAATTTAATGTATTCCATTCATTACAATCGTGCTGGACTGAGAAGCCCATATTTTCCCTAAAACTGGTATTTCGACCAAGTTAATCTTGGCGCCATTTTGAATTGTACGACGAACAAACCGTGAATAATTCTTGATTTCATAAAAAGTATGAGAGAATCCAAAGAATCCATGAATGCACATTGAAAGTAAAGTCCATAAGCTTTCATTTCGTATATCGCATGCCTATGATCTTTTCTGTACAAGCTTGCGACTATACGAAATGACTCACAGCGCCGGTCCCTTTAGCGAGTCGCCTTCTTTGTTTACTGTTGGAGTTTTGATCTAAATTGTCATTTCATGAAATTTGGACTTCCCAATCGAAATCTTTTTAATAACTCCATTTCTATGATAGAAGCAACTGAAATTATATAAAAATTATCATCCAATGGACCATTTCAACGGAATAACATTTTATCGAAGATCGTGTTCGAAGCACGTGGCGACGGCCATGTAGTGATAAGGCAAGTTGTGTTTTCTATCAAACTTTAAACGCAAAGTTCTCCGCTTGGACTGCATCTTGGATAATGAAGTTTATATGTATAGAAAGAGCGAAATTCAAGCTTTTTATTCATTACACAATTATTTCATGCTGTTCAGTAATTTTCATAAAAATAAGGGAAAATATGACGTAAGCTCGTTAAAAGTGGGTTCATTCTCGGACTTTAATTGCCAATAACTTTACACAGCCAGAAAATTGTCAAATGTGACTTACTGCATTTTATTCCTTGGGTTCTGAGGTTTTCATCGTTATGAAATATGTTTGGATACCTTGAACGTACGGCAAGCTAGACAACGCAGAAGCTGCGACAGGTAGCACATTTTGCGTGTGGCGCTGCGTTGCCTGCTTTGCGGTCCGGTCAAGCTGTATATATTTCGGGCGCCGCGTGAGTGCGGGCAGAGTTGCCTAGAGTGTTGCCCCGACGGTGTTGCCCCGAGCAGTTTGCCTAGAGAGCGCTCAGTGCGCTGAGTGCTGAGAGAGAGAGAGAGAGTTCACAGGCAGTGTTCCTGGTTTGAGCTCCTTGCCATGGGAGAGAAATAAAGAGAAGGGGAAAACTCCACGTCGTCCTGTGTCTTCTTGAATGGCTGCTGTCCCTTGGTCCCTGCGCATATCACCATCTGCCTGTCTTCACCTGCACACCCCTTACCCCCCCCCCCCCCCCGCTCCATCACATTTAAAAAAAAAAAAGAAAGAAAGTGAAGATGAAGAAATTGGGGAGAATATATTATAAATATGAGAAGCCCTTCACTAGCTGCCTGAGGGAACCATCGTAATCCCCTTACATTTATATCTATCTATCTATCTATCTATCTATCTATCTATCTATCTATCTATCTATCTATCTAGAATGCTGAACAGTTAAGTGGTGGGGGAAAACAAGTGCAGGTTAACAATTCTTCAGTCGTTATAGTAATGACTTGGCAAAGATTTGAACTATAAAAAAAAAAATTAATTGAAGATGAAGAAAATGGGGGAAAAATATTATAACTATGAGAAGCCCTTCACTAGCTGCCTGAGGGAACCATCGTAATCCCTCTCGAAGGCACATTTATTTGTATTGCCTGCTCCTAGGCCTTTCGTCTGCTGGATTAGACTCATCAGGGAGACACGGCTGATTGTGTCTGTGCTCTTGGTGTCAAATAGAGACACACCACAGTCCATAATTCTGTGGTGTTCTCACCACCAAGGGTTAAAAAAAAGAATCCAATAGCACTCCCAAAGCAGCCAGCGAAGGGTAGTAAATGGAACAAAACAAAAGTGTGGAGAGGAAAAAGGTTGCTGAAAAACTAAAAGCATTATTCAAACAGTATAAAATGTAGGGGACAATCTTTGAGCCTTTGCTCAAAGCCTTTGTTAGTATTTGTTATTAGGAATCATTGTCACTACTCGCTGTGTCAGTATACGTGACTGGAAATCAACATCAGAACTGACGCTGTCACGGTGACAGTATTGGTGACTAGGGACGAACTCAGACTGCTATTGTGTCATTGAAGATTGGACATGAACGTCATTGCAGAGACTGCCACTGTGTCATTGAAGATTGGACATGAACGTCATTGCTGAGACTGCCACTGTGTCATTGAAGATTGGATATGAATGTCATTGCTGAGACTGCCACTGTGTCATTGAAGATTGGACATGAACGTCATTAGTTAGACTGCCACTGTGTCATTGATGATTGGACATGAACGTCATTGCTGGGACTGCCACTGTGTCATTGATGATTGGATATGAACGTCATTGCTGAGACTGCCACTGTGTCATTGAAGATTGGACATGAACGTCATTGCTGAGACTGCCACTGTTTCATTGATGATTGGATATGAACGTCATTGCAGAGACTGCCACTGTGTCATTGAAGATTGGACATGAACGTCATTGTTGAGACTGCCACTGTGGCAGCATTGGTGACAACCCTGAATGACTGTGCAAGGAATGTGTAGTCGGTGGTGCAGAATGCTACGGATTTGGGCTCAACAAGATAGACCAATGGTAATGCCATGCAATATCATCATCATTATCAGCGTCGCCGTCTACTCCTTGTTAACCCAGGAGGAAATCGTTCCTTCATCAGTAGAACACAAGGACAGTCAGCTATGCCAAAAAATAGGGAGCAGACTTTCTTTCCAACACACTATAACCACTTCCTCCATCACCACCATCATCGAACTCATACTAGCACTGTAGCTATTGGTGATCACCTCTGTCTCCCTTCTTCACCATGTACATATATATTACAAGAAAACCCAGACTAGTCACACACTATCCGATCCATAAATTCATAACTGATAACTAGTTCCACAGTGGACATAAGTATTTGACCTGCTGTTACAAAAGTGAAGACAGGTCGTGGGCTGACAGTCTTAAGGGCGACATTGAGTGCTGCGTTGAAATTCTGTAGGGTGACATTCAGTGCTGGGTTGACATTCTGTAGGGTGACATTCAGTGCTGCGTTGATATTCTGTAGGGTGACATTCAGTGCTGCGTTGATATTCTGTAGGGTGACATTCAGTGCTGGGATGACATTCTGTAGGGTGACATTCAGTGCTGGGTTGATATTCTGTAGGGTGACATTCAGTGCTGGGATGATATTCTGTAGGGTGACATTCAGTGCTGGGATGATATTCTGTAGGGTGACATTCAGTGCTGGGATGATATTCTGTAGGGTAACATTCAGTGCTGGGTTGACATCTGTAGGATAACATTCTGTAGGGTTACATTCAGTGCTGGGTTAACATTCTGTAGGGTGACATTCAGTGCTGGGATGACATTCTGTAGGGTGACATTCAGTGCTGGGATGATATTCTGTACAGTGACATTCAGTGCTGGGATGATATTCTGTACAGTGACATTCAGTGCTGGGATGATATTCTGTACAGTGACATTCAGTGCTGGGATGACATTCTGTAGGGTGACATTCAGTGCTGGGATAACATTCTGTAGGGTGACATTCAGTGCTGGGATAACATTATGTAGGGTGACATTCAGTGCTGGGATGATATTCTGTAGGGTGACATTCAGTGCTGGGATGATATTCTGTACAGTGACATTCAGTGCTGTGTTGACATTCTGTACGGTGACATTCAGTGCTGGGATGACATTCTGTACTGTGACATTCAGTGCTGGGATGATATTCTGTACAGTGACATTCAGTGCTGGGATGACATTCTGTACAGTGACATTCAGTGCTGGGATGAAATTCTGTACAGTGACATTCAGTGCTGGGATGACATTCTGTACAGTGACATTCAGTGCTGTGTTGACATTCTGTACGGTGACATTCAGTGCTGGGATGACATTCTGTAAGGTGACATTCAGTGCTGGGATGACATTCTGTACGGTGACATTCAGTGCTGTGTTGACATTCTGTACGGTGACATTCAGTGCTGTGTTGACATTCTGTACGGTGACATTCAGTGCTGGGATGACATTCAGTGTTGGGATGGCATTCTGTACGCTGACATTCAGTGCTGGGTTGACATTCTGTAGTGTGACATTCAGTACTGGGATGACATTCTGTACGGTGACATTCAGTGCTGTGTTGACATTCTGTAGCGTGACATTCAGTGCTGGGATGACATTCAGTGTTGGGATGACAGTCTGCAGGGTGATATTCAGTGCTGGGATGACATTTAGTGTTGGGATGACAGTCTGTAGGGTGACATTCAGTGCGGGGATGACATTTTGTAGGGTGACATTCAGTGCCCGGGTGAAAGTCTGCAGGGTAACATTCAGTGCAGAGTTGACATTTTGTAGGGTGACATTCAGTGCAGAGATGACATTTTGTTGGGTGACATTCAGTGCAGAGATGACATTTTGTAGGGTGACATTCAGTGCAGAGATGACATTTTGTAGGGTGACATTCAGTGCAGAGATGACATTCTGTAGGGTGACATTCAGTGGAATGACATTCTGTAGGGTGACATTCTGTGGAATGACATTCTGTAGGGTGACAGTCAGTGCTTGGATAACATTCTGTAGGGTGACATTCAGTGGAATGACATTCTGTAGGGTGACATTCTGTGGAATGACATTCTGTAGGGTGACAGTCAGTGCTTGGATAACATTCTGTAGGGTGACATTCAGTGGAATGACATTCTGTAGGGTGACATTCTGTGGAATGACATTCTGTAGGGTGACAGTCAGTGCTTGGATAACATTCTGTAGGGTGACATTCAGTGGTAGGTTGACATTCTGTAGGGTGACATTCAGTGGTAGGTTGACATTCTGTAGGGTGACATTCAGTGCTGGGTTGACATTCTGTGGGGTGACATTCAGTGGTAGGTTGACATTCTGTAAGGTGACATTCAGTGCTGGGTTGACATTCTGTGGGGTGACATTCAGTGCTGGGATGACATTCAGTGTTGGGATGATATTCTGTGGGGTGACATTCAGTGCTGGGATGATATTCTGTGGGGTGACATTCAGTGCTGGGATAACATTCTGTAGGGTGACATTCAGTGCTGGGATAACATTCTGTGCAGTGACATTCAGTGCTGGGATAACATTCTGTAGGGTAACATTCAGTGCTGGGATAACATTCTGTAGGGTAACATTCAGTGCTGGGATGACATTCTGTTGGGTAACATTCAGTGCTGGGATGACATTCTGTTGGGTAACATTCAGTGCTGGGATAACATTCTGTTGGGTAACATTCAGTGCTGGGTTGACATTCTGTGGGGTGACATTCAGTGCTGAGATGACATTTTGTAGGGTGACATTCAGTGCTGAGACGGCATTGTTAGGGTGACATATGTCAACACAACATCTTCAAAATGTTTTGTCAAAGTTGCAATGGCTCGACTAGCTACGATGAACGTGACTGAAAAAGCTAATTTTCCTTTCCAAGGTGAGGGGCCCCGTGATACTTTTGGTTTCAAACTCATCCTAGATGAGACCCAATAACTCACCATTGTATCTTCATAGCTTTGTGTGTTCCATCTTCTTTGATGGAAAGGACAGCTCCTTCATCCATGAAGAGGATGAATTATGTATTGTTTTCCTAGGTCTGCTAGATCTGCACCTTCTGTTGTTACTGTAAGGATGACTTCCATTACCAACATATATGTTGTGTATTTAGCTTTGATCTAGTTTATTACATGTGCTGTTTAGGAGCTATCGTTCTTGTTACTTGAAAAGTTGCCATGGATAAACAGTCGTTGCAAAGTTAACACGCTGTTCCAGTGTTGTAAATATTCTCCAATCTGGTCAAAGACGTATTTTAGATGGTGTCATGGACGGGATAATTTTTCTGCGAACCTACTGTACCTTGCCTTTTGTATTTTTGGATATCAAAACGCCCTGTGATCAATTGAGCCGTCGATTTTTGTTCGTCCACCTGACGAGTCGCCCACCCCAACGGACAATCCTACTGAACAGCTCGTCGAAGTGGAGAACAAGATTTGAGATTTTTTGGTAAAGCCAGTGGTGCATCAACCAAACCCGATGTGGTGAAAGTCGGTCTGTTGTTGAATTACACTGGTGATTTGGGAATTGAAATTTATGAAAATTTTGCTTTTGTGGACAAAGTGAGGATGCCAACGGCGATCCGATTCCTGCAGAGGACAGAAATGACTTCGCGACTGTCATACGTAAGTTTGACGAACATTTCTTAAAGCGCGATCCTCAACTGATGCTGCGTGAGAAATTTTGGTACAATTTGATCAGAGACGAGAGTCAGTCGTTCGAATCGTGGGTAAGAATCGTCAGAGAAAAGGCGGCGAATGACAAATTCAAAAATTTCGATGAAATGGCGACAAGTTGATTTTCGCATGTCGAGATGACGGTGCGAAGCTGAATCTCTATCACATTGGCGCAAAACTTAAGATGTAAATAACACCAACTGTTCGATCATTTCTGTTTTTGAAGCCGAACGTTTGGTCGTTCCTGCACACGAAACCAATCTTTTGATCATTCCTGCACACGAAACCAATCTTTTGATCATTCCTGTACACGAAACCAATCTTTTGATCATTCCTGCACACGAAATCGAACTTTTGATCCAAAGCCCATGAACGATCTAAGTCAGGGCACGGGTCTCCGTACACCGACCTCTACCTTTGATGTCTGACAGTTCTGTGGACGTGCTGCTCCACCAGTGACAGCATTATGGGTATGCTTCTCCACCAGTGACAGCATTATGGGTATGCTTCTCCACCAGTGACAGCATTATGGGTATGCTTCTCCACCAGTGACAGCATTAAAATAGGCCTACTGCAAGCAGATCTTTTTCACAGTCGATGACACTGATGTGGATATCCACCTCCGTAAGATACAGGAATATGGACATCTGTCTTCACCAATGCAAGTGATGTGCACACAATTTTCAATCAATGAAAACTCCATACTCATCTTTGTAGCCTTTGAACGATACCTTCTCTCAACTTACGCAACAGAAAAGCACAATGCAAGGGCATTCTGAGAACGGATTTTTTTTTAGGGTTTGGGTGGGGGTGGGGTGGGGTGGGGGTTAAAAGTCGCACATTTGATATCGCATGAATACCACTGAAAAGACAGGTAAAACTCCACAGCCGGCAAGAAGATGTCCATCGGTAGACAATGATTTGAAGTGTTTGTCTCTCTACTTTCGCACTTCCATATCGGAAATTTTTGTTTGTTAGAAGGTGTGTGTGTGTGTGTGTGTGTGTGTGTGTGTGTGTGTGTGTGTGTGTGTGTGTGTGTGTGTGTGTGTGTGTGTGTGTGGTGTGACTTTTTATGTCTTTCATATTGGTATGATTTCTGTTTATTGTTTGTTTGAAGGGAATGCATCAAAACTGAGAACAAATATCGATATTGCGTCAAAACGAAGATACGCCTGCTAGATATATGCGTTGTCTGTGGTTGCGGTTTCTATCGTTCTCTGTGGTTGTGATGTCTATCGTTCTCTGTGGTTGTGATGTCTATCGCTCTCTGTGGTTGTGGTGTCTATCGTTCTCTGTGGTTGTGATGTCTATCGTTCTCTGTGGTTGTGGTGTCTATCGTTCTCTGTGGTTGTGGTGTCTATTTCTGGTAGCTACGTTTCCTACACGCCCAGAATGCAACGAGTGAAACTCCGCTCTGCAGTTTTCTTACTCGGATGCAATGTGAGCCCCCGCAGCCTGCTAGGCCAGCAATTTCGCTTCCTTGCTGTAATACTGGTAAGTTTTGATAAGACCGCCGATCCTAACTATCAGTTAGCCTACTTGCACGATTACACTGTGTGCTAGGCCCGATATTTCGCTTCTCTGCAGTAACATTTGTTGTCCTGCATTAAAATCACTTAACAACAGTTAACTGATACCACTGTGTTGTCAGTGTTTACACAACACTTGACCAACATCACCGTACTACCAGTGTTCACAACGGC
>CM031606.1:28181591-28211591 GCA_018398815.1 Conus ventricosus
AAGTACACCGTCATCCTACCTGTCTTGTTTCTGATTGGTGGGCCTGCCAACGTCATCAACATGGCGGTGTTCTACAGGCAGGGACTGAAGGAACGCATCAACGTGTGTCTGTTCTCCTTGTCGCTGGCCGACTTCCTCAATCTTTTTTTCAACATGGTTTTCTATGGACAACAGGCCTGTCTGCAGCTCATATCTGAATTCACAATCAAAGAAAGGTAACGATTAGTGGACACTTTAAATTAATTCATTATGGAATACAGTTCAGAAGCTTTTTACGCCTCAGATAAAATCTTTACTTCCATTAAAAAAATTCACACCTTCATTTTACAATATGGTCAATAACTCTAGCGTCAGTATAGACCAGTTTTTGAAACCATTAGAAAGCATTCGCTGTATCAAAATTTATGCAGGGTTTTCTGACAAAAATCAGGCATGGCTTCCAGAAAGGCGAAAAAAAAAAAAGATAATAGAAATGGGACGTGGGGGGGGGGTCATCCAATTCATCTCTCTTCTTTTGTAAGTTTTTTCTTGGCTGATATCTTTTTTTTTATTCATTAGGACATACAAGTAAGCTTTCGTAATCATAGTCAGACCTGAAATTCCTCCAAACTCACCTTGTGTTCTGAAAGGTTCTTCATTGGACCCTTTATTTCGTTCAAGGATAAATGAGGCACTGGTTTAAACTAAGCTCAGAGTCAAGGATAATATTTTCTATATTTATGTTTTCTCCTTTTTTTAACCTTTATGAACACCGGGTAGGACGAAACTGGATTTCCCCGGTGACAATCTCTTGTAGTCCCAAAGCTTTGAGATACTTTTACATATATTGTATTGTGAAGTTCTACTTAAAAAAAAATGGTGATATTCGTTAACACATATCTAACCATTTTGATATCCATTAACACATCTTTAACCATTTTCATTCCATTAACACGCATCTAATCAACATCAGAAATATCTGAACTCTAATCACATGTGCCAAGGTTATAGTTTCACATTTTTTTAGGTCCATTGAGCGTAATAAGCAAATTAAGTTTCTTCCTCTAAAAGCCCTATAATTTCGCAAAATGTTCTAAAGTTATCTAAAATAAGTTTTCCAGGAATACAACTCTGATGCTTCATTATCACTTTGGGTAGGAAACATTGTTTTCGATTCCCTGTGCATAATGATCTTTATGTTTATGTTTTTTTCATTTAACCACTTGACTGCTGTTGGCGACTATATTCGTGATGAGATACTGAAGCCGCCTTGAAGTGGGGATGAGGCAGACAGACCAGTTTACTAGATACCTCTGTCTACCTTGTTCCCTGTCTGCACGGAACAGGGTTAAAGCTACAATAATAATAATGATGATGATAATAATAACAGTAATGGTAATCATAATAATGATAATGATAATAATAATAATTCAATTCATTTAAGAAAAAGTGACGCCTTTCCCTCGTGAGGCTCCAGGCGCCATTACAATAGAAAAGCCGAACGCTTAAGATATGAAGAGAAGAAAGGAAACACATAAGATTAAAGCATATAAACTATAACATTGTAAGACCAACATACACTTAAAAACATGAAATTATACATGCAGAGAAACATAATCACCCCCTGCACTCTTTCCCTACGTGTCTCCCCCCTCACTCTCCCCCCTCTCTCCAGCACATACAAACACACAAGACCCTAACGCATGCACCCCCCCCCCCCACACACACACGACGCACACACATTATTCAGGATAAGACATACCGACAGATTAACAGTGCTATGCATAAAATTAACATTAAGATAGAAATGGAATAAGAAGATCTTCAAGCCTGACTTAAAAGTGTTCAGAAATTGTGCGTTTTGAAGTGAAAGACGTAAAAAATTGAAAACAGCGGGGCCAGCGAAAGACAAGGATCGTTTGCCACATGTCTCCAGCCAAACACAGGGGGTGGTTAAATGACCAGCATCCGAGGAACGCAGCGATCTCGAGGTGTGTATGGTTCGACTAGCTTTGAAAGGTAGGAGGGGATAAGATCGTGGAGGCATGAAAACAGAGGATGGAGATTTTGTGGTCAATGCAGGCTCTGACAGGAAGCCAGTGCAGCTCCCTCAAGAGAGGCTTTGCATGGTCAAATTTGAGTTTTCTGTGGACTGTGCGCGTAGCGTGATTCTGAGCCATCTGTAATTTGTCCAGCAGCGTGTTTGGAAGACCAACAAACAGAGAATCGCAACAGCCCAGTAATGTAATGTAAAAGGATGTTTATAGAGCGCTTTACCTCGCGAGAGCCCAAAGCACATATTACAGAAAACATGATAGAATACTAATTCTAACTCAAAGCACACACACACACACACACACACACACACACACACACACACACACACACCACACACACACACACACACAACACACAGCACGCACACACACACACACACCACACACACACACACACACACACACACACACACACACACCACACACAGAAAAACAAAACACACGTGTGATAGAATTCGGTTGTAAGACGCGCATGCACGAAGAGACCGACGCTCGGCATGACGGTTTTCTCTGTCCACTTCTAGACAAAATTATACTGGATCGCAAAACATCATTAAGCGTGTTCGTCTGTCTTCCGTGTGCCTGCTGATCGTGATGTGGTGGCAGCGGTTCTCAAGTGCCACGTCTCCTATAAGTGACAGTGCCTCTCAGTGACGTTTTGCCCCTTTACTTCGAAACGACTCTTTGTGCCGTTTTAACGACCTAACCTACGAAGTCAACGGACAGCGTGCAGAAAGTGCCAGCGACATTGGTCAGATAAGTATGAATTCCCTCAAAATTTAATGATAGACGCTTAGTTGTGCTTCATATTACCAACTTTGTTTAGTATTACAGTTACTTTTTTGTGGTTTTTTTTTTTCACTTCGTCGGAAAATTTGGGACTTGTGAATTTTAGCATTTCTTTTCAAAGCCAATTAGTTTTAACATTTGGTCAGTTCTTACGAGTCATGGCATTTAAACCACCAGATGTCTTTGACTTCTCACAACCAGAACAGTTGCCCTCATGGCGTTAGAGATTTCTTCGCTATCGCACTTGTAGTGAACTCACTAAGAAGGACTTTGAAGTTCAAGTGTCTAGTCTGGTTTACAGCATGGGGCCTGATGCTGAAAGGATATATTCCACTTTCACCATCACCACTGGTCACCTGGCAGACGAAGATCCACCAGATACAAATTTTGATGATGTCATTAAGATGTTTAATGAATATTTCACTCCAAAGAAAAACATTATTCATGAGCGCGCAAAATTTAACCTGCGCAACCAGGCACCAGGTGAAAACGTAGAGACCTACATTCGTGCACTGTATGAACTGGCCGAGAGTGCAGACTTCGGTTGCAAGGACACCGCTATTGGGGATCGACTGGTGGTAGGTCTCTGTGACAGGGATCTCTCAGAGAAACTACAGCTTCAAGCAAACTGACTCTCAAAGATGCTATCCAGATAGCAAGGCAGCACGAACTTGTCAAGCAGCAGATGAGGGAACAACGTGACATGAGCGCCAGCCTTGATGCAGTGCACTCCCATAGTTTTCGAGGTGCACAACGGGACTGCACCATGGTGGTGGCCATGGAGGGCATTCTTTCTCCCACTTCAACTCACCGTAGAGGGGTAACAGAGGTCAACACGCCAGAGGCCATCAACCCAGAGGTCAACACGCCAGAGGCCATCAACCCAGAGGTCAACACGCCAGAGGTCAATACACCAGAGGTCAACACGCCAGAGGACAGCGGGGCGGTACGGACCATCATCGAGGAGGTGGAACGTGCGGCAACTGTGGTCGGGAACACACTACAGCAGAAACGAGTGTCCTGCTCGCGGCAAAATTTGTCGCAAGTGCGGGAAACACGGACATTTTATCAATGTCTGCAGACAGAACCGGCGGCCAGAGGTCAACGAGGTGGAGACATACTACCTGGGCTCCATCTCCACTCCAGCCAGTGAGCCACCATGGTTCACATATTTGGACATCTGCAACACCCCAGTCCGCTTCAAGATAGACAGGGGCGCTGATGTGTCTATCATCTCTTCATCCTAATTCAACCAATTCCCTGCCTCCTCCCTTACAGCAAACAAAGGTAGCACTCTGTAGCCCATCTGGTCCCTTACCCTGCAGAGGACAGTTCACTGCAACTGTCGAAAACGGAACATGGACCTCACTGTTTGTAGTTTTTCGTTGTTGACTCCACCACTACTGACAATCTTTTGCAACGAACAGCAGCGTGCCAACTTCTCCTTATCCAGCGCATTGACGAGCTTTCCTCTCATGTCTTCGGGAGCTGGATGATAAGCCTGTCAACTGCACTCCCGTGAAAATTCAACTAAACCCCTAGAGACGATGCTCACCCTACAGCATCTCGACGGCAAGGAGGGTATCAATTCACTGCATGAGAAGGTGAAAGCAGAACTAGAGAGAATGTCAGCAGCCAATGTCATCGAGGCCATTACCGAACCGACAGATTGGTGCGCACCAATGGTCGCTGTTATGAACAAATCTGGAGCAGTCCGGATCTGCACGGACTTCAAGAAGCTGAATTTAGCGGTGAAGAGAGAAAGGTCTATGATACCAACGATCGATGGCGTTCTTCACAAGCTGAAGGGGTCAATAGTGTTTACAAACCTAGATGCCTCGTCAGGATTTTGGCAGATCCCTCTGGACTTGCAGACAGCAAAGTTGACAACTTTTATGACACCCTTTGGAAGATTCAACTACAAAAGACTATCATTTGGCATTAGCTCAGCCCCAGAAATCTTCCAGAGGAAGATGGAAGAGATTCTCCATGGAGTCAGCAATGTCATCTGCTACTTTGATGACATTTTGATCCACAGCCAGAACGCAGAAGAGCACGAGAGACACCTTGAGGCAGTTATGCAGAGACTCGCGGAGGTCGGTCTCAAACTCAACCAGGAGAAATCAGAATTCCGGAAAGCAGCATTGATTTCCTGGGTCATCACATCAGTGAAGAAGGTATTTGTCCAAGCAACGAAAAAGTCGAAGCAATGATCAACATGCCAGAACCACAGCACATCACTGACCTGAAAAGGATCCTGGGAATGGTCAACTTTCTTGGACGTTTCATTCCACATCTGTCCAGCACCCTGCGTCCCATGACAGAGCTACTGGAAAAGGACAAGGAGTGGATGTGGGGAAAGCCTCAGCAAGCGAGTCTTAGTGCCGTCAAAACCGTGTTGTCAACGGCTCCGACTCTAGCCTTCTTTGAACTTGCCAAACCCACAACAGTGAGCAGTGACGCCAGCAGCTATGAACTTGGTGGCATCCTTCGCCAAGAACATAATGAGGTCAAGAAACCTGTTGCGTACTGTTCACGCACCCTCACACCTGCTGAGCGCGCCTATGCTCAGATAGAAAAGGAATGCCTAGCAGCAGTGTGGTCCTGCGAAAAATTCTCCAGATACCTTGTGGGACTAGAAGACTTCAAACTGGAGACAGATCATAAGCCCCTCATACCACTTATCAACACCAAGGATCTTCAGGACACGCCCCTTCGCTGCCAGAGGCTCCTTATGCGCATGATGCGGTTCAACCCGATAGCCGTCTTCACTCCTGGCAAGAACCTCATCATCGCCGACACACTGTCAAGAAGCCCCAGACAGAGCCGGAAAGCCACAAGAACGCCAGTTGATGGATGACGTTGTGACTCATATCGACCTTGTCCGGTCAACCTGGCCAGTGTCAGACAAGCAGCTCCGAAGAATTGCAGAAGAAACAAAGAGTGACACCACCCTCAGCGCAGCGCTCGAGTACACAGCAAAAGGATGGCCCATCTACAAGAGTGACGTCAGCCTTGAACTCCAGGAGTTCTATGCAGTCCGAAACGAGCTCAGTGTTCACAAAGGGCTACTCATCAAAGGAAATTGCATTGTCATCCGAGTCTCTATGCAAGATGAAATCTTTGAAGCCATCCATGCTGGACACAAGGAATCACCAAGTGTCGCGAGCGCGCCAACGATGATGTTTGGTGGCCCAGAATCTCCAAAGAAATTGCCCAAAAGGTACGCTCTTGCGCCCTCTGTGATGAAAAGAAGCCATCGCAGAGATCAGAGCCTCTCAAGCCTTACACCTCTACCCGAAGGGCCTTTTCAAATGGTTGGTGCCGACCTGTGTGAAGTCAAAGGTTCTCAGTACCTTGTCCTCATCGACTACTTCTCCAGGTATTTGGAAATTGCTCACCTGCCAACCATGACATCCGCCTGTGTGATCGGAAAACTGAAGAACATTTTTGGCCGTCATGGGATCCCCAATGTTGTAGTCACAGACAACGGACGACAGTTTTCCTCATCAGAAGTCAAGACCTTCTCTGACACTAGGCATTTCACGCATGCTACCAGTAGTCCTTACTTCCCGCAAAGCAACGGAGAAGCAGAGAGAGGAGTGCAGATCGCCACGCGAATCTTGCAACAGAAGGACCCTTTTCTTGCTCTACTCGCGTACAGAGCAACTCCCACAGTGTCTACAGGAGTGCGTCCAGCCGAACTCGCCATGGGAAGAAGATTGAGGACTACAGTTCCAACACTTCCTGTCAACTTGAAACCACAGGAATATGACAGAGAGACCATAACTCAAAGGGATGCTGAAGCCAAAGAGAACAACAAGAAATACTACGATAGGCATCATGGAGTTCGATCCCTTCCTGAGCTCCTCCCAGGAGACTATGTCCTGCAGAAACTGGATCATGATCCCCAATGGTCCAAACCTGCCAGAGTCCTCGACCAGATCGCGCCCAGATCTTACCTGGTGGAGAACTCCCAAGGTATGCGGTACAGGCGGAACCGCAGACATCTCCGCCTATCCCATTCCATTCCTCAGGGTGGCTTTGCTCTGAGTGCCGCCTGCCCACAACTCCCAACAGAACCCAGGGTCCCCTGTCCTGACCCTCAGCCAAAAGTATATCCTTTGGCTGATCCCCAGTCACCAGGACCACCTCAGGTTGGTATCCAATGCCAGCAGCCAAAGCCTCCCAGGACACCAGCGACCTGCCTTCCACAGCGGTCCATCCAGACCGGTCTATCTACAGCGTCACCTGTTCCCGTTCAGACAACTCGCTGTGGACGAGCTGTTGTCATTCCAGCACGATACAGGGACTAACACCATCCTCTTCACCCTGTGGTCTACAGTACCAGCCTGGGTTTTCGAATTGTGTTGAAATTTGTCAAAGACTCATCTCTCCCTCGGTTATCCCCAACAGACTCTAAATTCATAAGTTTCTGTGCAACTCGGTGCACCTGTTTGTCCATTAAAAAGGGGGAGATGTGATAGAATTCGGTTGTAAGACGCGCATGCGCTAAGAGACCGACACTCGGCATGGCGGTTTTCTCTGTCCACTTCTAGACAAAATTATACTGGATCGCAAAACATCATTAAGCGTGTTCGTCTGTCTTCCGTGTGCCTGCTGATCTTGATAACACGCACACGCAGACAGACCACGAGCGCGTCAAAACAAGCAGACTCGCGCACAGAGACAAGCGGATATCGTTAATCAGTCCGGGGGGAAAAGATGTGTCTTTAGGGGTGTGGGTGTGGGTGTGTGTGTGTTAAAAGTCTTTAAAGAGTCTGTGTTACGCAGAGAAGAAGGCAGACCATTCCACAGTGCAGGTGCTATGTAAGAGAAAGATCGTTTGCCTGAAGTTTTCAGGCGAGCAGAGGGAAGGCAAAGCAGACTAGAATCGGTGGATGAGCTAAGTTGCGAGACGGAACATAAAGATGAAGGAGGTCAGAGAGGTAGGAGGGAGTCAGATTATTCAGTGATTTGAAAACCAGGAGGAGAACTTTAAAATCTATGCGAGACTGAATAGGGAGCCAGTGTAAGAATGACAGAACTGGTGATATGTGATCAGATCTAGAGGAGAAGGAGATCAGACGGGCGGCATTGGTCTGAACTTTTTGAAGTTTAGAGATGAGCGTAAAGGGACAACCGGCAAGGAGGGAGTTACAATAGTCAAGCCGAGACAGAGCAAAAGCACAGATTAGAGTCTTCAGGGCATTTTGAGTGAGAAAGCGGCGAACTGAGCTGGTTCTACGAAGTTCAAGGTAGCAGGATTTGCACACGTTAGAGATAATGCTGTTTGAAAGAAAGAGTTTGGTCGAGTGTAACGCCGAGGTTACGAAGAGACACTGATAGATTTATCTCGTTTCCATCAACATTTATAGAACAAGGGAGAGAATGAGTTCTGATAGTGTGTTTCGAAGCAATGAGGATTATTTCAGTTTTGTCTGCATTAAGCTGCAGTTTGTTATTGTGCATCCATGATTTAACATCGGAAATGCATGCTTGAGAAGAGGAGATTATTTCATGAAGGTGACTGAGATGGGCAGAGATATACAGCTGGTTGTCATGTGAAAAGCTATGGTGAAGGAGAGAGTGTTGGCTGATAATGGTCGAGAGAGGCTGGGTGCATAGCACAAACAAAACCGGTCCCAGGACAGATCCCTGAGGGACACCAAACTGAAGTGCTCTTGCTGGAGACTTAACACCTCTCACTGAAACAGTTTGCGTGCGATCAGAGAGATACGACCAGAACCAGGAAAGGACATAACCAGAAAGACCAAAAGAAGTGTTGAGTCATGAGAGGAGAATGGAGTGATCTATTGTATCAAAAGCAGCAGACAGATCTAGGAGAGAGATAAAGAAACTTTGTTTCCATCAAGAGCTGTGAGGAGATCGTTTGCTATCTTCAGAAGCGCCGTCTCGGTGCTATGACCAGCCCGGTAGGCTGACTGGTTTGAGTACAAGAGATGGTTTACTGAGAGATGTTCAGACAGTTGGGCGAGAACAACTTTTTCAATCAGTTTGGAAAGAAATGGGAGATTAGGGACGGGTCTGTAGTTCTTGAGATTTTCAGGACCTAAGTTTTGCTACTTCAGGAGCAGTCTGACAACTGCAGATTTGAACAGAGTGGGGAAAACAACCTGATTGCAAAGAATCATTGATAATGGATGTAAAGTATGGGAGGAGATCGTCAAGACAGCAGGTAAGAAGGGATGAGGGGAGAGGGTCAAGTTCACATGTTTTGACAGTTACTTGCTTCAAGATTTTCCGGACCTCTTCTACCGACACAGTGTGGAATTCAGACCACTGAGAGCCGGGGAAATCTGGACAAAACAAGTGCTGACATGAGCTTTTTGGTCACATCGATGGTAAGAAAAGACGGATATAACTGATTCTGTGAAGCTCAAGGTAGATGGTCCTACACAGTAGCTTCATATGCTCCTCCATTGAGAGGACACGATCCAGATGTACTCCAAGATTCCTCACAGACTCGGCAAAACCAATCTCTTCACCAGACAAAACAAAGAAGTATTGGCCGGGACTGCTATGAGCTGTCTGGCTGTTCCAAGTAGGATGACCTTGGTTTTCCCATCATTCATTTTCAGCTTGTTTGCTGTCATCCATTTTTTGACAGATTCTATTGTCTGCTGAAAAGTGGCAAGGAGCTGGGGGAACTGACAGGGTTGTGCTGACTGATGCAACTGTGGATCGTCTGCAAACATGTGATGCATAACACAACACTGCCTGATCTGCTGACTGAGAGGTTGAATGTACATTGTAAATAGCACAGGCCCTAACACGGAACCCTGGGGTACTCCATACTTCAGAGGAACAGGTTTTGAAGCATGATTGAGTACAACAACAGACTGGGATTGGTCACTCAAGTAGGACACAAACCATTTTGGGACATTGCCTGACAGTCCAAAAGAGACTTGTAGTCTCTTAAGCAAGATGTCATGGTCCAGCATATCAAACGCTGCTGACAGACCGAGCAGGGATAGCAAAGATATGTTACCACGGTCACAAGAAGAAAGCAGATCATTGACAACGCGAAGTAAAGCTGTCTCTGTGGAACGATTTGCTTTGTCAGCAGACTGTAAGGGCTCAAGCAAGTGAGACTGACTCAAATGATTAAGTTGATTTAAAACAACCTTTTTCGGGATTTTAGAAACGAAAGGCAGATTTGACACAGACCTGTAGTTTTTCATCAAATTTGGGGCAAGACTGGACTTTTTCAAAAGAGGTGTCATAATAGCATTTTTAAAAGGAGGGGGTACAGAGCCAGTACTCAAGGACTTATTGACAATAGTGGTGATAACAGGTATTAACTCACTAAAAGACTGATACAAAAGACCTGCTGGGATAGGGTCAAGGCTGCAGGATTTTTCGGGCGTATTTACAATGATAACCCTAACCTGATCTTCTGTCACAGGGGTAAAATCACACATTGGTTTTTCAGTAAAGACAGACAAATCTGGGATTCCTCCTGCTTTGTCAAGTTCTAACCTGAGCTGCATAATTTTGTCAGTGAAAAAGTCACAGAACGCATCGGGTAACTGATCAGCTGGTATGTTGTTTGGCAGACTTTTTCTTTACCCTTTCCCGTAAGATGACCCACTAAATCAAACAAAACCCTGCTGTTCGTGCATTCTTCTGCTGCTTCAGCACTAGTGTGAACTGTCCGGACTCCACTGATCAAGTCCTTGGTGTCGTCTCTGCGTTGCTGAAACATCTGTCGATGAACCACCAGGTGTGTCTTCCTCCGCTGACGCTCTGCTTGTCGACGTTGCTGCTTGGACTGCTTCACCTCCAACGTGAGCCAAGGTGCAGAAGGCCGGTCTGTTACACAGCGAGTCGTAAGGGGAGCGTGTCTGTCGAGGACTGCCTTCAGACCCTGGTTGTAATCCGTAACAGGGTCCTTCTCGCTGAACTGAAGTGCTGCCACATCACTTCCGAAGGCCGTCAAATCAACTGCGCGCAGTTTAAAAAACAAAACAATACGTTTCTTGGGACCAGACTTTTTCATGTTCCGAGAAAAGAAATCGGGAAATAGTCAGACACCAGGTTGTCTGTCACAGACAGGTCCAGGATCGTGTCAGAGTTCTCCTCCTTAACAATCAGACAGTCAATCATGTGGCGTGATTTGTGAGTAGGCTTTTGAATCAACTGACACATACTGTGCATAGTAAGCCAGTCCCTTAACACCTTTACATGACAGTCTGAGGGAGAGTCATAAAGGAAATTAAAATCACCCAGGATGATAGTTTTTGAGTTAGTGCACAGGAATCCAAAAAGTCTGGGAACTCTTCCATGAACTGAGAGGTTTTCAGTTCGTTGCCTTTACTGGGTGGAGGTCAGTAAAGACAGAAAAAGACATACTTTGACCAGCATAAGTGAGGTGTGTTTTACACAACTGAAATGTAAACTCAACCACCGTCTTTGGGAAAGTGATACAGGGCTTGAGTGACTCTCTGCAGAGGACAGCCACACCACCACCGTGCAGTGTTCTTAGACTACAATGGAGGACGAAGCCAGGTGGGGTTAATTCACACATCTTAACTTCACTAAGTAGAGAGAGAGAGAGAGAGAGAGAGAGAGAGAGAGAGAGAGAGAGAGAGAGAGAGAGAGAGAGAGAGAGAGAGAGAGACAGACAGACAGACAGACAGACAGAGACAGACAGACAGGCGGACAGACAGACAGACAGACAGAGAGGGAGAGTACGTGTGTGTGTGTGTGTGTGTGTGTGTGTGTGTGTGTGTGTGTGTGTGTGTGTGTGTGTGTGTGTGTGTGTGTGTGTGTGTGTGTGTGCGTGCGTGCGTGCGAGTGTGAGTGTGTGTTGGGAGTGCTGCTGCAGTATTGTGTCTGTGGAACATACGCCACAGCAAAGTTCAGTTTCAGCTTTACTTCTGATACCAAGCACCTGCATTATGTACAGTCCGTGTGATGTGAGTGCTCTGAAGAGGAAAGGATAGAAGAGTAAATCTTTAACAAACAAACAAAAAAAGGAAAAAAAAAACAGAGAAAAGAAAAGAAAAGAAAAGAAAAAAACGGCTGCGGTGCCGGATCATTCGGAGAAAACTCATTTTCTCGATGGTTGAAAAGGCGTAGCAGATGTCCATCATAAATCTTGTCCCAGCACTTCTGACACCATGGCAGTCCACTAGACAAAAACGTTTCCAGGAGTAACGACTCTCTGTACTGCTGGACCAAGATGTTTGCGGCCCAGAGAGTCGGATTACTTCTGTGCAACCACTTCAAATGTCGTGCCCATTTTCTTCAAGCCACCTTCCATAAGTCGTCCCTCACCCAACGTCCTGCTGCAAACACAGAGGAGAATGGTGGTTTCAAATTGCACGTAGACGGGCTTTAGCTGCTCACCTTCAAACGCTGCATATAAGGTGTGTTTGGGAGCATTAAGGTTACCGGACTGCCCTTTTTGAAGTAAAACGACCAGTTCTCATTTGAAGAGAAGGTTAGGAAGGGAACCCTAAACAGTGTCCTATCTGCTCTTGTCAATTTATTATGTCTGACCTATCGCCCTCAAAAGCCTGAAAGCAAGAAGACATGCAAGCAAAATCAGCTCATTCTTAGAACTTCGAACAGATCAGAGTGAAGGAAAGCCTTCAGCTCGAAAATCACTTGCTTGCAATTTTGTGGACATTGTGGCACAGAGCAAAATACGTCTAGCCGCCCAAAACGTTTCGTACTAGCTCAAGAATGAGGTGGACAGAGAGAGAACGAAAACAGAATAAAACAAGATGCAAAGCATATAAACGTACTCCTAGTTTATCTTGAATACGTGTGAGATATTCCATAAAGAGGAAAAAACCGTTTTGGGCCGTTATAGCCGTTAGTACGTTCTGAAATATTCCATAAAGAAGAAAAACCGTTATGGGCCGTTACACACAGACAACATTTCTTTGTTCCCACTGTAAAGTACTCCCTCTTCTGACTGGGAGTACAAAAACGGGGCTCGACTTCAGAGCTACGTGGATGGAGGATATCCCTACATTCCCCGACAGCATCAATGAGTCACGCTTCCATCATCATTATTCACTATACTCCTACTCTCACTAGCTCTAACAAAATAAAAGATCAGATTTACGAGAATCATGACAAGAACATCAAAGCAGTACCTGGAAGAACGAGCAGCTGATCTCAGATTACTTCAAACCAAGAGCTGCGAAAATCAGCAGAGAATGGAAAGAAGTCGTCAGCATCCTCGGTGCAGGGAAATCCACCAGCAATGGATCACTCTTAATCAGCTGTGTAGAACGCATGCTGTTCGTTGTTAACATCATTTTCAATCATGCTGTTGAGTACAATAGAACCTGAATGCACTTTAATCAATCAGCGTCTCTTAATAGACTATGACATTGTCAAGCAGCAGAACATAAGGATATTCCGATCACACATGTCATGTGTGATGCAGACTGCTGAATAAACACCAAGGTGGTAGGGAATGCCTTCAACTGTATGTTTCTTATACACTGCATAAATTACCACAGGTCACGGCAGCTTTCAACACAACACGCTCCCAGGATGGAAGAATATGACACCTGATACAAGACTGATGCAATATGAGTCCGTTCTGAAAAAAAAATACTCTGTGACCATTGCTCAGGAAGAAGGAACCTGAATGACCACCTCGCCTTCCCTTCTCCCTTGATTCCATGAAGCGTCATTAGAATGCCACGCTGAGAATCAGCTGTACAAGGTTCCTCAAGTTTTGTAGATTGTATTCCAAGGCTTGAATCTCAGTAACTTGTTCTCCGTCCAGTCTGCAATAATGCCAGTCCATCACTTTTTCTGTCTTCCCCTCCCGAGCTCCATCTTTCGCATTCGACAGTTCCCTGTAAAATCATGTTATCACAGTGGCATCGGATCTTGTAATATGGCCATATCGACTTAGTTATGCTTCTTAACTGATGTCAAAAGATCATCATTAGGTCCGACGTTCTGATTCATGGCTAGATGCACTTGGTCATAAGAAAAGGGTTCATATATCCGATCTTTAACATCTTGCAATAAAATCTCATTTGCATAGTTTGGATACTTCTTTTCAGATCCGTTTTCAGGGTCCATGTCTCGCAAACATACCGGAAGATGGAAGACAACAGTACACGCAGGAGTCTGATCTTGTGTTAATGTGGATGTTTCATTGTCCATACACATTTTAGACTGGACAAAGCTGGCGTCATACTTTGCTGCTCTCTAGGAGTCTGATGTTGTGTTAATGTGGATGTTTCATTGTCCATACACATTTTAGACTGGACAAAGCTGGCGTCATACGTTGCTGCTCTCTAGGAGTCTGATGTTGTGTTAATGTGGATGTTTCATTGTCCATACACATTTTAGACTGGACAAAGCTTGTGTCATACTTTGCTGCTCTCTAGAGTCTGATGTTGTGTTAATGTGGATGTTTCATTGTCCATACACATTTTAGACTGGACAAAGCTGGTGTCATACTTTGCTGCTCTCTAGGAGTCTGATGTTGTGTTAATGTGGATGTTTCATTGTCCATACACATTTTAGACTGGACAAAGCTGGTGTCATACTTTGCTGCTCTCTAGGAGTCTGATGTTGTGTTAATGTGGATGTTTCATTGTCCATACACATTTTAGACTGGACAAAGCTGGTGTCATACTTTGCTGCTCTCTAGGAGTCTGATGTTGTGTTAATGTGGATGTTTCATTGTCCATACACATTTCAGACTGGACAAAGCTGGCGTCATACTTTGCTGCTCTCTAGGAGTCTGATGTTGTGTTAATGTGGATGTTTCATTGTCCATACACATTTCAGACTGGACAAAGCTGGCGTCATACTTTGCTGCTCTCTAGGAGTCTGATGTTGTGTTAATGTGGATGTTTCATTGTCCATACACATTTCAGACTGGACAAAGCTGGTGTCATACTTTGCTGCTCTCTAGGAGTCTGATGTTGTGTTAATGTGGATGTTTCATTGTCCATACACATTTCAGACTGGACAAAGCGGGTGTCATACTTTGCTGCTCTCTAGGAGTCTGATCTTGTGTTAATGTGGATGTTTCATTGTCCATACACATTTTAGACTGGACAAAGCGGGTGTCATACTTTGCTGCTCTCTAGGAGTCTGATGTTGTGTTAATGTGGATGTTTCATTGTCCATACACATTTCAGACTGGACAAAGCTGGTGTCATACTTTGCTGCTCTCTAGGAGTCTGATGTTGTGTTAATGTGGATGTTTCATTGTCCATACACATTTCAGACTGGACAAAGCTGGTGTCATACTTTGCTGCTCTCTAGGAGTCTGATCTTGTGTTAATGTGGATGTTTCATTGTCCATACACATTTCAGACTGGACAAAGCGGGTGTCATACTTTGCTGCTCTCTAGGAGTCTGATGTTGTGTTAATGTGGATGTTTCATTGTCCATACACATTTCAGACTGGACAAAGCGGGTGTCATACTTTGCTGCTCTCTAGATGATTTTGGTTTGGATCTGTCACTGCTACTGATGGAAACTAGGTACGTGAAATGTTAAATACTTTGCTATCTTCTGTCTATGGGCGGTTATCTCAGTTCTGATAGTAGAGTTGTGGCTGATCATCAACTTGCTCTTTATTTCCATGCCACATGTCGTCGATGTACCAGCCAGTCTTTGAAAGGGCCTTGTGAGAAAACTACTTCACAACGGCATGACCATCAACGTGAAAGCGAGGGTTGTTATTGATTCTTCCTCCAAAGGTAACTTGTTGACATGATCCTTATATTGCATCATCCATGATGTATTTCAGATTTATGCTGAAACGCGCGGCAGATAGGAGGCAATTCTGACGAACTCCAACTGAAGTATGAAACCACTCTCCAATAGAACATTGCAAGAGCAATTGGTCGTTTTGAAACACAGTCGCTGGATTATGCTAACCACCTTTTCGCCATTTTTTTTTGGTCCTGCCTGACACTATCGAATGCCTTTTTAAGTCGGCGGAGAGTGGTAGCAGTCTCTGGTGCTTTAGGTCTTTTTCGCAAAGGGTGTGCAGGTTAAAGATCGGATTCATGGTACCTCCGCCTTTGCAGAATCTGACTTATTCTTCAGCAATAATATCTGCTTGCAGTTGTAATTTGTTAAGAATTATTTTGGGTGTTAGTTTGCTGGTGTGCCTGAGCAGAGTGATATTTAGATAGCTATGGTTGTTTTAAAGATGTCCCTTTTTTTAAAGGAAGACGATGACTGATTTAATCTATGGTGTGGGCCACTCGCTAATGTGCGAGTTTTTTTTCTTCCTTTTTTTCAGATGGTAGTCAGGATATCAGTTACTCCCTCTTCACCATGTTCAAGAGTTCTGCAGGGATGTTGTTGATACCTGCAGCCTTCCGATGTTCCGCAATTTCATCGCTGCTATAACGTAATTAAATACTGGGTGGTGGTCCTCGTTTAATGATATGTACTTCGTGCACAACCAACAGAGCAGGAAGGACACACAGTGGACCACTTCAAATATCTGAGTGGATTCTAACTGAAAGAAATGGACCACTTAAAATATCTGGCGATCATTCTGAGCAACGATGCCAGCTCAACAAAATATAAGCAGTTAAAAAATCAAAATATTACACTCTTCAATATGAATACCTGAGTTGAACACAGATGAATAGATGCAATTACAACCACCAAATACGGATGTTTGACAACAGACAGATAAGATAGTTTTTGTGCATCTCATACTAGATAAATAGATGCAGTTACAACCACCAAATCTGGATGTTTGACAACAGACACATAAGATAGTTTCTGTGCATCTTATACTAGATGAATAGATGCAATTACAACCACCAAATCCTGGTGTTTGGCAACAGACACGTAAGATAGTTTTTGTGCATCTCATACTGAAGAAGAAAATCAAGTGAATCCCTACACGTAGAAACTTCTCACGCCACTAGACCCCTAGCTTAGACACGTATCCTTCCATGACACCTTGACAACAGTGACGCCGAGACAACAGTGCAGGGCGGATATTCGAGGAGTAGACAGATTAGTTCTGAATGGACAACATCCGGCCCTAGGGTGATCCTAACCGTCAGACCGAGGTCAGTGACCTGTCGTCATCCCTATGACCTTTCGTGACCAAGAGTTGCATGCAGAAATGGGCGTAAAATCTGAAGTGAATTTAATGTTCTTAACGGAATATATTCAATGATTGCCTTTAAACCTGGGTATTAACTAAATGTATTGTGACAAAGTATATGAGAGGTCTGTACAGATTTAGCGCTTATCTTTAATCTTGGGAGTGTACCGTATGTATATTGACACAGCATGTGAGAGTACTGTACAGATTTAGTCTCAGTAAACAGACTATAGCATAAAGCAACATTGTCATAACAACTTCGCACAGAACGTTCGATAAACTGTTGCGTTTTCTTTCATCTACACAGTATTTTGATTTCTTTGCATTAAAAGATGCCTTACTTTTCTCACGTTCATATGACCGTTTCAGGTATGGTCCTGTCATGCGCTTCATGATCAATCACAATCTGCTGGGGTTTTATGGGTTTAACTGGGTCTCGCAAATCACCTCTGCCTTCATCGCCAGTGAGAGGTGTTTCTGCATCCTGCAGCCTCTGCGTTCTCAGACTGTACTGTCTACATCAACTACCACTACCACCATCATCATTACCTACATTGTCATGGTGGCCATGTACTCTCTCATAGTGACACGGTACCGTGCTGTGTGTGTTCATGATCCTGTGAATGGTTCAGACTCCTGGACTCTCTTTCCCAGCCAGTTTTTCTTTGACCACCAGAAACTGATAGATGCCTTGGATGCATCTGTTTTTGGTTTGGCCATTCCTGTGGTGGTGATAGGAGTGGTGACGGTGACGACGATAGTGACAATGATCAAACTGCGTCAGGCAGCTGCATGGAGGGCGGGCACCTCAACCAGTGGCGGCGTGTCTGCCCGAGAAGTTTCACTGACCATCATGTTGGTCTACAGCTCTATTTTCTTCATTGTCTGTACCTCTCCTTTGAGTCTGGTCAGGTGAGTCCTTCGTGACTAATACAAAACTGTCACCGTGGAATTTATTTGATGGAGGAAAATGGATTTTACAAAAGCTGAATTCGATTTATATTAATACTTCAGAGCAGTAGTATAATTTCAATTAGTTTCAAGACAGGGAAACAAAGTAAACACCCTCAGTTACGTCTTGTAGCTAGCTATATATGATTTTAGAAAAGGTCCATCATCTGTTTAACCAAGTTTGTCGGATTTCGGAAAGGTCAATCTCTTATTGTACCTAAATATGATTTAAGACAAATTAGTTATATGCAGTTGCCATCTTTCCCCCGATTTCAGAGAGGTCAGTCACTTCTTGTAGCCAGCTATGATATCAAAAAGATCAGTAGCCCTTGACACCGCGTCTGGTTTAAGAACTGTCAGTTATCTTTGTAACATGTATATCTGATTTCAGAAAAGTCAGCCACATATTGAGGGCAAATATGTCTGATCTCATGGTGACCATGAATCAAAACTTCACTTTCATGTCATCGACCAATGATCTGTTGTAAGTGGTGACCATGAGTCAGACATCACTATCAAATCACTTGCTGAGTGTTCTATTGTTTGTGACCCTGATTCACAGACCATTACGGTCGTGTCTCTCGTTCAGCGATCTGTTGCTAGTGGTGACCATAAGTCACAGACCTCGCTGTCATGTCATTTGTTGAAAGGCGTGTTCTTGGTCATCATGTGCTACAGAGTCTCTACATTCTGTCACTTATTTAGTGACCTACTTCTGGTAGTGACTGGGAACCACAAATCTCCCTTGTCACTTGCTGAAAAAAATGTGTATAGAAAGTGCTGGTTCATACGGTTTCTTTTACTGTGATCAATCTTCACAGATACTCGTTTGACATGTGCAGCAGCAACCTGGCATCCTGCTTCAGATATGTAACGTCAACAATATTTCTCCTTCACCGGGGTGAATCAAAGTCTGTCTTGCCATTGGAATGCGTGGTGGTCCACGCTGCATGCTTTCTGGTCTGTAATATGGCCTTGTTCAGCAGGATTATTTGGGAACAGATTATTTGTCCTCTTTGTAGATACTATGGTATGACTTGCACTTGATCTGCAAACAGCTCTCTTTTAAATCAAGGTCTAAAATAGTACATCTGGGAAAACAAATTGAGTCACTCGTTAACCTTCCATATCAAAAGGTCACGGTAAAATTCAGCCCCATGTTTATAGTATGAATAAAGTTTCCCAATAACATCATCACCACAAACTGTATTTTTCACTGTGATGCTCTGTACCCTGAACTGTTGCAGTTTGTATTGGTTTTCTTTCGTCGTGTGCGTCCACATTAGGTCATGAAAAATTCAGCACCACTTTCAACAGGTTTGTTTCATGAACACTCTGAAATATCAAGAATGTTTTCAAATCTCCAGAGTGTTTTCATAGTGTCAAACTAGAACTGTGTCAAAGTAGCGCCGATTTTTTTTTCAAATAATGGATTATCGCAGAATTCACACTGTAGTCCTTCAATTTTTACGTATGTTTTCACATCTTTTGGATTGGCCGAGAACCAGAGAAAATGGGTATTGCACATTAACTCCATATTGGCGCTGAAATGATGCAGCAAGAAATCACAAAAACTTGGAGTGCCACACCATTATTTACAGTTCACTTTTGGGTGCAGACTTTTCATTGTTCTCGATTTTCCTTTTAGGTGCAAAATGTTCAGGATTCAGAAAGTGTACTTTAAGTGCAAAATGTTCATCAAGTACGTGAATACTATCCCTTAATATGACCCCCAGGGGTCCCATTGGTTATAAACAACAAGAATTTACGAAATTAGCATTTTATCACTGCAATTAACTTAAAGCACCAAAGCATATGTCGGCTCTCGCTTCTATCTACCAGACCATGTAGCATTTGAAAACAAAGAAACTGCAAAAAGAGGCGCACTAGGCGTTGTCGTGGACACTAAGTTGGCACAGAAACTCTACTCACATGTAAAGCTCACATTGAAAGACGCTAAAATCATGTCACGTCAACATGAAAACGTTAAATACCCCCATCTTAGAGAGCAAAGACACGCAGGATACAGCAAGTATAAATTCCGTGTCTCGTGCCAGCACGCACAGCATCTATAGTTGGTTTAGTCATGTGATCTTGAAGCTGCAAATCGTGGTGGTACCCATGGCTGTAGCAGGCACTGAGCTGATCGTAATGCTGCAATCGTGATGGTCTCCATGACAGTGATTTCAGAAGCGCCAGTTCCAGAGATAATTTCCAAGGTCGATCCCAATGGGTGCTCATGATTATTTCAGTGAGACATTTTAGCGATGTTCTTAATTTTCGGCTTTCTTCTTTCTTGTAACGTCCATCACCATCATGCTCTTTGTTATCACGTTTGCATTATGGAAGAATTCTGGTGAAGGTCTGGATGGGAGGAGGGGGGGGGGGGGGTGACAACTTTCCAGATGACTAACCGCATATTATAAGGATGGGTATAGAAAAGGGAGGAGTGGAATCGACGAGCTGGTTTGGGTGGGGCGGATGTGGGGATTGGGAGTATTTGGGGTTAGGGGTCGGGAAGGTAATATACGATACCTCACATTAGGATGCCTTAGGTGGAAGACAGTTCCGCTCGTTGATGGAAAGCAGTTAGAAGGCGTTCTTCTTGTGGCTTGTCTTACATTCTGGATGGAAACAGATCAACTAGTAGGATTGGCTACTTGTTCTTGGAGCTAGGGTTGAGACTGACGTAACCAGAATATTCGGTTAAACTAGGGAAAATGTTGCCAGCATTGCATGGATATCCAGTTTTTCAGTGATATCCAGTATAGCTGTAAACATGTGTTCCATGCTTGATGTTTTGAATAATAATTTACTAGTCTGTGGGCAGCAGGCGCTCAGCATTTTAGACTTTGCTGACGCCTTTGGCTGTGTAAGGGTTCCAGACCGCCGAGGCTTATTCCTGTACTATTCATTCAGAGATAGTGGAGGCTCTTTCCTTGATGTTAACTCAGCCTACCTACCTTAGGATTGCAGTGAAGAAAGCCGAGGGTCTTAGTGCGTTAATGGCGATGTTGGATACACACGTTATACATTCTTTAGATGTAGTGACATCCAGACATTTAGTTCTTTTCGATATGCTCCACTATTTCTAGTCACGTTGAGAGTCTGGATCTTCTTCCTGGATGGAAAGATATTTTTCAGCTCAATTTCAAAGTTGTCATATAATTGAATTCTTGCTGTAGCACTTGATTTTTTGCTGGCGGGGGACTGTCATCTTGGCAGTCTGTTTATGCAAAGGGTTTTGGCAATCAATAGTATTTTGTTTTTTTTATTCGTTCGGAGGTGATATGTTGGAACTTCGAATTGGAGGCCTTCCATTGGCACCATACTGATTTGTTCTGCAATGCTAACATGGTGGAATGTGGTAACAATCCATGAAGAAGGTGTTGTTCTGTGTTTGGTGAGTTGGCCAGCCAGCTTGGGAGTAACTGTGGCACAGATTGTTTGACATGGCGTTGATGCAATGATGGTTCTCCATTCTGTGAATGTCATGGTCTGACAGTTCTAGCAAGTCCTCTATCCGGTTGGTGTTGGAAGCATTGTTTGGCAATAGAGGGGAGTTTTCATCTACGCTACAAGTACCTTGCAATGTAGGATGCAGAGTGTCCATCTTTAAGGGAGCTGATCAGGTGTATGTTTATAGATCTATGCAGTTCCAGCACTCACGTTGCTATCACAGCCAAATGGGGATACTAATAATAATAATGGTTTTTTATATAGCGCTTAATCAAACGAATTTCTCTAAGCGCTTTACAAAGTCATACTACATTCACCCTTCTCATATACAATAGTTACACCCTTACACCTAGCTACAAATACTATTACTAAAATAACAAACAAATCCTAATCCTACGAGTGTGACATTCACGTATTTTTCAAGTATCACTGCAAACACTTAATCCTATAACGTTCAGTCATGCAACAATACATGTAATGGAGAACATACATATACACTACATTTGAAAAGGCCCAGACGGCTATGAGTTGGGTTGCCCCCCCCCCCCCCCCCCCACAGCATTGATTAATTATGAGAAAATAGATGCGTTTTAAGTTTAGACTTGAAAGAAGGGATAGAATCTGAATGTCTGAGAGAGTCTGGCAGTCTGTTCCACGTCGCTGGAGCTTGAAAAGAGAAAGATCTTTCACCAGTAGTAGTCCTAAAGCGAGTCATTCGTAGAAGGCGGTCATCAGCACAGGAGCGTAGTTGTCGAGAAGGGGTGTAGATTTTAAGGAGATCTGAGAGATAGAAGGTCCATTTTCAAAGAGAGCAGAGAAAGTGAGAGTTGAGATTTTGTACGAGATACGGTTTGAGACAGATAGCCAGTGAAGAGAAGTGAAGTAGAGGCGAAATGTGATCATATTTTCCTGCTCTACAGACGACTCGGGCTGCATGATTTTGGATTCGCTGTAATCTTTCTATCAGGTATTTTGGAAGGCCGGCCAAAAGTGAGTTGCAGTAATCTATTCTAGATAAGACAAATGCACAAATGAGAGTTTTTGTAGCATCTGTAGAGAGAAGGTGACGTACGGAGCTGATTCTTCTTAGTTCTAAATAGGCAATCTTGAAAATATTTAAACCTGTTTCTCAAAGGTGAGGGATTGGTCAAGAATAACCCCTAGACTGCGGACAGAGGTGGAGACAGAGACAGTACAGTCATTGATAGTGACAGTTGAAGGCAGAGAAGGATGGTTAGGCTGTTTTGTCACGAACATGAGTTCCGTCTTGTCGTCGTTTAGTTGTAGTTTGTTGGTTGTCATCCGGTCCTTCAGGTCTGCAATGCAGCCCTGCGTCTGAGAAATCAGTGAGTCAATTTCAGCAATGGGAGCCGACTGATGAAGCTGAGTATCATCAGCAAAGCTCTCATGCGACATGGCGTGACCACTGATGACGTCAGACACAGGACTAGCAACAGCACAAAAAGGACTGGCTCCAGTACAGAACCCTGAGGCACACCGTACCTAAGAGGAGAACTGTCTGAGTATCTACTCTGTACACACACTGTCTGAGTCCGTCCAGTCAAGTAAGAGATAATCCAGTCGAGAACTGTGTCTTTGAATCCAAAGGAAGTTTGGAGCCGTGAGAACAAAATATTATGATCGATCGTGTCAAATGCTGCGGAGAGGTCTAACATCGCTAATAAGGAAACATTCCCATCGTCAAGCCGCAGAGGAGGTCATTGACTATACGGAGGAGTGCTGTCTCACAACTATGGCCTTGTCTGTAAGCAGACTGATGAGGATTCAAACGATGATTCTTTTCGAGATGTTCTAGAATTTGTTCCAAAACGATCTTCTACAATAATTTTGATAGAAATGACAATTTGATACAGGCCGATTTAATTCTTTAAAACATTTTTATCTAAAGAAGGTTTCTTGATCAATGGACGTACCACTGCGGACCGGAAGATTTCAGGAACGTGACCAGAGGACAAAGAGGTATTATGGGGTAGGACGTCATCAATGCACTGAAAGAGCAAGTTAATGGGAATGGCATCAAGTTCACATGATTTAGGGCTGCATCGCAAACAAAGTTTCTTGACATAGTCTTGGCTAACAGGGCTAAAACAAGCTAAAGGAGGTCCACAGTAAACATTGTCATTTAGAGAATGTACAGGTGCAGTAGAATCTAGCTTTTCACGGATAGTGTCAATTTTGCCATTGAAAAACTCTAAGAATTTCTGTGGGAGCTCTTGAGTTTGGAAGATGGTGGAAGGGGGAGTAGCTGACTTTGCCTAGGAGACTATTTGTGACATTAAATAGTTGCTTGGCCGTATTACAGGCCAATATCTTTGAAGAATAAAACAAAGTTTTTGCTTGATGAACAATGTCAGTAAAATGATTTCTCGCAGTTTGATATATTTCCCTGTGCACAGTCAGTTCCGTGGCGCGCCATCGCGTCTCAGCCCCCCTCCTCTCCTGCTTGGCCTCCGACAACTCGGGACCCACTGTTGTGCCATTGACACAGTGAGCGATCGGTGATCAAGCGTCTTGCTCACTGGAGCATGCCTATCAAGCGTGGTAGGGAGGGCAGAGGTCAGCTGACAGGCCGATGGCTCGCTCGGTATGGCCGTGGTCAGATCCGATTTGAAAGCCTCTATATTGAAAAATTTCAAAATGGAGTGACTGAAGGCGGCGAACGAAGCAAGATTTTGGAATAGAGTTTTAGAAATTACCGCCAATGACATTGACAAACAAAGCACAAGACAAGACACGATGCATTCAACCACTTGGGTCTTCATCAGGCGAAAAAATAAATCACATTTAACATGTGGGACAGTACAAACTACGAAAAACGAAAAGAGAATGAAAAATGACTCATCTGATATTGTCCATGAAGGCGGAAATGACATGAGGCCAGGGGGATTATGGGGGAGGAAACAGAGGGGGGGGGGGGTTGCGTCAGGGGAGGTGTGTGTGTGTGATATGATAGGGGTTTGTGTCTAGTTTATTGGGATGGTGTGATATCTTTGTGATGGTTGTGGTAATGGTGGATAGATAATAATGAAAAAAAAAAAAAAAAAAAAAAGGAGAAGAAAGTGTGTGTGTGTGTGTGTGTGTGGGGGGGGGGGGGATTTAAGGGAAGGATCAAAACAAAATTAAGATTAGATAGATTAGATAGATGGAGGGTTGCTGTAACTACTGTATGAAGTGAGTGAAGGGGATGTGGTGGTGGTGTATGTAAGTGGTGTGTGTATGTGTGTGTGTATGTGTGTGTGTTGGTAGGGGATATTGCCACTGATGTGAAGAGGTGGGTTGTGTGTTTGGTTATTGTTGGATATTGATGCCTTGGGGGTGTAGTGTGCCCAGTTTGGAAATGAGATGGTCGTGGTGGGGCGGGGGAAGGACTTGGTGGTATAGCCAGCTGGGGCCAGGTCACGTAGCTTTGGTTCATCGCCGCTTTCCTTGAACCACGTTTCCGTTACGCAAAGAATGTCGATATCATTGGAGAGTATAAAGTCATTTTACAGCAGATCGTTTTTTTTACAGGTATTACCAAGTGACTGGGCATGAAAACTGTCAGCGAAATGTTCATTGCCATTTACGTAACATTAGAAAAAACAGTTTCTCAGTTGGAAAACTTGGTCATAACCACGTGGAAGCTGAAGTTTGAGAACTATCAGAACAAAAAGGGATTGTTCTGATATGAAACGTTTACCAATTGAAAAGGCGCTTCATCAAAACAAACAAGGGCAATTCCAGCATAGAAAGTTTGCCACACATGTATATTTTATAGTGTGCAGCATCAAAACAGACAGCAGTTCTAATAGTTCTCAATGGAACGACCATTCGTTTGATTCTCTAAAATCAAGATACAAAATATACGCACACACACACACAACAACACACACACACACACACACACACACACACACACACACACACACACACACAACACACACACACACACACACACACACACACTGAAAAATACTAGAATGGTCTGGAATCTTTGTTTTTCATCTTCTAGGGGTCTGTGCTGGAAAGTCCCAAATCCAAACAGAAAAAAGAATGATTTGCCAACACGATTCTCCTAAATATATTCTGTATTCCCCTTCACATTGCCTACGTTACGTTGCATATATAGCCGTAAAATCATCTCCTAAAACGTTTAAAATACTCTTGACAATTGCGCAATCCCGGTTGTATTTTGGGATTCACAGAGATTTCTTGACGTCGAAGCGCCATTCTTTTGTAATGTTCTGAATATGATATCATGCAGAAATTGTTTGCCTTGCTGATCAAACTACAGCAGTGTAATTGTTTCCACTTAACGATCCAAGGACAGCGGTGTCATGGTCTGTTCTGTCCACAGGGTGGCCTGTCTCTTCATACCTGAGCTGGCCCCTGGGAGACGACAGCACAACCTGTTCTTCGTTTTGAATTGGCTGCTGGACATCATGGTGTACATCAACTCCACCTTCAACATCTTCATCTACTACAGCATGGGGTCCCGCTACAGGCAGACCTTCTGGCAGCTGATGGGCCGGGCACACAGGACCCCAAGATGAATGAGTTTAGTGTTGGCAACACTGCGTCTTCAACATAATGACCAGAATTATTCACTTGATGAACAAATAGAGTCTGATATTTTGTTTATTAGACATGGGAAATGACAAAGTATATTATAATTCACATCATAACAGCACAAACGTAAATGGTTTTGTTCATTCGGACTTCTCAACCATTTGTGATCCGCAAGTTGTAATGCGTTTTCTGTAGAGTGACCTGCGCATATTGTGTGACTGCCGCTTGTAGATAACCCTTTCGGGAAAGGGATCCCAGTTTTCATTGCAGTCACAATGGTTCACATCTGATGTATTCCATCTCGTCAACCATTAAACCTTACTGTCGCTGCACATCAAATTTGGTTAGTTTCTTTCTAACGTTCAGAGTTTACTGTGAACAAAAGTTATTTTACAGAATCTTGCGTATGGTGTTTCATTTCAAATTGAAAATATTGAGAAAAAAAAATCACCGACTGTTTCTTATCACATATTATATAACACAGGTGATGAAGTTATCATCACTATAACTGTCACAGATCGCAACGCTGATCTGAAGTCATCACCAACGTCAATGTCACAAATCACAACACTGAGTTGAAGTCATGATCAACATCACTGACACAAGATCATAACACGTTTCTGCAATCACAATCAGCAACACTGACTCAGACCACAGCATTGATCTTAAGACATCATCAACATTTTTGTCACAGATCACAATACTGATCCAAAGTCATCATCAACGTCATTGTTAGAGATCTCAACACTGATTTGAAGTCATCATCCACATCACTGACAAAGACTACAACACTGATATGAAGTCATCATTAATATCATTGTCACAGATCACAACATTGATCTGAAGTCATCATTAACATCATTGTCACAGATCCCAACATTGATCTGAAGTCATCATTAACATCACTGGGACACTCACAACATTATCTGAAGTCATCATTAACATCATTGGCACACATCACAACATTGATCTGAAGTCATCATTAACATCATTGGCACACATCACAACATTGATCTGAAGTCTCCATTAAACCATTGTCACACATCACAACATTGATCTGAATCTCCATTAACATCACTCACACAGATTACGACACTGATCTGAAGTCATCATCAACATTACTGTCACAGGTCACAAGACTGAAGTCATCATCAACATTACTGACACAGGTCACAAGACTAAAGTCATCATCAACATTACTGACACAGGTCACAAGACCTAAATCATCACCACATTACTGTCACAGGTCACAAGACTGAAGTCATCATCAACATTACTGTCACAGGTCACAAGACTGAAGTCATCACCAACATTACTGACACAGGTCACAAGACCTAAATCATCACCAACATTACTGACACAGGTCACAAGACTGAAGTCATCATCAACATTACTGTCACAGGTCACAAGACTGAAGTCATCACCAACATTACTGACACAGGTCACCAGACTGAAATCATCACCAACATTATTGACACAGGTCACAAGACTGAAGTCATCATCAACATTACTGTCACAGGTCACTAGACTGAAATCATCATCAACATTACTGACACAGGTCACAAGACTGAAGTCATCATCAACATTACTGACACAGGTCACTAGACTGAATCATGATCAATTTACTGTCACAGGTCACTAGACTGAAATCATCATTTACGAAACTGTCACAGGTAACAAGACAGAAATCATCATCAGCATTACTATCACAGGTCACAAGACTAAAATCATATGTCACAAGAATGAAATAATCATCAACAGTACTGTCACAGGTCACAAACTAATCTGAAGTCATTATCAACACCATTGTCGCTGATCATGGCACTGGAGTCATCATTCGACATCATTGTCACAAACCACGGACTGAAGTCATCACTAAAATTGTTCCGACCACAGCACTGAGTCATCATTAATATCATCGCAGACGACAGCACGGAAGTCATCATCAACATCATTGCCACACACCCCTGCACAGATTGAAGTCTTCATCAACATCATACGACATCTGTTTACCAACCATTAGCAAACCTTGAAAGGGATTTCTTAGAAAGCACAGCAACGTCAGTTCAGTCGGTCTGACCATCTGCAAAGTCGTTATCCATGAGATCCTCGTCTTATATTCTTTCATTCTGGTTAAATTCCTTTCATTATATACTGACTTCCATAAAAAAACGCGAAAAATTGAAAGGCTATTTTTCGGGTTGAAAAAGGGTGAATATACAATATTGAACCATTGTGGCAAGTTGTTTGGGTCCAAGACTCACGTGCAGTGAAAAAAATTGTGTGAGCAACACTCATTCCGGCATTGGAGGGTCAACAAAAAATGGCAAACTGGTTGCTGCATGTGAGGCACGTGCACACCATGCAGAGCAAAGTTAACCAGCGACAAGTACGCAGGCATGCAGCCTTTATAAAGCGCGCTAAAGGTTCAGATAACGACTTGCCGTCTGAGCGCTACAGAAATGCCAAGACTACGAGCAGAGGAACGCAATCGTGCCCTAGGCCATCTGGAGGCTGGTGTGGATGCCAGGCAGGTCGCCAACATCTTTAACGTCCTCATCTCAACCATCTATCGTCTGCAGCACCGCATGCGAGTCACTGGTACCATGATGATCGTCCCGGCCAAGCCGTCCTCGGGTCACCACACCAAGAGAGGATCGCCATTTTGTTCGAACCCATCTGCGGGACAGGCGGCAAACAGCCGCTAACACTGCTCGACAGGTGCCTGGGAATCTCCAGCAACGAATCAGCCTCAACACTGTGCGGCGGCGTCTTCAGGAGAACGGGCTGGCATGTAGGCGTCCTCACAGAGGTCCGGTACTGACACCAAGACAGGCTGCAGTGGGCACAAGCCCGAATCAACTGGCGCAGGCAGCAGTGGGGACGCATACTGTTCTCAGATGAGAGCCGTTTTTGTATTGACATGGCTGACGGTCGTGTCAGAACATGGCGTCGACCTGGTGAACGCTATGCTGACTCCTGTGTGGTAGAGCGGAACCCCTGGGGAGGCCCGAACGTTATGATATGGGGTGCAATTGGCATTAACCACGCCATAGGACCAGTCATCTTTCAGAACATTGGTCCTGGTCGCGGACAGGGTGTCAATGCACAGCGCTACATCCACCAGGTGCTCAGACCCCATGTCGTTCCTTTTTTTGCGCAACACCCAAACTGGACATTCCAACAGGACAATGCAAGACCACACACAGCCAGGGCCACCCAGCAATTTCTTCAGCATAACAACGTCAATGTGCTGCCCTGGCCAGCCCTCAGTCCCGATTTAAACCCAATAGAACATTTTTGGGATGAACTTGGCAGACGGTTGGACCTCCTGCGTCCACGACCAGCAACAGCGGCTCAACTTCACCAGGTCATCGTCCATGTGTGGGCTGGTGTGCCAAGGGGACGCATCAACCACCTGGTCCACTCAATGAGCCGCAGGTGTCAAGCAGTTGTCCATGCAAATGGTGGCCACACACGGTATTAGGACTTCAAGCTGGTTTGTCACGTGACCTGATTTTCCACACAAAGACATATTGCTGATGACATTTTCACTCATTACCGGTGTAATGAATCAAATCACGTTGAATTCTCGCTTCCACTCTGTACAATTGTGACCAATAAAATTCGCCCCTAACCTTCAGCTTGTTTTGCTTTCGCGTTTTTTATGGAAGTCAGTATAGTTATTGATTTATTTATCCATCAGCCGTAAATCCTGCGCACTATGGTCTCGTAGTTTAGTAGATGCGGTGTAGTGTATATGGAAGCTCGCAGTGACACTTACATGATGAAAACTCAAACGTAATTGCTCTCCAATCCCCGTTCTGGGACCAATGGCAACATTCTCCTGCAGTTACGCGATGTGGGTTTTGGATCACATCCTCACCAGTCTCAATATTGGAATTTACATGCTCTCTGACATGAACAATTTATAGCAGACGCCACGTTCGTAGATGTCTTGGCTGTTGTGATTCTGTTATATTCTGATATAGATAAACGTTTATTATCTGATCTAAGATTTTAAGGAAGAAAGATTTGAAAACAATTCCAGCGTGGGTTTTTTTAGTAACTGGTTTTAAGAGTTGCGTGTATACG